>JAJOZX010000082.1:875000-1322500 GCA_023014485.1 Bathynomus jamesi
AAGACAAATACATAATAATAGATGCTTTAACATAATTTTTATAAGATACAAAGCAGATTTTTTTTTATTCCTTATTGCAAAAGTTATGCTTAGTTTCGTTTTCTTTCAACATGACCGCCATTCCTATCGATACAAATCTGGAGTCGAGCTCTCATCTTCCCCATCACTCTTTTGATAAGATCTGGATTGTCTTTTAACAAGTTGATTTCAGCTGTGATGCGAGTCCTCAAATCATCTAAATTGATAGGTTGTGATGCAAATACTCTATTTTTCAAATGACCCCATAAAAAGTAATCACACGGGGTCAAGTCAGGGCTTCTGGGAGGCCATTCAAAATCATGGCCTGTAGCAATTACTCTTTGGTGGAAGACTTCCTGCAAGCGTTCTTTCACAATAACTCTCCTGTGAGCAGGAGCTCCGTCTTGCACCCACCAAATACGATTAAATCGGTTTCCATAAGTAATACGTATTTGTGGAAGGATTTCTCGGTCTATCATTTCTAGGTAAGCTTCACCATTTAGATTACCATCGTAAAAGACCGGGCCAATTACCGCTCCATTACCGCACAGTCCTACCCAGAGAGACAGTTTTTGTCTAGAGTTATTCTTTTCGTAGATATGATTGTCAGGTGGATGACTTTTTGGTGGATACTGACGGCAGATTTGTCTGTTCACTAGACCATTCATAAAAAAGGCCGCCTCATCTCCAACCACTAATTGTTCCGTGAATCTTTCTGGTTTTTCAAGAAACCACTGGGCAAATCTTAGGCGGCGAGGTAGATCTCCTTCAGTCAGTTGATGTCGAATTTCCATTCTGTATAGGTACAAATTCAAATCCTCACGAAGTATTCGATGAAATGACATGCGTGAGAGTTCTGCACCATTTCGCCTGGTGGACACTTTTGGATGTCTCTCTAATAAATGCCGAACATGCTGAATGTTCTCGTCTGTTCTTGCCGTCTTCGGATGGCCTGTAAGTCCTTTGTTCAAATTGAGGACCGTTCCTTCTTCTTTGTATTTCCGAACATTCTTCAAAATTGTATGGTTAGTTGGAGAAGCTCTATCGGGAAATTGCACTTCGAAGGTATTCTGAACTTGTTTTAAGCTTTTAGTTTGCAGATAAGTTATGACCATGAGAACGCGCTGCCTTCGTGTAAACTGCATGATAAGGGTTTCAAAGTTATTTATAAATTTAGTAATTCAGATTCTTCATTTATATGTATGACTCGTATCTTAGATAGAAAAGTTCGAATTATTTTAAAAAAATATTTGCAATATCCTTCGACGTAAAAAGTAGCACATTGGTTAAAGCAAGAGGAGCTATCTGGCTTGGAGAAATGATCATTCCGCGCAACCCATTTTGCTGTACCCTTCAGTTAAAAGCAGATGCTTAAACACTAAATCGTTTAAACATGAATAAATTTGAACATTAACAAAGAATAATTTGCTATATTAAATCAAACAAACAGATCCAAAATATCTCAATTTTTGGAGGAGTTTGTACAATCTAAAGTTGGGTGTACTTTTTTGTGGGACATATGGTATATATATATATATATATATATATATATATATATATATATATATATGTTATAATGTTATAATGTTTCAGACCAACAAAGACGCTAGGATCCACTCATGGCTGGTCTAATTAATTGTGTTCGTAATTGTGTATTGTGTATGTCCTCCGTGGTGGCGGAGGGGACCTACAATTTTACGTTGGTTCCGAGCCACAAGAACATAAGAAATTTATGTAAAAACTGCCTGTACATTGGCAACGACCAATTTTTACGAAACTAAATAATTATCAATTTAAAACTAATTACTTATCGATTTAAAACTAAAGATAGAATCTCTGGATCCAGAGGATCAAGTCATAATCGACTACTGTCCACAAATATGTTACACTCTATATCTATTTATAACCGACATGCAAATATATCAGATCCAAAGGATCCACTCAATTTCATTACGGAATCCATCCAACCAAAAATAAGTCACGATCCATATCGATTGCGGACCAAGTCAAAATTTACCACCATATACATTACAATATACAGTATATACTTAGGAGGAAAAGTGTAGGTGTGGCTGTAAAGACTGTACAATAATGTAGAAATGTGTGTGCACCCATTTTGGGTCTCCCATGTCAAGGTGTTCGTGGGGCAAGTGAAGATCATGAGTTTTTCAATACCTCACAGTAAAATGGAGGGCACCGCTCGGCAGAGGAATCTCTTTAAATGGAGTGTGTAAGGACAGAGAGTATTCCCTAACCCAAGATGCTGCCTCCCTATGCTGCCTCCCTATATCCCACAACAATTGTGTTGAGCTGTGGGATCTATCCCTACAAAGCCTTAATTTAATACCTTAAACTATACCCAATCTATCAATATATGCGTCTAATCGATTTTTAAACATGTTTATAGACGTGCTACTAATTACTTCTACCGGCAAACTATTCCAGCTATTTACTATTCTGTGCGTAAAAAAGTTTTTGGCAACGGTTCTCTCGAACCTTCTACTTGTCAACTTACACCCGTTATTTCTAGTCCTATTATATTGAGATATTTTGAAAAAGTTATCTCTATCTACGTTATCGAGCCCAATCATAATTTTGAACACCTGGACTAGATCACCCCTTAGCCTCCTAGTCTCGAGTGTAGTCAATTTTAACTCCTTAAGCCTATCCTCGTACGACTTTGACCTACGCGACGGAATCATCTCAGTTGCTCGTCTTTGAACTCTTTCGATTTTGTCTATATCTTTGCGCATATGCGGATTCCAAATTTGGACCGCGTACTCCAAATGGGGTCTAACTAATGATTTATAAAGAGGAACTATAATATCGCGCGATTTGTACTCAGAATTTCGAGCTATAAAACCTAACACTTTGTTCGCCTTATTGACCGCTGCTGTACTTTGTTTCACTACTTTTAAATCACCAGTGACTATAACTCCTAAATCTTTTTCTTGCTCTACGCTTGTTAAATCTTTCCCTGATATACTATACGCAAAATTACCGTTACGCGAACTATATGCGAAATTTTGCACTTATCAACGTTAAATCTCATTTGCCATGTGACTGACCAATCAACGATTTTATTCAGATTTTCCTGGATTTTAACTCTATCTTCGTCATTAATCGCCCTACCACCCAGCTTCGTGTCATCCGCAAACTTTGAAACTGTACTGACTAGGCCGACATCTAAATCGTTAATATATATAAGAAAGAGCAAGGGGCCCAATACAGAACCCTGAGGAACGCCACTCGCTACATTAGCCCAACACGACTCCGTTCCATGAATGACCACCCTCTGTTTCCTACCTCACAACCACTCTTCTATCCAATTTATTACTACACCCCTGATTCCATGAGCCTTAGTTTTCTCAATGAGTCTTTTGTACAGTACGGTGTCAAACGCTTTTTGAAAATCCAAATACACTACATCAACCGCCCGATGTCTATCGTAAACGTCAACCACGCTTTGGAAAAATTCTAAAAGATAAGTTAAGCAAGATTTGTTTCGCCTAAAACCGTGCTGCGTATTTCTAACTAGTTCATGCAATTCTAAGTGTTCGACTATACGGTCCCTAATTATTGATTCCAGTAGCTTACCTACAACAGACGTTAAACTGATTGGCCTATAATTTCCCGCCGCACCTTTATCGTCTTTCTTAAAGATAGGTGTTACGTTTGCTAACTTGAAATTATCTGGTACGCACCCCTCAGAAATAGACGCATTAAAAATCTTTGTTAGCGGCACAACAATGCTATCTCTTAATTCTCTTAGTTGTATAGGATATATGGAATCCGGACCTGGTGATTTACGCGTTTTCATTTTATCAATATAGTATATTACCGCCCCTTCACTAACCACAATATTATCCAAAATATTACCATTATCAAAAGGTATTATGTCTATGACCGTAGGGATATTCGTTAGATCTTCTATAGTAAAAACTGACGTAAAAAATTCGTTTTGCAAGGTAGCCATTTCCTTGTTTTCAGAAACTAGATCTCCGTTTACATTTTTCAAAGGCCCCAAGACACTTTTTGCTGGATTTCTATTATTGACCTATTGAAAGAATCGCTTGGGGTTTTCTTTACCGTCACGAGCTATGGAGATATTCGCGCTTGAACTTTTTTATTACACTTTTCGCTTCACGCCTTAGAGATATGTAGTTGTTTCGTAACCACAAATTGTCTTTATCGCACTTATGTAACATATAAGCCCTATCTCTACTCTTTATAATATCTCCTACTCTAGAAGTAAACCACAAAGGCTTGTTGTTTACTTTCGCACGATTAATTTTGTACAGTACACATTCCTCATTTATAGTCATAAATGACTATTTCGAAATTTACAAAAGTCTGCGTGCTGGAATTTAGGAATTTTAGTCGAGTTAGCTGGTTTCGAGTGACTTACTGAGAGGACAAACTCTACCATATTGTGATCGCTATTGCTTAACGGTTCTATTACTTGAAGATCAGTAATTAGCTATCATCCGTAGTTATTACTAAATCTAAAATACTGTCCAACCTCGTAGGTTCCCCAACCTTTTGAGTAAGAAAGCTATCCTCGAGAAAATTAACTAAACGATTGCCTTCCGCGTCTCCCTGCCTTGTATCGTAATTCACGTTGGCACAATTAAAGTCACCCATAATTAAAGCCTGCTCACTTACGATTATTCTCTTTAGTTCACGATATAACGCTTCGTCCGTATCAGCTGTTTGATTAGGGGGCCTATATACAGCATGTCCCACAAAAAAGTACACCCAACTTTAGATTGTACTAACTCCTCCAAAAATTGAGATATTTTGGATCTGTTTATTTGATTTAATATAGCAAATTATTCTTTGTTAACGTTCAAATTTATTCATGTTTAAACGAATTAGTGTTTAAGCATCCTGCTTTTAACTGAAGGGTACAACAAAATGGATTGCGCAAAATTGGTCAATGAAAAAATAATGTGTGTGCTATCGATGTAATGAAAAGACAAATACATAATAATAGATACTTTAACATAATTTTAATAAGATACAAAGCAGATTTTTCTTTTTTCCTTACTTATTACAAAAGTTATGCTTAGTTTCGTTTTATTTCAACATGACCGCCATTCCTATCGATACAAATCTGGAGTCGAGCTCTCATCTTCCCCATCACTCTTTTGATAAGATCTGGATTGTCTTTTAACAAGTTGATTTCAGCTGTGATGCGAGTCCTCAAATCATCTAAATTGATAGGTTGTGATGCAAATACTCTATTTTTCAAATGACCCCATAAAAAGTAATCACACAGGATCAAGTCAGGGCTTCTGGGAGGCCATTCAATGTCATGGCCTGTAGCAATTACTCTTTGGTGGAAGACTTCCTGCAAGCGTTCCTTCACAATAACTCTCCTGTGAGCAGGAGCTATTTCTTGAAAAATAGAGTATTTGCATTACAACCTATCAATTTAGATGATTTGAGGACTCGCATCACAGCTGAAATCAACTTGTTAAAAGGCAATCCAAATCTTATCAAAAGAGTGATGGGGAAGATGAGAGCTCGACTCCAGATTTGTGTCGATAGGAATCGCGGTCATGTTGAAAGAAAACGAAACTAAGCATAACTTTTGTAATAAGGAAAAAAGAAAAATCTGCTTTGTATCTTATTAAAATTGTTACAGTATCTATTATTATGTATTTGTCTTTTCATTACATCGATAGCACACACATTATTTTGTCATTGACCAATTTTGCGCAATCCATTTTGTTGTACCCTTCAGTTAAAAGCAGGATGCTTAAACACTAATTCGTTTAAACATGAATAAATTTGAACATTAACAAAGAATAATTTGCTATATTAAATCAAACAAACAGATCCAAAATATCTCAATTTTTGGAGGAGTTAGTACAATCTAAATTTGGGTGTACTTTTTTGTGGGAGATACTGTATAACCGCAACAAGAAGTTTGAAATCGTTCAATTTAAGTTCTGCTATAGTCGAATCTATCGGTTCCGGAATTGAGTGTTTTACTTCTATAACGTTCGCAATATTATCTTTGCTATACAGCATAACACCGCCTCCTCGCCTACCTATTCTGTTTTTAACAAAAAGTCTATATCCTTTAATTTGATACTCCCCTACAAAGTCACGAGTTTCAGTGCTAAGCCACGATTCATTTATCGCAATTATATCATAGTCTTTACAAGCAAATAAAGAAAAAAATTCGTTTATTTTATTTCGTAGGCTACGAGCATTTAAGGATAAAACCTTCATATTGTTTGTAATTGCGACACCTTAGCGAGCGCAGTGGAAATTTGTGGAATTTACGCTGGGACTGTTCAAGTTACGGCAGCCTGAAAAGAAGAGACAGTATTATGAAATAGTCTTCCTAAACGCGCAGCTCCCACGTCATTAAGATGAAGTCCATCTCCGAGGAACAAGTCCCTCCTGCCGTAGAAACTGTTCCAAAAATTCGCAAAATGCACTCTTTCCTGTTGCCAAAGAGACTTTAGGTTATTGCTAATATAGGTCGCCTTGCTGTAGAAATCGTTACGTTGGATAATTCGAGGAAGTATACCTGTTAAAACAATCTTATTAGTTTTTTCCTTTAATCGCTCCAGTAAGTCCCTATACCTAGCCAGCAGTTCTTCCGATCTAGAATTTAAAACGTTATTAGTACCGACATGAATGACATACGTTGTGTTCTCGGAGGTACCCTCTGTAAATTGGTCAACACTATTAGTTATATCCTCCACCCTTGCACCAGGGTAGCAGTAACAGCGCTTACGACGAGACTTTCTCCCACAGAATTCCTCGAACTGCCCTCGAACAATGGAATCGCCAACGAGTCGTATTTCCGGTTCATCAGCATCATCGAAACCCAAAACAGAAATCTTATTGTGTTATTACTGGTAGACATGTCTTAGGTTTTCTCAATGGGGGCTCCATTACGCACTCGAACGAAGGGTTGGGAACTAGGGGAAGAGAGAGGGCTATTAATACTATATATATATATAATATATATATATATATATATATTATATATATATATATTATATATAAAATATATATAATATTATATATAAAATATATATATATATATAATATATATATATATATATATAAATATATATATATATATATATATATATATATATATATATATATATATATATATATATTAATATTATATATATGCCACATATATGCCATATGCGAATATTATAAAATAGGTGCGTGCAAATATGGCTCAAACTGCATATACAATGACCCGACAAAATGCTTCTATATGATAAGGAAAGGGAAGTGCAAGTACGGACCAAACTCCAACTTTTTTCACCCTCGTATGTGCAGACAGTCAATTACTAAGAAAAAATGCCTGAACATAGAGTGCCCGCTTTTTCACATAAAGGGTACGCAAAGAAGAGAACGGGAAAGAACAGATCATATTCGACATAGAAGAAAGAGCAAGAATAATGAAACATATTTTTTAGAAGAAATGAGAATAATAAAAGCTCAGCTTGCCCTTCTAACAAGGAGAGACAGAACGCCGGAAACATATGCACCACAACATTACGCACATCACCCCCCTATTCAACACCACCCACCAATAATACAACAACAACAGTGGTATCACGGGCCGCAACCCCAATACTCCCAAATGCAGCGGCCCAACCAATAACACCAAACAGGAACCGACATCGACCAGGAAACGACCATCATTTAAGAAAATCGAACACGAACATTAGAAACCCGGTAAATGTAAACGGACCATGCAGATTGCAGACTGCAAATTACAATACTTGCAAAATATAACTACGGAAACCAGCGTAGATATCATATGCCTAACGGAAACACACTTACATAAGTGCGAAAAAGGCTGTGAAAACTGCATCGAGAATACTGAAATAGCATTGCTGGATACAACAAATACAGAGCAGATAGAGTGGCTAGACGAGGAGGAGGGTGTTGTATCTACGTGAAAAACACTTACACATGTGAAGTGAGGGTAAAGAAATGAAACAGCACAGTTGAAGTTATTATATTAGAAGTAAAAAAACTGAACCTAACCATTATGAACATCTACAGACCACAAAACACCACAAAAAATGAATTCCAATTTGCTACAAATAAAATAGAAAACATATTAAAATTACTTGAAACTCCAGCAACAAATACTCTAATTTTCGGAGATTTTAATTTCCCATTCATATCATGGAAAAAAAATGACCAAGTTATAAATGTTGAGAAGTTTCATGGCAACATTACTAAAGATGACAGAACCCAAGCAACAAAGCTATTAGATATTATGGAACATTACGCCCTTACCCAGGAAATCTGTGAAGCCACGAGAAAGGAGAACGTTTTGGATTTAATGTGGACAAATAACAACGAGATAATAATAAATAAAAAAGTAACGCACACAAAGTTCTCCGACCATAACCTCATCGATATACAATTGAAGTTAGCACCCAGAGGTCCGAAAACGCATCCCAGAGAGGCAGATGGAATATTTGAAGGCTTAAACATAAATTCAAAGAAAGTAAATTGGGAAAACGTAAATAAAGATTTAAAGGAGGTAAATTGGGAATTGCTACTACACGAGAAGACTCCACAAGAAATACTATGTATAATAGAGACGGAAACCAAACCTATAATACTGAAACATATTCCAGAGAGACAGGAAAGAAAAAGTAGCAAGCTCGAGAGGAAAATCAGGACTCTATTCAGGCAACGAAGACAAACCGTAAACCATCTCCACAGATGCAGAACTGATGCAAAGAGACTCAAACTAGAGAGGAAACTTGGCGAAATAGAAATGGACCTAAAGCAAACATTCATACATAAGACAAACGAGGAGGAAAACAAGGTAGCAGAAAACATAAAAAATAACCCAAAATACTTCTACACTTTTGCGAAAAGGAAAATGCAGTGTAAAGAGAGTATTGGACCGTTGATAGACGGGGAGGCCGAATACACAAATGACCCGAAAGAAATAAGTGAACTGCTTAGGGAACAATTTAAATCTGTGTTTAGCACCCCTAAGTCCGAGATGGAAGTGGAAAACCCAGACGAGTTTTTCGACATTGAAACAGATCAACCAAGAACAAATCCCGGCACAAACCTATTAATGGACTTCGAGTTCACGGAAGGAGATTTATTACGGCCTTATCACGGATGCGAGATAATTCAGCGCCAGGGCCAGACACATGGAGTGCCACATTTCTGAAGAAATGCAGAGAGAGTATTGCAAAACCGCTATACTTACTATGGAGGAAATCACTCGACACAGGACAAACTCCACTCCCCTTAAAGAACGCGAACATTGCCCCCCTATTTAAAGGTGGTAACAGAGCAATGCCCAAAAATTATCGGCCAGTGGCTCTCACCTCACACCTTATACAGTGTTTTGAACGCATAATTAGAGCCAAAACTACCTACTACCTACAAGAAAAAGACTTATACAACCCAAATCAACATGGCTTCAGGGCGGGTAGATCATGCCTGTCACAGCTACTAGACCACCAGGAGAAAATATTAGGAACATTGTGTCGAGGACAAAACATTGCTGTAATATATACTGATTTTGATAAAGCCTTCGATAAATGTGACCATGGAATCATAGCACACAAACTTAAAGACACAGGAATTACTGGAAAGCTAGGAAGGTGGATATTTAATTTCTTGACGCAAAGAACGCAAAGAGTGGTGGTAAACGGAGTTAAATCGGAAGTCTCGGAAGTCGTGAGCTCTGTCCCACAAAGGACAGTATTAGCTCCCTTGCTGTTCATAATAATGATTGCAGATATTAAGGACAGTATTGTATCATGCTTCGCAGATGACACAAAGATATGTAAGGAAATATTGAACGAAGATGACATAAGAAAACTACAAAACGACATTGAAACATTATTCCAGTGGGCAGAAGACAACAATATGAAGTTCAACGATGAAAAATTCCAACTTCTAAGATATGGTAATAACAAAGAGCTACAGAAAAAAGGGTACAAAACTCCGCAAGCCAAACAGATAACACCAAATCCACAAGTCATGGATCTTGGAGTAATAATGTCGTCGGATGCAGAATTCAGAGAGCACTATAAAATCAAAATCACAACGGCAAGAAAAATAATGGGAATCATCTGGAGGAGCTTCCGCAGCAGAAAAGCAAACATCATGCTCAAATTATGGAAGAGTCTAGTCCTACCAATAATAGAGTATTGCTCAGTACTCACAAGCCCACACAGAAAAAGAGACATTGCGAGGCATTGAAGCTATACAAAGGACTTTTATGTCTAAGATAGAGGAAACGGAAGGTGAAGACTACTGGTGTCGACTACAATCCCTGGAACTCTACTCTCTTGAAAGAAGGAGAGAGCGGTACACAATAATATACATATGGAAAATACTTGAGCGCTCTGTCCCTAACCTCAGAAATGAAATAGAAACAAACTGGAATGAGAGAAGAGGCAGATTTTGTACGGTCCCAGCTGCGGTGGGACAAGGAGCCATGAAAACGAGGATGGAAAATACCCTCAGAATACGGGACCCAAAGCTTTTCAATGTCCTTCCAAAAGAAGTGAGGAATCTCCAGCACACCAACCTGAATAACTTCAAGAACCAGCTGGACAGATTCTTGTGCAAAGTCCCTGACCAGCCATGCGTGGCTGGCTACGAGGGCAGGAGGCGATCAGAGAGCAATTGCCTCCTTCACCATGTCCCGCAAATGAGGTGGGATGCTGCAGAGGGGTCGACCGCAGGTCGATCCTGAACCGTCGTTCAAACTCAACAAAAGATGAAGATATATATATATATATATGTGTGTATATATATGTATATGTATATATATGTGTATATTTATATATATTATATATATATATATATATATATATATATATATATATATATATATATATTATATATATGTATATTATAATATATATATATATATATAATGTATATATATATTTATATAATATATATATAATATATATATATCTCATTCGTGATCAGTCTTTCCTTGTGAACAGACGTGTTTTATCGAGTGTCCAGTGTTACCCAGTGAATTAGTTGTTTTCGTTCAAGTGTTTAAAAAAAAAAAGTGTTTAATGCATTCTTAACTAAATTACTTCGTGTTACTAATCATTCATTAATGAATATATTTCATTTATTGAACTTATTCATTATTATATTACTTGACTAAACCAAGGCTAGTGCCTTGTTTGTTCCGGAATCAGTTATTACACGAGGTTTCATAAGGTTGAAATTCCCTTGGTTTGCCTTTGTTGTTTTTCAAATTATCAGAAACTAGGTTTCTTTGGTTCATTTTCCCTTCACATGCTACCTGACCTCCCGAAGCGTCACTCACCGTGGGATAAAAGGAATTAAGTCGGTTTAACAGCGGTCAGATAAGTTTCATTTAATACTTTTTCTTTAACAGATCTTTCGTCGGTAGCTTAATTATATATTCATTTAGCCTAAAATTGTGTTACAAGAACTTGTTTCTGCGTTTGAAGAACATTTTTGCGGTTTTTCGCAGGTGACGGCACAATAAGCACGCGGTAGACCTACGTTGTAATTTATTAATTTCCAAACGCTCGTTTTTTGTTTTTTTTGTTTTTTAACTAATTAAAAGCATGGCAACCCCGTCAAGTACTTGCAGTCGCTGTGAAGGGAAATTTGCCGCTTACGCGTTAACAATGGCTAATAATAATGAACAGTTAGTTTGCAGGTGGTGCTCAAGCATGGAAGTCCTGAGGAACGAGTTAAAACGTGAGAGGGAGGCCAGGGTGAGGCTTGAAGAAAGCGTGATGCTCCTGACGGCAAAATTAGAATCCGTTGAGACTCCAGTTACGAACCCTCCTGCCTCAGTTTCTACTCATAATATAAATAGTATTAATAGCCCTCTCTCTTCCCCTAGTTCCCAACCCTTCGTTCGAGTGCGTAACGGAGCCCCATTGAGAAAACCTAAGACTTGTCTACCAGTAATAACAAGCAATAAGTTTTCTGTTTTAGGTTTCGATGATGCTGATGAACCGAAAATACTACTCGTTGGCGATTCCATTGTTCGAGGGCAGCTCGAGGAATTCTGTGGGAGAAATCCTCGTCGTAGGCGCCGTTACTGCTACCCTGGTGCAAGGGTGGAGGATATAACTAATAGTGTTGACCATTTTACAGAGGGTACCGCCGAGGACACAACGTATGTTATTTATGTCGGTACTAATAACGTTTTAAATTCTAGAAAGGAAGAACTGTTGGCTAGGTACAGGGACTTACTAGAGCGACTAAAGGAGAAAACAAATAAGATTGTCTTAACAGGTAAACTTCCTGGAATTATCCAACGTAACTATTTCTACAGCAAGGCGACGTATATTAACAATAACCTAAAGTTATGTTGTATATGAAAGACAATATTGCGAACGTTTTAGAACTAAAGCACACAATTCCAGAACAGATAGATTCGAATATAGCAGAACTTAAATTGAACGATTTCAAACTTTTTGTTGCGGTTATATATAGGCCCCCTAATCAAACAGCTGATACGGACGAAGCGTTATATCGTGAACTAAAGAGAATAATCGTAAGTGAGCAGGCTTTAATTATGGGTGACTTTAATTGCGCCAACGTGAATTACGATACAATGCAAAGAGACGTGGAATGTAATCGTTTAGTTAATTTTCTCGAGGATAGCTTTCTTATTCAAAAGGTTGAGGAACCTACGAGGTTGGACAATATCTTAGATTTAGTAATAACTACGGATGATAGGCTAATTACTGATCTTCAAATAATAGAACTATTAAGCAATAGCGATCACAATATGGTAGAGATGGTCCTCTCAGTAAGTCACTCGAAATCAACTAACTCGACTAAAATTTCTAACTTCCAGCACGCAGACTTTTGTAAATTTCGAAATAAATTGTCACACATCAATTGGGAAAAAGTAATGGGGAACTCCAACGCAAAACTAATGTGGGAATCGTTTGAAACAGTATTTAGGACTATAAATGAGGAATGTGTACCGTACAAAATTAAGCGTGCGAAAGTAAACAACACGCCCTTGTGGTTTACTTCTAGAGTAGAAGACATTACAAAGAGTAGAGATAGGGCTTATCGGCTATATAAGTGCGATAAAGACAATTTGTGGTTACGAAACAACTACATATCTCTAAGGCGTGAAGCGAAAAGTGTAATAAAAAAGTCCAAGCGCGAATTTGAAATGTCCATAGCTCATGACGGTAAAGAAAACCCAAAGCGATTCTCTCAATAGGTCAATAATAGAAATCCAGTAAAAAGTGTCTTGGGGCCTTTGAAAAATGTAAACGGAGATCTAGTTTCTGAAAACAAGGAAATGGCTACCTTGCAAAACGAATTTTTTACGTCAGTTTTTAATATAGAAGATGTAACGAATATCCCTACGGTCATAGACATAATACCTTTTGATAATGGTAATACTTTGGATAAAATTGTGGTCAGTGAAGGGGAAAGTATTGAACTATATTGATAAAATGAAAACGCGTAAATCACCGGGTCCGGATTCCATATATCCCATACAACTAAAAGAATTAAAAGATAGCATTGTTGTGCAGCTAACAAAGATTTTTAATGCGTCTATTTCTGAGGGGTGCGTACCAGATAATTTCAAGTTAGCAAACGTAACACCTATCTTTAAGAAAGACGATAAAGGTGCGGCGTGAAATTATAGGCCAATCAGTTTACCGTCTGTTGTAGGTAAGCTACTGGAATCAATAATTAGGGACCGTATAGTCTAACACTTATAATTGCATAAACTAGTTAGAAATACGCAGCACGGTTTTAGGCAAAACAAATCTTGCTTAACTAATCTTTTAGAATTTTTCCAAAGCGTGGTTGACGTTTACGATAGACATCGGGCGGTTGATGTTGTGTATTTGGATTTTCAAAAAGCGTTTGACACCGTACCGCACAAAAGACTCATTGAAAAAACTAAGGCTCATGGAATCAGGGGTGTAGTAATAAATTGGCTAGAAGAGTGGTTGTGAGGTAGGAAACAGAGGGTGGTCGTTGAAGGAGCGGAGTCTTGTTGGGCTAATGTAGCGAGTGGCGTTCCTCAGGGTTCTGTATTGGGCCCCTTGCTTTTTCTTATATATATATTAACGATTTAGATGTCGGCCTAGTCAGTACAGTTTCAAAGTTTGCGGATGACACGAAGCTGGGTGGTAGGGCGATCAATGACGAAGATAGAGGTAAAATCCAGGAAGATCTGAATAAAATAGTTGATTGGTCAGTCACATGGCAAATGAGATTTAACGTTGATAAGTGCAAAATTTTGCATATAGGTTCGCGTAACGGTAAATTTGCGTTATAAGCGTAGAGCAGGAAAAAGATTTAGGAGTTATAGTCACTGGTGATTTAAAAGTAGGGAAACAAAGTACAGCGGTCAATAAGGCGAACGAAGTGTTAGGGTTTATACTTCGAAATTTTGAGTACAAATCGCGCGATATTATAGTTCATCTTTATAAATCATTAGTTAGACCCCATTTGGAGTACGCGGTCTAATTTTGGAATCCGCATATGCGCAAAGATATAGAGAAAATCGAAAGAGTTCAAAGACGAGCAACTAAGATGATTCCGTCGCTTAGGTCAAAGTCGTACGAGAATAGGCTTAAAGAGTTAAAGTTGACTACACTCGAGACTAGGAGGCTAAGGGGTGATCTAATCCAGGTTTTCAAAATTATGAATGGGTTCGATAACGTAGATAGAGATAGCTTTTTCGAAATATCTCAATATAATAGGACTAGAAATAACGGGTGTAAGTTGACAAGTAGAAGGTTCGAGACAGCAGGTGCCAAAAACTTTTTTACGCACAGAATAGTAAATAGGTGGAATAGTTTGCCGATAGAAGTAATTAGTAGCACGTCTATAAACATGTTTAAAAATCGATTAGACGCATATGTTGATAGATTGGGTATAGTTTAAGATAGTAAAATTAAGGCTGTGTGGTGATAGATCCCACAGCTCAACACAAGTGTTGTGGGATATAGGGAGGCAGCATCTTCGGTTAGGGGATACTCTCTGTACTTACACACCCCATTTAAAGAAATTCCTCTACCGAGCGGTGCCCTCCATAGTACTGTGAGGTATTGAAAAACTCATGATCTTCACTTGCCCCTCAAACACCTTTAAATGGGAGACCCAAAATGGGTGCACACACATTTCTACATTACTGTGCAGTCTTTACAGCCAAACCTACACTGGGTCCTGTCTGCTTTGCAGATAGCTGGTGAGGGAAGCTATATTTATGGGACCTCTTTGCGAGTGACCCGTTTCCCACGTCTGGCTAGCATCATGAAAAAGAAAAACTATGGTATTTGTCATTTACCATTTACCATTAGTTATTTGGACTATAGTGGATTTAATTATCCCAGAAGAGTTCCTTGTTCCATGCACAGTCTGTGTGTATCATATATATATATATATATATATATATATATATATATATATATATTATATATATATATATGTATATGTATATACAGTATATATATAATATATATACACACACACACACACACATATATATATATATATATATATAATATATATATATATATATATATATATATGTATATATACACTTACTTACTTCGTAGCTCCCGAGTTCTCTTATGCAAACCCGGCGGCACTCAGGTATCCCGCGACCACCGTGGGACGGGTCCGTAGGTCTCGTAGAGAGGTAATGTTGAAGTTGTGTCTTTGTTGAGAGAGAGTGTGGCAGTGTAAGAGTAGGTGTTCTGTGTCCTCAGGGTGGAGGTAGCATTTTTGACAGGTGGTGTCAGCTAGGTGGAGTCTGTGTCTGTATTGTTGGAGGGAGGGGTGGTGGCCTGAAGGGAGCCTGGCCAGAGTAACTCTTGTTTTCCTTGGGAGGGTTTGTTCGCTCTGATGGACTACAGGGGGAGTATCGTGAAGGACAGTGTTGTGTGGTTGGTCGAGTAGGTATTTACGGGTGAATTCTGTGTGGAGATGTTTAATGGGGTTGATGTTTAGGGGAGGAGGGGAGATATTGTTCAGTAGCTGCGAATAGTGAGCAACAGGAGTACGTTTTTTGTTGCGGGGTGGGGGATTGTGTAATGTGAGATGGTGACAGGGGTGGTCTGGGGCCAGTGCTCTGGAGAAGAATTGAGTCCCTGTCATGTTCATGTGGTGTTCGATGGGGAGTATCTTCGTATCTGCGTGTAGAAGTGGGATGGGTGTGGTTCGGAGGCAGCCAGTAATGCTTCTGAGACCTGTTTTGTGTGGTCTGTATCTTTTTCTGGTTTGTGTGGGAGATGGACGGGGACCAGGCGGGGGCAGCGTAAGGTAGGGTAGTACGTACAAACTGTTTGTATAGGATACTAAGGGATTCCTTCTGCTGACCGAATGTTGTGGAGGTGTGTTTTGAGAGCGTTGAGTTTTTTTGTTGCTTTGGGGCAAATGTTTGATATGTGAGGGGGAAAGGACATGTGTGTGTCTAGGGTGAGGACAAGGATTGTTGGGTTTTGTTTAGAGGTAGGGGATGTCCCATGAGGGTGACTCTCGGGTGTGCTTGGGATTCGTGGCGGTATGAGGTTAGGAGAGTGATGGAGGATTTTTGAGGGGATGCTGACATCCTATTATTAGTCAGCCAGAGTTCCAGATTGGTAATGTACTGCTGGATCAGGCGTGTGGCGGTGTTACGGTTATGGTGTTGTGCTGTTATGGTCAGGTCATCTGCATAGGAGGAAACGTGGACATGGGGGGAGAGAGGTTGTGGGAGGTCGTGCATGAAAAGGTTGAAGAGGGTTGGAGAGAGTATGGAGCCCTGTGAGACGCCATTTTATAGTCTGTAGGTTTTGGATATATATATATATATATATATATATATATATATATATATATATATATATACACACACAGTGGTGCGCACCGTTAACCAAAAAGTTAACTTCGATAACGATAATCCGTTAACCCCAATTTTTAACTCCGTTAACGATAACTATTTCTTTACTGACATTTAAAAAAATCAAGGAAAAAAGCTTTAAAACCCATAGAAAATGTTTATTTCTGCAAAATCCATCAATAAATAGGTATTTAACTGTATTTTTATCAAGTTTTGCAACTTTTTTGCTAAATAACGTTTTTTTTTATTTTTAATAAGAAATGTACTGATTACATGTTTTGAAACCCTTGTAACCACTAGCCATTAACTAAATTTTAATTTACCAGAGAATTATTATGGCGGGAACTGAAAGGTACAATTAAATTTTAGGCACATTTATTAAAGACTATGACACAATGTGCTGGTTGCCCTTCAGAAAGACCAACTTCTCAAAGTTAGGCCCAACTGCCAGTCTTGGGACTCTTGGGACTCAGGATGTCCTTGCCGAGAGAGAAGAGCCGTTCCACTGCGGCAGAGGAATTGACAGACTGAAGTTATGGCGGTTTGAATTCATTCGCGGAGCGGTGATCTTACGTGAATGACTCCTCGCAGTTAACGTGTTAACGGACTTTAACAGACTAAATATCGAGTTATCGGAAGTTAACTGGTCCGATAACGATAAATGGAAATTAACTTCCGTTAATAGTCCGTTAAAAAAAGTTAACTTCGTTAATTAACTGTTATCGGATTAAAGCTTTAGTGCCCAACACTGTATATATATATATATATATATATATATATATTCTTCATCTTTTGTTGAGTTTGAACGACGGTTCAGGATCGACCTGCGGTCTACCCCTCTGTAGCATCCCGCCTCATTTGCGGGACTTGGTGAAGGAGGGAATTGCTCTCTGATCGCCTCCTGCCCTCGTAGCCAGCCACGCATGGCTGGTCAGGGACTTTGCACAAGAATCTGTCCAGCTGGTTCTTCAAGTTATTCAGGTTGGTGTGCTGGAGATTCCTCACTTCTTTTGGAAGGACATTGAAAAGCTTTGGGCCCCGTATTCTGAGGGTATTTTCCATCCTCGTTTTCATGGCTCCTTGTCCCACCGCAGCTGGGACCGTACAAAATCTGCCTCTTCTCTCATTCCAGTTTGTTTCTATTTCATTTCTGAGGTTAGGGACAGAGCCCTCAAGTATTTTCCATATGTATATTATTGTGTACCGCTCTCTCCTTCTTTCAAGAGAGTAGAGTTCCAGGGATTGTAGTCGAGACCAGTAGTCTTCACCTTCCGTTTCCTCTATCTTAGACGTAAAAGTCCTTTGTATAGCTTCAATGCTCGCAATGTCTCTTTTTCTGTGTGGGCTTGTGAGTACTGAGCAATACTCTATTATTGGTAGGACTAGACTCTTCCATAATTTGAGCATGATGTTTGCTTTTCTGCTGCGGAAGCTCCTCCAGATGATTCCCATTATTTTTCTTGCCGTTGTGATTTTGATTTTATAGTGCTCTCTGAAGTCTGCATCCGACGACATTATTACTCCAAGATCCCTGACTTGTGGATTTGGTGTTATCTGTTTGGCTTGCGGAGTTTTGTACCCTTTTTTCTGTAGCTCTTTGTTATTACCATATCTTAGAAGTTGGAATTTTTCATCGTTGAACTTCATATTGTTGTCTTCTGCCCACTGGAATAATGTTTCAATGTCGTTTTGTAGTTTTCTTATGTCATCTTCGTTCAATATTTCCTTACATATCTTTGTGTCATCTGCGAAGCATGATACAATACTGTCCTTAATATCTGCAATCATTATTATGAACAGCAAGGGAGCTAATACTGTCCCTTGTGGGACAGAGCTCACGACTTCCGAGACTTCCGATTTAACTCCGTTTACCACCACTCTTTGCGTTCTTTGCGTCAAGAAATTAAATATCCACCTTCCTAGCTTTCCAGTAATTCCTGTGTCTTTAAGTTTGTGTGCTATGATTCCATGGTCACATTTATCGAAGGCTTTAGCAAAATCAGTATATATTACAGCAATGTTTTGTCCTCGACACAATGTTCCTAATATTTTCTCCTGGTGGTCTAGTAGCTGTGACAGGCATGATCTACCCGCCCTGAAGCCATGTTGATTTGGGTTGTATAAGTCTTTTTCTTGTAGGTAGTAGGTAGTTTTGGCTCTAATTATGCGTTCAAAACACTTTATAAGGTGTGAGGTGAGAGCCACTGGCCGATAATTTTTGGGCATTGCTATGTTACCACCTTTAAATAGGGAGGCAATGTTCGCGTTCTTTAAGGGGAGTGGAATTTGTCCTGTGTCGAGTGGTTTCCTCCATAGTAAGTATAGCGGTTTTGCAATACTCTCTCTGCATTTCTTCAGAAATGTGGCACTCCATGTGTCTGGCCCTGGCGCTGAATTGTCTCGCATCCGTGATAAGGCCGTAATAAATCTCCTTCCGTGAACTCGAAGTCCATTAATAGGTTTGTGCCGGGATTTGTTCTTGGTTGATCTGTTTCAATGTCGAGAAACTTGTCTGGGTTTTCCACTTCCATCTCGGACTTAGGGGTGCTAAACACAGATTTAAATTGTTCCCTAAGCAGTTCACTTATTTCTTTCGGGTCATTTGTGTATTCGGCCTCCCCGTCTATCAACGGTCCAATACTCTCTTTACACTGCATTTTCCTTTTCGCAAAAGTGTAGAAGTATTTTGGGTTATTTTTTATGTTTTCTGCTACCTTGTTTTCCTCCTCGTTTGTCTTATGTATGAATGTTTGCTTTAGGTCCATTTCTATTTCGCCAAGTTTCCTCTCTAGTTTGAGTCTCTTTGCATCAGTTCTGCATCTGTGGAGATGGTTTACGGTTTGTCTTCGTTGCCTGAGTAGAGTCCTGATTTTCCTCTCGAGCTTGCTACGTTTTCTTTCCTGTCTCTCTGGAATATGTTTCAGTATTATAGGTTTGGTTTCTGTCTCTATTATACATAGTATTTCTTGTGGAGTCTTCTCGTGTAGTAGCAATTCCCAATTTACCTCTTTTAAATCTTTATTTACGTTTTCCCAATTTACTTTCTTTGAATTTATGTTTAAGCCTTCAAATATTCCATCTGCCTCTCTGGTATGCGTTTTCGGACCTCTGGGTGCTAACTTCAATTGTATATCGATGAGGTTATGGTCGGAGAACTTTGTGTGCGTTACTTTTTTATTTATTATTATCTCGTTGTCATTTGTCCACATCAAATCCAAAACGTTCTCCTTTCTCGTGGCTTCACAGATTTCGTGGGTAAGGGCGTAATGTTCCATAATATCTAATAGCATTGTTGCTTGGGTTCTGTCATCTTTAGTAATGTTGCCATGAAACTTCTCAACATATATAACTTCGTCATTTTTCTTCCATGATATGAATGGGAAATTAAAATCTCCGAAAATTAGAATATTTGTTGCTGGAGTTTCAAGTAATTTTAAAATGTTTTCTATTTCATTTGTAGCAAATTGGAATTCATTTTTTGTGGTGTTTGGTTGTCTGTAGATGTTCATAATGGTTAGGTTCAGTTCTTTTACTTCTAATATAATAACTTCAACTGTGCTGTTTCATTTCTTTACCCTCACTTCACATGTGTAAGTGTTTTTCACGTAGATACAACACCCTCCTACTCGTCTAGCCACTCTATCTGCTCTGTATATGTTGTAGTCCAGCAATGCTAGTTCAGTATTGTCGATGCAGTTTTCACAGCCTTTTTCGCACTTATGTAAGTGTGTTTCCGTTAGGCATATGATATCTATGCTGGTTTCCGTAGCTAAATTTTGCAAGTATTATAATTTGCAGTCTGCAATCTGCATGGTCCGTATAGAGGCCTTGTATATTTGTGTATAATACATTTATCGGGTTTCTTCTAATCTTCGTGTTCGATTTTCTTAAATGATGGTCGTTTCCTGGTCGATGTCGGTTCCTGTTTGGTGTTATTGGTTGGGCCGCTGCATTTGGGAGTATTGGGGTTGCGGCCCGTGATACCACTGTTGTTGTTGTATTATTGGTGGGTGGTGTTGAATAGGGGGGTGATGTGCGTAATGTTGTGGTGCATATGTTTGCGGCGTTCTGTCTCCCCTTGTTAGAAGGGCAAGCTGAGCTTTTATTATTCTCATTTCTTCTAAAAATTGTTTCATTACTCTTGCTATTTCTTCTATGTCGAATATGATCTGTTCTTTCCCGTTCTCTTCTTTGCGTACCCTTTATGTGAAAAAGCGGGCACTCTATGTTCAAGCATTTTTTCTCAGTAAATAAATATATATATATATATATATATATATATATATATATATATATATACATTTTAACTGCAAACAACACACAGTATAATTAATGTAAAGAACGACGCTTGTGTAGAAGAACGTTCCGCACAAGATGAGGAGGAAGAACGAACAAATGAAAAATGAGGTTACCACCCGGGAATCGAACCCGGAATCTTCCGATTGCCGGTCAGATATGCTATCCACTACACTATGGGCCTCGATTAATCAAATGTCGTAATTCTCCTACATACGAGAAGAAACCAATGCCCTGAGGGGGCACCTTCGCATGCCGTACCTATATATACAACATTTGATATATACGACATTTGATTAATGGAGGCCCTTAGTTTAGTGGATAGCATATATCACCGGCAATCGTAAGATCCCGGGTTCGATTCCCGGGTGGTAACCTCATTTTTCATTTGTTCGTTCTTCCTCCTCATCTTGTGCGGAACGTTCTTCTACACAAGCGTCGTTCTTTACATATATATATATATATATATATATAGGAAAATTATTTCACGAAAGTAACACGTGAAAAATATTTATGATGAATAAAACCACGAAGGAAAGGAAACACAAAATGGTGCTCAAGCGCTTTCGTCTAATGACATCCTCAGGAACACTGAAGTACATAAAAAGGTTAAGCCTATATATAGGTTACAGAAAGAAAAAAAGAAAAATAAATAACATACATACACACACACATATATATATATATATATATATATATACATACATATCTATATATACAAATACATACATACATACATATATATACAATAAACAGAGAAGTAAAAATAAAAAATTAAAAATTAAAACCTTAAAGGATTACCAGTGAGGCGTACAGATTTGTAAGGAAAAATATCGATTTTTAGCACAAGATCAAATGGATTATAAGAATACAAATTTATACTGGAACTCTGCCCGGGTTTTAACACACTGCTGCCTATGGTCAGGTTTCGATATATATAAAAAAATAAAATGCAAATTAAAAGTTAATCGATTTTTAGCACAAGATCAAATGGATTATAAAAATACAAATTTATACTGGAACTCTGCCCGGGTTTTAACACACTGCTGCCTATGGTCAGGTTTCGATATATATAAAAAAATAAAATGCAAATTAAAAGTTAGTAAAGTAGAAGACAAGTTTACCAAAGATTTAATGTTTTACCCTTCTTATCTAAATCTGTTTTAAAGGAATTCAAAATAACAGGATCGAGTTGAAAAAGACCTTTGCTTATGTTGAAGTTATTTGAAAGTTGGATAATGGCAGACTCAATAATATTTCTATTAACAATGTTGCTTGAATGGAATAAAACTGAAGCATTATTCCAATCAATACAGTGGGCTAACTCTGACAAATGGACAAAAAGGGCACTGGAAACTGTCCTGTTCTAACGGAATATTGATGCTGTTTTATACGTGTGTGCAAATCCTTTCCCGTCTGACCTATGTAAAAGGAATCACATTGTTTACAACCAATTTTATAGATAATGCCTGAATTATTGGTAGGGCTATTTTTTACTATGATATTTTTCACAATATTGTTATATGAAAATACTACATTAATATCCAAAAGTTTAAGTACATTAGCAATGCCTAAAAAGCCCGGGAAAAATGGAAGTACTAAAATATTTTTTGACAAAGTACGAGTGTTAATATTGACAAGATAGAAAGTTCGTTTTGCCTTGTTGAGACAAGATTCCATAAACGCAGATGGATAACACAAATCACTTCCAATACCGTTGATTTTTTCCAATTCGGCATCGATGTATTCCGGACTGGCGATCCTAAGGGCGCGGAGAAACATTGATGAAAATATGGCCTCTTAGTGGGGGTATCATGTCCCGAGTAAAAGTGTACGGATCGCCAGTCCGGAATACATCGATGCCGAATTGGAAAAAATCAACGGTATTGGAAGTGATTTGTGTTATCCATCTGCCTTTATGGAATCTTGTCTCAACAAGGCAAAACGAACTTTCTATCGTGTCAATATTAACACTCGTACTTTGTCAAAAAATATTTTAGTACTTCCATTTTTCCCGGGCTTTTTAGGCATTGCTAATGTACTTAAACTTTTGGATATTAATGTAGTATTTTCATATAACAATATTGTGAAAAATATCATAGTAAAAAATAGCCCTACCAATAATTCAGGCATTATCTATAAAATTGGTTGTAAACAATGTGATTCCTTTTACATAGGTCAGACGGGAAAGGATTTGCACACACGTATAAAACAGCATCAATATTCCGTTAGAACAGGACAGTTGTCCAGTGCCCTTTTTGTCCATTTGTCAGAGTTAGCCCACTGTATTGATTGGAATAATGCTTCAGTTTTATTCCATTCAAGCAACATTGTTAATAGAAATATTCTTGAGTCTGCCATTATCCAACTTTCAAATAACTTCAACATAAGCAAAGGTCTTTTTCAACTCGATCCTGTTATTTTGAATTCCTTTAAAACAGATTTAGATAAGAAGGGTAAAACATTAAATCTTTGGTAAACTTGTCTTCTACTTTATTAACTTTTAATTTGCATTTTATTTTTTTATATATATCGAAACCTGACCATAGGCAGCATTGTGTTAAAACCCGGGCAGAGTTCCAGTATAAATTTGTATTTTTATAATCCATTTGATCTTGTGCTAAAAATCGATATTTTTCCTTACAAATCTGTACGCCTCACTGGTAATCCTTTAAGGTTTTAATTTTTAATTTTTAATTTTTACTTCTCTGTTTATTGTATATATATGTATGTATGTATGTATTTGTATATATAGATATGTATGTGTGTATATATATATATATATATATATATGTGTGTGTGTGTATGTTATTTATTTTTTCTTTTTTTCTTTCTGTAACCTATATATAGGCTTAACCTTTTTATGTACTTCAGTGTTCCTGAGGATGTCATTAGACGAAAGCGCTTGAGCACCATTTTGTGTTTCCTTTCCTTCGTGGTTTTATTCATCATATATATATATATATATATATATATGGGATGAATTTAACAATAAAACACGTGAAATGAATAAATGCTGCAAACCCACAAGGAAAGAGAAAAACGATTCCAAGGCCTTTCGTGTATTCAAAGCTACACCTCGTCAGGGAATGATTCCCTGACGAGGTGTAGCTTTGAATACACGAAAGGCCTTGGAATCGTTTTCTCTTTCCTTGTGGGTTTGCAGCATATATATATATATATATACACACACATGTATACATATATATATATATATACATATATACATATACATAAAGTATATACATATATATATACTGTATATATATATATATATATATATATATATATATATATATATATATATACATATATATATATATATATCTGCAAAGCAGACAGGATCCAGCTTTGGGACATGGATCTAGGGTTTAAAGCAGCCTAGCCCTGCTACATTTAGAACCTCATATAAGCAAAAGACTCGCTGCCTTCACGTCTTGAAACGGACATGTTATGTGCCTTGAAAAGTGGACGCTCAATTCTACCAGTTGAGGTTTAAGTTTTGGTTTTTGGCTAAAAATATAATAGTTACCCCTTTTTCTTTTATGTATTCAATCTTACGTGAAGGCAGCGAGTCTTTTGCTTATATTGAGGTTCTAAATGTAGCAGGGCTAGGCTGCTTTAAACCCTAGATCCATGTCCCAAAGCTAGATCCTGTCTGCTTTGCAGATAGCCTGTTAGGGAAGCTATATTTATGGGACCTCTTTGCGAGTGACCCGTTGCCCACGTCGGGCTAGCATCATGAAAAAGAAAAACTATGGTATTTGTCATTTACCATTACTTATTCGGACTATAGTGGATTTAATTTTCCCAGAAGAGTTCCTTGTTCCATGCACTGTCTGTGTGTATCATAAAAAACTCAGGGGACCATTCTGAGTTCATTCTCATATATATATATATATATATATATATGAAAAGAAGGATCAACACAACGGCAAACATTTTCATTTATTTGTACTTCAGACGTTTCGACAAATCTTTTGTCATCATCAGTGAATTAAGTCTTAAAACCTTAAAACAAAAGTAAAAAGTGAAAATTACATCAATACAATATTAAAACCATTAAAATTAAAACCTTAAAGCAAAATGAAAATTGCATCAATACAAAATTAAAATCATTTAAATTTCATCACTATAAAAACTAAAATTAAATTAAATTACCTCAATAGGTAAATACACAATGTTTACATCCACCTCCATACTTGGCAAAGTCTAAGAGAACACTGGATGGTGAGAGGATTAGAAAGGGTATGTGTGAGAGAATCGGTTGGTTAGTTAAAAGAGTTGTAATTTGTAGAATGAGCTATTATTATTAAGGGAGGGTTTGTTTCTATAGATGTACAAAGATTCTAAAATTCGGAGTTCTGTAAGGTTATTGGATCTAGTTAAAATTTCAAACTGAGTTTTGTGAAGGGGATGGTCGTTTTCATTACTATGGTTTCTAATTGCGGATTGTGGAGGGCTACTGAGGGGACGGTTGGTACAGACTGACAAGCCCAAATGTTGAGAAAAGCGCACCTCCAGTTGGAGTTGAGTGCTGCCAATATACGCAGCCTTACAGCTGTCGCACGTGTATTTGTAAACAACATTGGGGCATACAGTTTTGGGGAATTCATCTTTGAACTTTAAAAAATTTGATAATTTAAGTGGGTTGACGAAGGCGAATCTAAAATTTATTTGCGGATAACTAGACTTGAGCAGTTTGGACAATTCGCCTCGAATACGCAATGATAAATAACCATAAAAAGATAATTTAATATATCTGGTTTCTTTTTGTACTGTAGTTATGGGGAGTTTAGTATCAAAAGTGTTATTTAAAAATTTCTTTAATTGGTTATCGAATAGATGAGAAGGGTAGTAATTGTTAATAAAGTACTGTTTTAAAAATTTAAATTCTTCGTTTAACGAAAAGTAATCCGAACAAATACGGTAACTTCTTGTTAATAATGTTACTATAGCACTAATCTTATATTTATAAAACATACAACTTAAATAATTGGTTCCCAAGCCAGTAAAAGTTTGTTTTCGAAATAGTGAAGTATGGAACTTATTATGAGCCCGTTTAACTAAAACATCCAGGAAAGGTAAACTATTATTTGTTTCGTTTTCACACGTGTACTTAATATTACTATGTTGTTTATTAAGATAATCAAGAAAAAGTTTTACGTGTGAAGGATGGTTAAATATTAAGAAAGTGTCATCCACGTATCTTCTGTAATATATGGGTTTAAAACTACTAGGACAACTTTTCAACCAAATTTCTTCGTAATGGCAAAGAAATGCATTTGCTAGTGTTGGGCTTAACGGGGAACCCATAGCTACCCCATCAATTTGGCTGTAAAGGTTGCTATTAAATAAGAAAAGATTATCAAAACACTATTTCGAGAAGGTTTTTAAATTGAGTCTGAGTGAGGCCATTAATAAGAGTATTATCAGTAGTGAATAACTTATTTAGTATGATATTTAATATTTCTTTTAACGGGACATTAGTAAACAATGACGACACATCAAAACTGGCCATAGTAAGAGAATCGGCATGATTGATCTCTTTTATCTCTTTAGCAAAATCAAACGAGTTGTTAATAGAATAATCATTAAAGGTGAGTTTTGAGAGCAAGGGAACGAAGAATTTGGCTAAATTATAATTGAATGTACCACACGCCGAAAGAATTTTAATGGTTTTAATATTGTATTGATGTAATTTTCACTTTTTACTTTTGTTTTAAGGTTTTAAGACTTAATTCACTGATGATGACAAAAGATTTGTCGAAACGTCTGAAGTACAAATAAATGAAAATGTTTGCCGTTGTGTTGATCCTTCTTTTCATCTGTAAGCTCCGTTTCCCTAAGGAGAAGTCAATAGCTTTGAATATATATACACACACACCATATATACGTATATATCTATATATATATATACATATATATATACATATATATATATATATATATATATTATATATATATATATATATATAATATATATATATATATATATATATATATATTATATATATATATACATATATTATATTATATATATATATATATATATATTATATATATAATATATATATATATATATATATATACCATAATATATATATATATACACACTACATATATATATATATATATATATATTATATAATATATATATATATATAATCAGTGATGTAGGTCTCGAGATCGGTCCTCGGTCTCGAGACCGATCTCGAGACCCAAATTGCAGATCTCGATCTCGATCTCGGTCTCCGCTATTTAGATCTCGTCTCGATCTCCGGTCCTCGACAGACGCGGTCTCGGTTTTTCTCCCCGAGACCTTTCGAGACCTCTCGAGACCGTAATGAAAATACATGTTGTTGGCATACTCATGATGGTGGCTTGGTTGAACAGACTCAATTAGAATGTTTATGAAAGTTTGTAAAAGTAAGGGAATCTAGGTATTCACTAATCATCACCCTGTTTTGAGTGGATGTTGAATTAATGTCATATATATATATATAATTATATATATATATTATTTAGACCTTATGCTAATTGCCATGCCTCTGTTTATAGTACCGATATGTCAATTTTTTTTTCATAGAAATGGTGTTGGAAAAATGCTAAACAGGAAACTCAAGCACGGAGAATGAGCAGATACAGAGAGACAGCGCTCATTCTCACAGCAGCGATGACGAAATAAAACAGAATCAAACCAAAGTTCCGAGACTAATGGCAAAATATCAAAGCTATCGGTCCAAGCAGAAGAACGTTGAAACTGGAAGATTTTGAACCGCAGGGAACAGTTGCGGCGGTACCTCTTAGAGATCGATGAATCTCATATTTTTAGACAACTGCTCTCCAATAAAGTTTTGGGCACCAGAAAAGGGATAAATTCCCATCACTGGCCAATATTGCCATCACTGTTTTTACAGTGTCTGCTTCTAGTGCTCTAATTGAGCGTGTATTTAGCCATGGAGGCATAATAATGAGGCCCCACAGAAGTCGAACTTCAGCAGATCTTCTGAGCATGCTGATGTTCCTTAAGTGAATGAGCACCTGTCATGCTTTAAATAAAATGCACAAGTCAAACTGGGTAGTGGGTACGTTCATTAAACCTTCTGTAACAGATATAAAAGAAGTAATAAATAAAAAGTACATGTATTATATATTCATTTGTTAATTTATAGGCTACACTTTTTGCATTCAACACACATCTGAGAAAGTAGTTATTAGTTTATTAATATACTTAACATAGTCTAATTTCCATAGTAGTGTAAAACAAATTGAAAGGGCATGAGCTTGATCTCGATCTCGGTCTCGAATTTTAAGGGTCTCGATCTCGGAAGGTAGATCTCGATCTCGAACCTTTGATCTCGGTCTCGATCTTGGTCTCACAGGATCAGGTCTCGGTCTCGGTCTCAGTCTCGGACTTGGTGGTCTCGACTACATCACTGATATATATATACACATACATATAATGCTATAATGTTATAATGTTCCAAACCAACAAAGACCCTAGGATCCACTCATGGCTGCTCTACCTAACTGTGTTCGTAATTGTGCATTGTGTATGTCCTCCGTGGTGGCGGAGGGGACCTACAATTTTACGTGGGTTCCGAACCACAAGAACATAAGAAATTTATGTAACAACTGTCTGTACGTTGGCAACAACCAATTTTTACAAAACTAAATAATTATCAATTTAAAACTAATTAATTATCGATTTAAAACTAAAGATAGAATCTCTGGATCCAGAGGATCAAGTCATAATAGACTACTATCCAGAAATATGTTACACGCTATATCTATTTATAACCGACATGCAAATGTATCAGATCCAAAGAATCCAGTCAATTTCATTACGGTATCCGTCAATACTAGTACCTTGCCAACGAAAATTAAGTCACGGTCCATATCGATTGCGGACCAAGTCACAATTTACAACCATATACATTACAATATATATACTTAGGAGGAAAAGTGTAGGTGTAGCTGTAAAGACTGTACAGTAATGTAGAAATGTGTGTACACCCATATTGGGTCTCCCATTTAAAGGTGTTTGTGGGGCAAGTGAAGATCATGAGTTTTTCAATACCTCACAGTACTATGGGGGGCACCGCTCGGCAGAGGAATCTCTTTAAATGGGGTGTGTAAGGACAGAGTATCCCCTAACCCAAGTTGCTGCCTCCCTATATCCCACAACACTTGTGTTGAGCTGTGGGATTTATCACCACAAAGCCTTAATTTTACTGCCTTAAACTATACCCAATCTATCAACATATGCGTCTAATCGACTTTTAAACATGTTTATAGACGTGCTACTAATTACTTCTATCGGCAAACTATTCCACCTATTTACTATTCTATGCTTAAAAAAGTTTTTGGCAAGTGCTGTCTCGAACCTTCTACTTGTCAACTTACACCCGTTATTTCTAGTCCTAGTATTATATTGAGATATTTCGAAAAAGCTACCTCTGTCTACGTTATCGAACCCATTCATAATTCTGAAAACCTGGATTAGATCACCCCTTAGCCTCCTCGTCTCGAGCGTAGTCAATTTTAACTCCTTAAGCCTATCCTCGTACGACTTTGACCTAAGCGACGGAATCATCTTAGTTGCTCGTCTTTGAACTCTTTCGATTTTGTCTATATCTTTGCGCATATGCGGATTCCAAAATTGGACCACGTACTCCAAATGGGGTCTAACTAATGATTTATAAAGAGGAACTATAATATCGCGCGATTTGTATTCAAAATTTCGAGCTATAAAACCTAACATTTTGTTCGCCTCATTGACCGCTGCTGTACTTTGTTTCGCTACTTTTAAATCACCAGTGACTATAACTCCTAAATCTTTTTCCTGCTCTACGCTTGTTAAATCTTTCCCTGACATACTATATGCAAAATTACCGTTACGCGAACCTATATGCAAAATTTTGGGACCTAACGTTAAATCTCATTTGCCATGTGACTGACCAATCAACGATTTTATTCAAATCTTCCTGGATTTTACCTCTATCTTCGTCATTAATCGCCCTACCACCCAGCTTCGTGTCATCCGCAAACTTTGAAACGTACTGACTAGGCCGACATCTAAATCGTTAATATATATAAGAAAAAGCAAGGGCCCAATACAGAAACCCTGAGGAACGCCCACTCGCTACATTTAGCCCCAACACGACCTCCGTTCCATCAACGACCGCCCTCTGTTTCCTACCTCGCAACCGCTCTTCTATCCAATTTATTACTACACCCTGATTCCATGAGCCTTAGTTTTTTCAATGAGCTTTTGTGCGGTACGGTGTCAAACGCTTTTTGGAAAATCTAAATACACTACATCAACCGCCCGATGTCTATCGTAAACGTCAACCACGCTTTGGAAAAATTCTAAAAGATTAGTTAAGCAAGATTTGTTTCGCCTAAAACCGTGCTGCGTATTTCTAACTAGTTTATGCAATTCTAAGTGTTCGACTATACGATCCCTAATTATTGATTCCAGTAGCTTACCTACAACAGACGTTAAACTGATTGGCCTATAATTTCCCGCCGCACCTTTATCGCCTTTCTTAAAGATAGGTGTTACGTTTGCTAACTTGAAATTATCTGGTACGCACCCCTCAGAAATAGACGCATTAAAAATCTTTGTTAGCGGCACAACAATGCTATCTTTTAATTCTTTTAGTTGTATGGGATATATGGAATCCGGCCCGGTGATTTACGCGTTTTCATTTTATCAATATAGCGCATTACCTCCCCTTCACTAACCACATATTATCCAAAATATTACCATTATCAAAAGGTATTATGTCTATGACCGTAGGGATATTCGTTACATCTTCTATAGTAAAAACTGACGTAAAAAATTCGTTTAGCAAGGTAGCCATTTCCTTGTTTTCAGAAACTAGATCTCCGTTTACATTTTTCAAAGGCCCCAAGACACTTTTTACTGGATTTCTATTATTGACGTATTGAAAGAATCGCTTGGGGTTTTCTTTACCGTCACGAGCTATGGAGATTTCAAATTCGCGCTTGGACTTTTTTATTACACTTTTCGCTTCACGCCTTAGAGATATGTAGTTGTTTCGTAACCACAAATTGTCTTTATCGCACTTATGTAGCCTATAAGCCCTATCTCTACTCTTTATAATGTCTCCTACTCTAGAAGTAAACCACAAGGGCTTGTTGTTTACTTTCGCACGCTTAATTTTGTACGGTACACATTCCTCATTTATAGTCCTAAATACTGTTTCGAACGATTCCCACATTAGTTTTGCGTTGGAGTTCCCCATTACGTTTTCCCAATTGACGTGTGACAATTTATTTCGAAATTTACTAAAGTCTGCGTGCTGGAAGTTAGGAATTTTAGTCGAGTTAGTTGGTTTCGAGTGACTTACTGAGAGGACAAACTCTACCATATTGTGATCGCTATTGCTTAACGGTTCTATTACTTGAAGATCAGTAATTAGCCTATCATCCGTAGTTATTACTAAATCTAAAATACTGTCCAACCTCGTAGGTTCCCCAACCTTTTGAATAAGAAAGCTATCCTCGAGAAAATTAACTAAACGATTACCTTCCGCGTCTCCCTGCATTGTATCGTAATTCACGTTGGCGCAATTAAAGTCACCCATAACTAAAGCCTGCTCACTACCGATTATTCTCTTTAGTTCACGATATAACGCTTCGTCCGTATCAGCTGTTTGATTAGGGGGCCTATATATAACCGCAACAAGAAGTTTGAAATCGTTCAATTTAAGTTCTGCTATAGTCGAATCTATCGGTTCTGGAATTGGTGCTTTACTTCTATAACGTTCGCAATATTATCTTTGATATACAACATAACACCGCCTCCTCGCCTACCTATTCTGTTTTTAACAAAAAGTCTATAACCTTTAATTTGATACTCCCCTACAAAGTCACGTGTTTCAGTGCTAAGCCACGATTCATTTATCGCAATTAATCATAGTCTTTACAAGCAATTAAAGAAAAAAATTCGTTTATTTTATTTCGTAGGCTACGAGCATTTAAGGATAGAACCTTCAAATTGTTTGTAATTGCGACACCTTCGCGAGCGCAGGGGAAATTTGTGGAATTTACGCTGGGACCGTTCGAGTTACGGCAGCCTGAAAAGAAGAGACAGTATTATGAAATAGTCTTCCTAAACGCGCAGCTCCAACGTCATTAAGATGAAGTCCATCTTCGAGGAACAAGTCCCTCCTGCCGTAGAAACTGTTCCAAAAATTCGCAAAATGCACTCCTTCCTGTTGGCAAAGAGACTTTAGGTTATTGTTAATATAGGTCGCCTTGCTGTAGAAATCGTTACGTTGGATAATTCGAGGAAGTATACCTGTTAAAACAATCTTATTAGTTTTCTCCTTTATCGCTCTAGTAAGTCCCTGTACCTAGCCAGCAGTTCTTCCGATCTAGAATTTAAAACGTTATTAGTACCGACATGAATAACATACGTTGTGTCCTCGGCGGTACCGTCTGTAAATGGTCAACACTATTAGTTATATCCTCCACCCTTGCACCAGGGTGTATATATATATTATATATATATATATATATATATATATGTGTGTGTATATATATATATATATATATATATATATATATATATATATATATAATATATAATATATATGTATATATATCTTAGTGGTGGACCGGATATCCGCATCCGCACTTCTGACTTCGGATGTTATGCGTATATTACCTCTAATAAATTATGGAATTTACAATTAAATTAGCTTATGAAGTAGCTTATAAGGCCCAGTCATGCACATTTCATGTAAAGTATTAATTAATTATTAATGAACAAACAAATATATTGAAACTCTTGAGAAATTTATTATTTTTATCATAATGAAAACATTAATATTAATTTTAATTCTTATGCATTGCCTGCAATAATAGTACTATCACGAAATTTGAAAAATTATGTCATATATTCATAATTCTATATTATATTGATAGATTAACTAAATATCCGCATCCGCGGATATTGAAATTAAAGATCCGCATCCGCAGATGTTGAAAAACTGATATCCGGTCGACCACTAATATATATATACAGGGTGTCCGAGAATTATCTGTACAATGTTTGGCTGTTATTAAAAGTCAACCATGAAGTGTAGAAATTCCATTTTGTTCCATTTTATAGAGAATCTCATTAAGTTTTTTCTGATATCAAGTTTTGACAAGTTTTTTAGAAATTCCAGTGTGTCCGAACATTATCTGTACAATTTCATCTTTTAATAAAATTCTTGATAACACGTAAAATTCTTAAACAAGATTATTTAGAATCTGTATTTTCAAATGTTTCTTTTATTAAAGTAACGTTGTTACAAACATTCGATATGTGCACCATTAGTGATTCGCAAAACATCCAATCGATACTCCAAATGTTGCCATGTACGCTGCAGCATATCCACATCAATTCGCTCAATAGCAGCTGTGATTCTTGCTTTTAAATTATTAATGTCTGTCAGCCGCGTACATTTCTAAAAAACTTGTCAAAACGTGGTATCAGAAAAAACTTAATGAGATTCTCTGTAAAATGGGACAACACTAGAATTTCTACACTTCATGGTTGACTTTTAACAACAGCCAAAAATTGTACAGATAATTCTCGGACACCCGGTGTATATATATATATATATATATATATATATATATATATATATATATACACACAAAGAGGATTGACAAAAGTAAATAGACACTATAATGATTGTCCTCAAGAACAAATGGCAAAACTCCTCAGTGGTTTTCCAGGTGTATCAGCTGTACATAATGAAAGGGAAAGCAATACGATTATAAATATGTTGATTCAATATATCTGTTGTTATTTATTGACTTTTATTATCAAATAAAAAGCTATATAAAAATCAAAGGTGTCTATTTAGTCTTGTCAACGCCCTGTTGGTATTTTTCCTGTGTCACTGGGAACGTTATAGATTAGGTTAAGCTCCTTGGACTCTGATGATTAGAGTCCCATTTTGATTGAAATACTTCCTTAGAAGAACTCTTAATCCACGCAACAACCGTAAATCGTTTGGCCAAAAATAATTAAATAAAAAATAAAATAAAACCATTTCTGTTGCTTCATTTTTTCTGACTAATGCTTCGGTGTCCCTTTAATTAAAATTCTAATTTTACTTATTACGGTTAAGAATAAATTCCAAACAGTAGTATAGATGCCAAAAAGTAAGCTGAAAATTTTGGCAGGAGGACGTCAAACGAACCTCACGTCTGTTTATGAGGTTCATTGACAGAAAATTTGGCACGATGACGTCACGCGATCTTTACGTCCATTGGTGAGATGCATTTGACGTGGAAGTTTAAGTTAACCTAACCTAACCAAACCTAAGGTTAGGTTAAGGGGAGACTTCATGAACGGTATGGAAATTTTTTTACCTCCAGCCTTTATAGGCCAGGCTTCCCTGATAAGGTAAGCTCTGAAACTTTGAAATCTCCCCCAAACCGCTGTTCGCAGAATGGCTACAAACGTTTTGCTGATTTGGGAAGATTTAGGCCGTGGGCTCCATAAATTCTTGGTGAGTAGGGATAATTTATTCGTTAGACTAGTTGTAGATTTAAGTTAAATTTTTATATGGTGACCTAGAATAAATTGAAATGGGCTAGCCCAGAAAACCTGAAAGCAGATTAAGACAAAACTCACCTTAGCAGGTTAATCCGTAAGGCGTTTTCAAGATGTTTTCTCTTTGTAATCTTCTTGGTTACTTTTTTCAAGTAGGAATAAATCTCTGTTCCAGTATATTGGGTTAGATCCCGCTTGGAGTCGAAAGTTTTCTTTTTCAATTTGTAAAAACGTTGTTTTTCAATTCGTTGTCCAAAAGCCAAGCCGACCTCTCTCGCAGCGTGTCCTCGGCTTCGCTTTCTGTCGTGGTGGTGGTAAGTTGGTTAGTGAGAGCAACCACTTTCATGGGATAATCACTGACTGTGGAGAGCATCATCCCCCCTACATCCCAGGAATTTCAGACTGCCCATTTGTTTGTTATTAAATGTATCTAATTAAGTTTTAATTTTTCCATATACTGGGGGGGGCGAGGAAAGAAAAACTGTGCTGTACACCAGTTTTTCTTTGTAAATTGATAAATTGTAAAAACATATGGAATCTTGTAACATTAACTATGATTTTTTAAATATAAAGGAAATGTCCTTTGTCAGCGTCTCATTAGGTTTAACCTAGTAAGAGTAAATAATTTATCCTCATTTCTCTACATGAGAAATGTAGCATTTTAAATGGAAATTAGCATAGCTAATAGTTATTTTCAATATGAAAAAAGTTATTTAATAAGAGTTAATCTTGGAGATCAGTAATGTAAAGTTTCACAACTGTCCACCTTGAATTTTCTGCTGTAGAAATTGTCTAGTTTTCACAGCAGTTTGTCTTGGTTGTCTTGCGTTTGTTGTGATTACAACTTTATCCTTGTCTTTGTCTGCATCTTTGTCTTTGTCTGCATCTTTGTCTTTGTCTTTGCATCTTTGTCTTTGTATGCATCACTACATTCGAGAGGATACAAAAGAGTTATATCTCTTGTTGTTTCCCCATTTGCTGTTTTTAGTTAAGCAAAGATGGGTTAACCCGAGTAGCTAATCATAAATTGTTCAACTTTTCCTAAAGACCACTGAAGTCTGGGAACATTAATTTGCACAAGAACAATATCTCTTACTTCAATAAGATTTTCCCAGTGTTCATTAGGATTAAGTCCTTTGTGTTTTTCACGAAGAGATGTCAGATATTCATTTTTCCATCTTTCAGTGAATTGTCGTATGGTCTTAGATTTGTGTTTAAACCTATCATTTAGTTTATTATGTTCAGAACAATCTGTGTCATTATCCATTAAATTGGATCTTTGTTCTGGCAAAGAATTGATAGGATGACCCTTGAGTAAATGGCTAGGAGTGAGTCATTCTAAATCATTAATATTATCCCCAACATATGTTAAAGGCCTACTGCTGACAACATTTTCGATCTCACACAAAAGGGTGATTAACTCGAAAAGTTGGTGTTTGTTACCTATTCTTTTCCTCAGTCAATTCTTTACGGTTTGTATTTGTCTTTCCCAGATTGACCCATACCATGGGGAATTTACAGGTATGTATTTCCAGGTAATGTTTTGCTCATGAAGGTAACTTTGTACATCCTCCTCCTCATACAGCTTATGAATGAACCCTTCCCCTGCCTAATTTAGATTTGTTAATCCTACATTTACATCTAACCAATCCCTCCTTGTCAATGAACAAGTTTAGATCCGAGACTAAAGATGGTGTAAACCTTGTCTCAGTGTCTTTTTCTAGGAAACTTGTTTCCTCAGAAAATTCTGTTCTTTGTACTTGTTTGATCCAGTACTTGGTGGCAGTCTCAGTTAAGTTTGTAAAAGCTTTGTTGGGATAGTGTTTCAGTAGGAAATGGTTGATGAATTTTAAGCAATAAGTTGTTAGTCTTATGACTTTAGATAGGTCTGAATGTTTAGCTAGGTTGTTGTTGTTGTTTAGCCGATCAGCCCACCCTGATCGAGCAAGCCGGCGGCAGGCAGGTAACCGATCGCCCTCTCCGGAGTGGACCAGAGGTTCAGCGCACTAGTGATGTTGTGTTGAGTTCGTTGTTGTGCTTGAGCGGTACAGTCTGTCATAAGGTGTTCAATTGTTTGTGGTGTGTCCTGGCACTGTGGCAGGTGTCGTCTGTGGAGTTGTCTGGTCTGTGTTTATATGTCCGTAAGTTGGAGTGATGTCCACATCGGAATCGTGCTAAGTTAACTCGATCTGTTCTGCTCAGGCTGATCTCTGACCTGTCAATGGGTGGCGGCTTCGCACCTAGGACCGCATTCGGACCGAGTCGTGTCAGTGCTCTGTGGGTTAGATGTGTGTGTGTGTGTTTTCTGTACTGTGTGATGTCTGTGGGGCGTGGTATGGAATGGAGTATTTGGTTATAATGTCTCTCTGGTGTTACCTTAATGGTGCGAGGTGTCGGTGCATGATTGTACTGGCAAGGGTGTTGTGGGTTAGTTGTTGCTGCTGCCATGAATTGTGTTCCCCTTATGTCTAAATATTCCCTAACTTTCAGTATTTTTGTTTCTGTGTGCAGGTGTTCTATTGGTGTTGTTTGAGTGCATCCTGTAATGATACGAAGTGCGTTGTTTTGTATTGTCTGTAAGGTGTTTATGTGTGTTTGAGATAATGGGTGCCCAGCATGGGCTAGCATAGTCCATAACTGAGCGAATATATTGTTTGTATATGAGTGATGTTGTTTCCTGCTGGTATCCAAAGTTTGTGCCTGTTAGTACCCTAAGCGTGTTAAGTCTTGACGTACATTTGTTTTTAATGTCCTGAATGTGGTTTGCAAAAGATAATGATGTGTTTTATGTGACCCCAAGTATTTTGGTCCTGTGAGTATGTGGAATGTTGGTGTTGTTTAGTGTAAGCTGTGGAGTTATCTGGTGTTCTTTTGTATTGCTTGTAAGCAAGGTGATGGTTGATTTTGTGGGCGCTACTTTGGGTCTATTGTGTGTGAGCCAGTCTTGTATACTGTTTATGTATGTTTGTAGGTTATTTGTAGCGGTGTCGATGTTGTTGTGGGTGGATGCTAGAGTGATGTCATCTGCATATGATGATAAGGTAAGCTTGTTATCTATGGGTGTTGGAATATCATTCATGTATAAGTTGAACAGTGTTGGTGAGAGAACAGTCTTGAGGGACCCCGTTCGGAAAAAGCTTTTTTTTGGATGACTTGCCATTAAATGTAACATGTGAGTATCATCCTGAAGGATATTTGCTCAGCCATCTTTTGGTGTTATTGTGCATGTTTGTGTTGAGTATTTTGTTTATGAGAGGGAACCGTGGGATAACATCAAATGCTTTACTAATATCTATTGTTGCTAATAGGATACGTTGAGCTGGTCGTCTGGAGTTGATGCCATCCATGATGTGCTGCGTGAGGTTAGTGAGTAATGTCGTGGTTGAGTGGTGAGGTCTGAATCCATGTTGAGTAGGCGATAGTGGTATGTATGGGTTGGTGATTTGTAAGATTAGTCTTTTTGTTACTTTGGAAGGTGTGCATAGTAAAGTAATTGGTCTATAAGAAGCTGGTTCTGTTGGATTTTTGTTTGGTTTGAGTAATGTAATAATTTTACCTTGTTTCCATATGTCAGGAATAATACAGTGTTGGTATGAATATGTGCTGATATTTGTGAGAGCTAGTATTCCTTGTGGGTCCAAGTGTTTAAGGTGTATGTTAGATATATTGTCTGGTCCAGTAGCCTTCGAATTCTTAATGTTTTTGATGATCTTAGGGGTCTGGTCTGTATTGAAGGGTATAATGGTCGTGTCGAGTCTGTAGGTTTTTTTGTGTCTGGCTGTTTGTCTGTCTACGTGTTTCTGGTTGTTGTCTCTGTTTAAGTGACTTATCTTTGCGTAGTGATTAACTAGAATGTTAGCTTGTTGTGTATATATTGGGATATTATTTTGGCTGCGACAGATAGCCGCGTGTGAGGTGTGAATGCCGCTGATAGAATGGGTAATGCTGTTTATAGTCTTGTATAGCCTGGATGTATCTGTGGAGTGGTTTAGTGTTGTTATAAATTCCCTAAATGTTTCTGTTTGTTTTTCTTTGAATTTGTTGTTTATTTCTGTGTTGAGCTGTTGTATCTGCTGTTTTATGGTTTCTGTGTGTGGTGTTTGTGTGTTATGTTTGAGCTTGTTACGTTGCTTTATGAGGTGGGCTATTTCTCTAGTGTAATTTGGGTTGTATTTCCTAATGTTGCCCTCGGGTATGTATTTGTTTGCATTATTGATGATCTGATTAAATGTCTTGAGTGTTGTATTGAAGTTTATGATGGGTGTGCTGTTTAATATGGTGAATTGTTCCTCAGTCTGTATTTTGAACTGTTCCCAATCAGCTTTCTTGTAATTTCTGTAAATGTGCCTAAGGCTGTTGGGGCAGAGTGTAGAACGTGTTGTAATGATGATGGGCAGGTGGTCTGATGACAGTTGTTTTTCTGTTCTCCAGTGTGTATGTGTTGCTAGTGAGGAGTTTGAGTATCCTTCTTGATGTGGTATGTGTGTATGTTCTTCTGTATTGTTAAGAATGAAGAGGCTGTTTAGTTGTGTGGCTATGTTGGCGCCTCTGGTGTTGCTTTGGTTGTGCAGGCACCAATTAATGTCTTTAGCGTTGAAGTCTCCTTCTAAGATAACATTAGTGGGAGAGGCCAGATTGTATAACTGTGGACTGCAATTGGCTAGGTTAAACAATGGCTCTGTTTCCTCACTTTGTTCTTTTGTGGTGATTACATTTACTCTTAGCGTAGATTGTCTAGGGTCTGATGGCCAGTCTTGGTCATTGGTTACCATTTTGGTCCATGAAAGCAAGCTTTGTTTGATTTAAGTAACTTGTAGCTAAGACCTCTAGTAAGAAAGTCTGCAGGATTATTACTTGTTTCAACATATATGAAATTTACATTTAGTGTTTTGTTAATCTCTTCAATTTCTACAATTTCTCGTTTTTCCGTTCTTCAATTTCCCGTTTTTAACAAAAACATTCTTGCAGCTGAGAGACTTAGTTTCACTTATCCTGGTTAAACAAATCTGGCTATCAGTCCTTAAATATATGTCGGTTATGTTGACCACTTTGAAAGTGTCTAAAATAAGTTTAGTTGTCTTCATGGCTAAAGTTACAACAAGCAATTCTATCTGTGGTACTCTTCTTTTTTTGATTTATGGGTGCAACCTTTGCTTTAGCATAAGTAGTATGGGTGCAAAAGGAGAGAGTGCAATGCAATTACAAATGTTGATCAGTGTTGCATAAGTTATGCAATAAAGGGGAGGGGGAATGTTGCAAGATGTTATGCAACAAAGAGGGAGGGGGAATGTTGCCATAGCAACAAGGGGTTATGCAACTTGGAGGCAGAGTTATCCCCCAAGAGAAAGAGAGGAGAAGGAGAGAGAGGAAGAGAGGTGTTCGCTTTGCAGGAGCCAAACGCATATTAAGACTTCAGCCGAGCGGCCGTTGTCTTAATATGTTCCTAATCAGCAAGCTGACTTAATCAGCCAGTTGGCTCATCTGGCTGAGCTGCCAGATTGCGCTATTTATTTAATTAAAGCATATATTCTGGCTTAACCAGCCAGTTGGCTTATCTGGCTGAGCTGCCGATTGCGCTACTTATTTAATTAAAGCATATATTCTGGCTTAACCAGCCAGTTGACTTAGAAGGCGTAAATGGCTTGTTCAGGTGTACATTATTAGGGTTGCCAGATTGTGCTATCCAGATATTTGGCAGTTGGTTTCGAAATCCGCTTTAGAAGGCAGCCATTTGCTGTAATTAAATGCCGTGTACAACCAAAAGAATTAAATAAAACACCATTAAATCATTCTGTTTATTTAGACGAATTAATGGATTCAATTTCACGAAATATATTGAAAATAAATATACAATGGAATATATATGATAAAAAATAATAATAGCATAAGAAATACGAACGATGAATATATAATTAAAAAAATATACAATGGAATATATCGGGTGGCCCCAAAAAAATGGCACCAATTTTGAGAAGTGATATCTCAATAACCATTGCAGCTAGGGACTTAAAAAAACAACCAAATGAAAGATAATTCTTTTCTCTTTAAATACTTATTCTATGGCTTGATGGTTATAAGCCCATATAATGCCCGAAATTGGCTTCCACAAAAAATATATAAAAAAAAAAGTTGCGCATTTATATTTATTCCTTGATCCTAATTTTAAATGAAATTTTTCTATTCCAGACCCCTCAAGATGGGATTGAGAGAATCTGATAAGAACATTATACAAACACTACGTGAAGAAAAAGGATATTCATTAAACAGAATCCTTTACGAATTTCCAAATAGAAATTGGAAAAAAAGAACTGTGGCGCATTTTTTACAAAAACTTAAAGAAACCGGCAGCAGTCAACGGCGTCCTGGAAGTGGTCGACCAAAAAGTATTAGAACGCCAGAAAACATTGAAAAAGTAAATGAAATGGTTTTAAGTCAAGAGGAACAACCGGGAACAAGTAAAAGTGAACGTGAAGTTGCGAAAGAAACCGGGATTTCACGTTCATCAGTACAGCGAATTATTCGCTGTACTGATGAACGTGAAATCCCGGTTTCTTTCGCAACTTCACGTTCACTTTTACTTGTTCCCGGTTGTTCCTCTTGACTTAAAACCATTTCATTTACTTTTTCAATGTTTTCTGGCGTTCTAATACTTCTTGGTCGACCACTTCCCGGACGCCGTTGACTGCTGCCGGTTTCTTTAAGTTTTTGTAAAAAATGTGCCACAGTTCTTTTTTTCCAATTTCTATTTGGAAATTCGTAAAGGATTCTGTTTAATGAATATCCTTTTTCTTCACGTAGTGCTTGTATAATGTTCTTATCAGATTCTCTCAATCCCATCTTGAGGGGTCTGGAATAGAAAAATTTCATTTAAAATTAGGATCAAGGAATAAATATAAATGCGCAACTTTTTTTTGTATATTTTTTTTGGAAGCCAATTTTGGGCATTATATGGGCTTATAACCATCAAGCCATAGAATAAGTATTTAAAGAGAAAAGAAGTATCTTTCATTTGGTTGTTTTTTTAAGTCCCTAGCTACAATGGTTATTGAGATATCACTTCTCAAAATTGGTGCCATTTTTATTGGGCCACCCGGTATATGATCAAAAATAATAATAGCAAAAGAAATACGAACGATGAATATATAATCAAAATAATATACAATGGAATATATATGATCAAAAAATAATAATAGCATAAGAAATACGAACGACAAATATATAATCAATAATATACAAAACGTTGTAGTATAATCATCAATATATTAGTACAGGAAAAATATATATATACACAGTTATATTAAATAATTAAATATATTGAAAGTAATAATATACGAAACGTATAATCAATTGCATATTAGTACCTGAAAAATATATATATACACACACACAATTAAATAAACAAATATGCATCAAAATACTTTATGTTCTACAGCGCAAAACGCTAAACTCACACGTAATCGAGTCTACATTCACATCGTTTTTACTTTGCACTACACGGTAAAACCGTCCAAGCAATACTTCACCACTCAAGTTATACAGATGCCTATACTCGACATAAATGGCTTTCATATCATTCAATACTATTTTTGTGTCCACTTTACATTCGGTTGGCAAGTTATCTTTAAACACGGTTAGAATACAATCAAAAACACGCACAAAGAGGTCATCGTTAACCACAATATCATTATTAAATACAAGTTTATAAACACTCCTTTCCAATCGACGGTTTTTCTTAACGTCCCGAGCTTTTCAATCGTGAACTCTTCTTCACTCTGCATAGCGGCAATTGAAATAATCTTCCAAGTCGTAACGACAGCTATTCATTATATAGAGATACAGCTCTTCAGGGTGAACAGTGTAGGCAAGCTCTGCCTTGTACCGCTCAAGTGCTTTGTACCAAAGTTCGGGATATTTCGAAGAATCTAAACCCTTTAAATATGCATCCAGCTCGAGGCCATTCTCGCTTTGTTCATTCCTACATTCAATAAATCCGTCGAGCAGAGCGGTGTATGCGTATTCAAGAACCGTGTCAAAATAAATCATATCAGTAACACGAGCGTCTAGTATAGGCTTCAGCTTGCGGAATCCGACGATTTCAAATATTCTGTCGAGGATGAAACGGTTTCGCGTAGCGACAAGAACGTTATTATCAGATGCATTCTTCCACATCAATCGTATATCAATGCATGGCTGATCGTTATTTATACACAATGTGCAAACAACGGCATATGAGGGGGCATCACTAATCTGCTCTCTTCTTGTAGCTACACCTGCAGGTATTTTATAACGGTCCTCTTCCCACTTCTCAACTATCACGAAGACTCTATTCATCTCCTCAACACATAAATAAATAACATTATGTTTACCAAAGTTTGCTTGCCTGCAAATCGTTTCAAGTACATAGTTAATGGTACCGGTTTCAAGCCTGAACACGCGCAATGACTTCCTCACGGAGACATCGTACGAGGCGTTGAGAATACTTCTCAAAGGAAGTTCCATCGTATTAGCACGTCCAGTCGGTTCAAGCTCTGAGATGACTATGAGCCACAGGTGGACGGATCGGCTCGACGGGCGGAGTGTTTGACGCTGACGAAATGTGTACGGGTTTGTTCGAACTCGTGTGTTTCGGAGGGGTGAGGTACAGGGGTGGGCGGCTCGCTTGGGGGAGCGAGTCACACCATAAACTGCTGAAGCGTGTACAGGCTCATTCGAACACTTGTGCCCCTGGACAAACAGAATTTTCCGCTACATGAAGCAACACAGGCTTCAATGTTTTATCACTCACCAGACGTTCATTTCCACAAACTAAACATCTTCACAATCCGGTGCACTATTTGAGAAACATATGCCCATATTTATCCTTTTTGTTTAACAAGCGATACTCGTCTCTAAAGTCTGTTAAAAACTCACACAACCCATTAGCCACAACCTCACTACAAACCTCATGATATATATTAATATAGTGGTAAAAATACTTAAGATTCTCCATGATGACAAGATTTACGTTCTCAACCGTAGGGTACGAGTAGTCGGTATGATGTAACATGACATAATATCGCTTGGTACACCACTCATCAACAAGACTCACTATCCATAACCATTGCTTATCTTCTGCACGTGTTGCTTCTTTTACTTCGCGGTATATGTGAGCTTTTATAAAGGTTAAGTCTACAACATACTTTAATACATCGTTTGTACTACGAAATCCTACATGCCCTCGCCAGAATACCCGTAGAGTATTTGAACATCTTGGTTCTTCGCACGGCCCAATTTACTTGAATGTAGCCTTAAAAGTATCAAAGGAGGGTGGAATAGTGAGTTTTTCAATATCCACCACATCTTGGCACTTTGCCGAATACCACTTCATAAACGTTGAACACGCAATATTAAAGGTAGCCATTACTACTTTTCGTCTACGCGGGATAATACACGTCTGAGCTCAAGGGTTTGCAGAGGTCAACTGTGCACGCAGGGAAAGAGATATGCTCAGGTAGTGGCAAGAGTCACGAGAGCGATCTTACAGTGGGCGGAGCTTAGCTTTTTACTGTATACACACACACACACACACACACACACGCACGCACAGGAGAAAATGAAACCTTAATTGAAACAAATATACGTGATAAATAAACATATCGTTAACAATACACATATATATATAAATACAATCAAGGATTAAGGTAACCAAAGGGCACGGTATCATAAGTACCAGGCACCTGGTAACGCTTCCTATAGGTGTTACGGCATACCTTCGTGCCCCTAATTTCTTTCACACCCCATTTTCTGCGCCCGAAATTTGTGTGTCCCAAGAGTCAGTTCGGGTGGCTGGTCACCCTCATCTTCCAAGCACACTAGATCCTTCAACGAGTGAAAGTTAACGACTCGACGGTTCGCATGGTTAAGCGTGATACCCTCAGCCTTCACGATATACTTCATATCATCCCCTGCCCTCACCCGTACCCACAAATGAGTCTGCGTATGCACCATCACCATACTCGTCCTTGATCTCATCAGTTAGCTCTCCGAGGAATTCCCCTATAGCAGGCATGTATTCATCTTCCCTCGCTGTGAATATCACGCTAACTGTGTCAGCGTACAGCACCCTCCGTCCAAGAGAGTGTAGTAGACCCCAAAGTTTGATGCGGGCGTAGGCCGTTGTGAAATTGGCTACAGGTATGTTTGTAACCCGTGAGGTATCTGTGGCCAGTTCAGTGATGTTGTACTTTATTATGTAAGTTTTACCTACATTCACGATCTCCATAAACTCTTTATTGGGAGCGTTGGCATAATCACAGACTTCACTATAACTTTGTACCAAACGAACGTTCTCTTTGCCGGTATTCTGTGCAAACTTTCCCCAAAGACTGTTTAGGCACAACTTTGCACTAAAGCGCTTGCCAGGATTCTTAACAGTTTGAGAACGGTCAAGCTGTATACCTTCATCGGCACGGTAACGCTGAATATAAGCCGTTTTTTTCTTCTTCGGTATCAACCCCTCGCGGATATCCTGATGCTTCTACTTTATTCTTCAAAAAAGCGTTTATATATGATGTGAAAAGGTTGGGTAGCTTCTGAAACCTCCACACCTCATGTATCTTCAATATTCTATACCGATGACAAACGGCTAGGTCCAGCTCAGGGCTTGTATATACGCTTCTGATCTTAAGCTGGTTGATTGTATGGTCACAATCGCCGTTGTTCTCTTCTGCGCACTTCACGCACATGGGAAACATGAGCTTGTGATCTATAACGACGGGTAAGATCGGCATCCATAAATCGCGAGGGGAGAGCACGTCTACGAAAGAGAGTCCAAAGTAGCGCTCAATCAAGTTCGCTGAAAACTCCTCGATGGTTGGTATGGTGGAACCCACCAGTTTTTCAGGCGCAACTACGGGGTACGGATTGTTCTTCATCACGTAGGGATATAAAGAGCAGAAGTCGTAGTAGTGGAGTTTCACACCCTCCGTAGGCGGAAAGTATAGCTTGAATGGGTTTGTGCGCCCTCCAAACAAGCTGTCACCGCATTTGAGGGGGTCCAATACTATTGAACGTTTGTTGGCCCTTATTTCTTCACGGTACTGGGCATCTGTTTTTATCCGTACATCATACTCATGCTCCCACACGAGTTTGTGAGTGAACTGGGAGCCTATAAGTTGATCACGGTTACGGGTCCATGCGAAGCTGTCAGCGGGGAATCTTCCATAAAGGTCCCCTATGACGACACATTCAGCGCGTGGGCATCCATGCCGCCAGCAGCCGTTAAAGGAATACACAGTCTTCTCACCAGTGGCTGGATTCCTCACTTAGGCCGTCAACCCAAAAAACGACCATTAACCTTAATGGGTACTTCACCCGTGTTGCGGACATGCTTTATGTATACCCCGGTCTGCTGCTGTAGGTGTATGAGCCAGTAAATAGCCTTGTGCCCATAACTGCGGGGGTTGTTTCTGTGAATGATTGATAAGGTGTCTTTTGGCATAAAGTTATTCTTGAACACTGTAAAACATAACACTGGTATGCATATGAAATTTGTTTGTCTGCTGTGAGGGTTTTTTCAACTCATATTATATAAATCGACCATGCTGAATTCGAAAATGACATTGGTTTTCCTCAATCAGGTCAGGTTTTTTCTCTATTGGCCATTTATTATAAGTCCAATTTTATCCCCAAATTTATTGATTTTTTTAGCTTAAACACTGTAGATACGAGTAATATTATAAGAACACTCGTGAAAAATGAAAACATTGTGTGAATAAATACTTTTATTCATACAATGAATATGGAAAAAAGTTTATTGAGGAAGGAATGAAGTTTTTTTGGCTTTCCGTCTGTGTTTTTCTTCGGGCACGTCTCGCTTCAAACACCAGCAATAGTCCGCCAGCATATTGGTATCCCAGTTTCCCTGGTACCTCTCTTCCATTATTTTGATATCTTGGTGAAATCGTTCACCCTGTTCCTCACTATAATCCCCGCAATTTTCAGGAAAATAGTCCAAGTGGGACCACAAAAAGTGCATTTTTATGGACATGCGCGACCCATGAGCTTTGAAAGCTTCCATCAAGTTTTCGACAACGGACTCGTATTCTGGACTTCTACGATTGCCAAGAAAATCAGTGACAACTGATTTGAATACCTGCCAGGCATTCTTCTCAGTTGGAGTCATTGCGTTTTCGAACTGAGTATCCTTGATCAAAGTTCGAATTTGAGGACCATCAAAAACCCCAGCATTTAGTTTAGCATCAGATATATGAGGAAATTTACTCTCGAGATATCGGAATGCTGAACCCTCCTTATTCATTGATTTGCTAAAATTTTTCATCAAGCCCAGCTTAATATGAAGTGGTGGGAGCAAAATTTTTGTTGGTGGTACAAGGGGCACTGAAACGACATTATGCGACCAAGGTTCAAAATTCTCTCTGGATGCCCATTCACGCTGTGCATTGTGCTTCTCATCCGCTCGGCTATCCCATTTGCAGAGGAAACATGGGTATTTCGTGTATCCCCCTTGTGCCCTTGCATTCCCAATACAAATGCCACAATCTGAAAAAAAATGAAAATATTTAAAGAATTTAGAGAATTTGTTCTCTCAGATAAAAAAATCTATGCATTGGACTGTATCACTTCTGTGGGGAAGTTAAGTGTTCTTATACGCTCTCAAATAACCTTTGGAAAAACAACATAGTCAATAGCAATAGTTTACTTATGATATTAGTATTACCTTCAAATCTCCACAGATCCTCCAGTTATGTTGGTCGTATACGAGAGCATCCAGTAAAATTTTCATGTTATCGTAGCTCTCAGTAAGTTGTACGGAATGTGCTACAGGGACTGATGCAACCCTATTCCCAATGTTGAGAAGTACTGCTTTCAAACTTCGTTTAGACGAGTCTATAAATAGCCTCCATTCTGATGTGTTATATGGCAGGCCCAAGGATTCGATTAGCCCCTCAACATTGCAGCAGTACACTAAGGAAGAGGTATTTTCGTGCACTGCAAAAAACTTGCGGAATTCTTCCTCTCGTTTCCTATACCAGGAGAATGTTGTTCCCGGAGCCAGCAAGTTGTCATCTCGAAGTCGTGAGCCCAAGATCTCGGCAGCTAATTTGGAAAGTCCTAAATCCCTGGTAAGATCATTAAGTTTGGCCTGGTTGAGAGGCCTCGGCTCATTTGAAAAAGTATTTTGAGGTATATACGACTGGGACTGGTCATTGGCATTGGTCATTGATTCATCATCAGAATCATCGAAGTCCAGGGTTTGAGGTGGGTCGGGTATTGGAATTCCAGGACCATGGGGTACAGGTCTCATAGCAGAAGGAATGTCAGGGTATACAACAATGTGTTTATTCTTCTTGTTAACTCCTGAAAATAGAAACACAGAAACATGGATATAAAACGTGCATATGAAATAGAAGAAGCATTCAGACAGTGGCGGCTCGTGAGGGAAGGCTGCGGTCTGTAAGATATGAAATAGGTCGATGGAGTCTGTATATTTTCTTTTTTTCATTCATATTGTCCCTTCGGGGACAATATGAATGAAAAAGAAAGAAAATATACAATCATTGTATATGTAAATGTAACTTGTATAACAATATGTATGTGTAAATGTATTTTCTATAACAATATGTATATGTAAATGTATGATTACCATTATTGTGAATATTATGCTATATATGGTGAATATTACATTATGGTGAATATTATGTCAAGTTTCATACGAGGATTTCAAAATATTTAAGAAAAATAAATTTATAAGCCTACCTTGGAGGTTTGTCATGCAGAAATAGCAATCTGTCACGTGATCCTTTCCTTCTCTCCAAATCATGGGAATTCCAAAAGGCAAAGATTTCGCTCTGCCTTTGCTCCATCTTCTCAAATTTTCAATGCACGTCTTGCAGCACATATGAGGGGCGAAATTTTTGTCCTGGTCCCCTAGCTTAATTCCAAAGTATGCTCTATACATTGTCTTCACAAATTTAGTGATTTGGGACTGGTTATTTGGCATGGTAACCGTCCCACATATGTAGCAGAATCTATTGGGATCATTTTTACACGCTCTATTCATTATGAAATATTTTATCTATATGCCTGAAAAGTAAAAAAAAGATATTATACAAGTGAAACAAGTGATGAAAGATGTTATTGTTCCAATTCCGCTTTGACAAAATCACGAAAAATTCTATTTTACTTATGAGGCCATAGCCGGATAACCTGAGCTGATTGAGAAAAACGGATTGCAGATTCGAAATCAACAGGAAAAACTCTATAAGAATCACTTACAAAACCCTTGACAGCAAAATTGATGCATACCAGTGTAATGAGACGATCGTGGTCGCGACTTGCAGCGGATCGCATTTGAAACGGGTTATGTACATCCTTCTAAAGGCTTGAGAGCATACTCTAATTACACGTACGTCATTCACGCAATAACGTTCACAGTCATCAGCTATATTGTATGGACTAGCTCCATTAAAACTGTTGTAGTAGAGCTCAAAATCTTCACGCTCACTATCACTCATGTTGGTGTAGTTAAAGTAATGTTTGGGTGGAGTTAGTCCAACGTAATTCAAAGTTTCGCTAGTGAGGAATGTGTAAGGGAAATACCCTTTTGAAACTTCAGCGGCTACGCCCATGACCTTGGGCAGCTTTGCTAATTTACAAGGTGTGAATAGTAGGGTGTCTTTAAACTGTACATTACCTCTTATCTGCATCTGTATAAGTTTGCCACCACTTTTCAAGGGACCACCTGTAAATATCGCAGATGACTCGTGTTCAAGCAGCTCCTTATAAAGGAACTGTGTGTCAAATTTCGTCCCGTTATGGGCAAGAATATTCACAATCATTTTTTTTAACTTGTCCGCTAATTTGATAATATAAGATACAAAGAGTTTCACAGGGCTGCCTTGCATTCGTTTTAAAAACGTTTGTCCGTTTTCCACATTTGTGGTACTCATCACACTCGATCTCCATGCACTCATCACAGATAGTCTGACTTACAAGTAAATGTGGAATGACCTTTTTGATTTCAGCGTTCCTGTAAGTCTCTATATCGTAGTACACGGTTATACAAGGACTATTTTTAGGCTTAGCATCTTTCATATAACATACATGCTTCACTCCATCCGCCTTATATGTTTCATGACATGTAGAACAGTGAATTTCATCGCATTTATGTTTGAAATTCCCCCAATTATCCATCATGTGAAAAATGCCGCACTTAAAAATCCTCATTTTTGTGCAAGTGCCATTTGATTTATGGAGTTCAAAGCAATTATTATTGAAAAATGTACGTCTACCCACATTACATTTCCTCTTCTCGGTTTCTACTACATGATTTTCACATTTGGGTGCTTTTACACTGCTCACATACCATGTAGCAATCCTTACAATGTTTCACCATATCAGCAAACTCGAGACAATCCTTACCCAATTCATGATGCCTTCCATATTTTCGACTTTTATCATAACTGGCGTAGAGAGCCCTTATGTTACGGATGGGGAGATACGATATTCCTGACAATCCTAAAATAAGTAGAGGTCTTGTACGATCTCTCACGCTGATTTTAAAAACATACACAGTCCTACGACGATCACCAATTCCAAATACGACTATACGTGCATTCATTTCCAGTTCGGCCCTTCTCAGTTCTTCAGGACCCATATTACACCCAAACTCAAGCTTGCAATCTGAAGCCAGTTTACGGCACGCTGCACAACGGTTGGCAGCCAAAATTTCTGCGTCCACGTATTTAGCACAGCGAACATATGAGCTAAGATTATTGCTATAAAACCACAACCACAACTACGATCGACGTTTAAATGCTTTCTGTAAATAACCGGAGAATTGAAATTAAGAGTATAAGGTGTGCACTATGATCCGCAACCCGGAATACTCTGTCAATATCTACCATGAAGTTGTCCATATTGAAGGATGTACCACTTTGAGAGGCTTGCATTATACGGCCCAAGATATATTCTAGTTATAGAGCCGCCAAACGTCTGAAGGGTATTACCACCCAAAAATCGTCCCCCTCATCTGACCCGAACCTGAAGGATAACCTCGTCCGGACTTCACGTTCGTCGCGGTTCTGAAGTGCAAACTCCACAATACGTTCAACTACGCGCCGCAGTCCGTTGGTATACAGGGATCCAGGGTGAACCCTGCCCACGTATCGATTTCTAGTCAGGGCAGGGGTGTGGGTAGCGGTGCGCACCAACTCGAATGTTATACCATCCTCCACAGTACGAGAAGCTGCTGTGGAGGAAGTACCTGGAACTGAACAATGGGGCATATTTGAGGAAGGTACTATGGTGGGGGTTGTGTTGTAAGACGTAGAGGGTTGGGGCTCTATTACTGGTGTTCTAACAACTGGAGCAATCCTGGCACGTTTTATACCTGACGTGGAGGGCTCTTCATCATGCTTCCGCTTTGAACTGTCGCATGCTACAGGTGTCGCTGGTGAGGGTTCGTCAGCGGGGAAGTGTTCTGTACTGCACGGTCATCGGGTTCTTCTGTGATATCGATGATGGGGTGCTGTACATCGAAGTCATTCACGGTTATGTGGAAGAAGAAAACAAAATATAAGGAGCAGCACTCAAAATTTGTAACATTTTGTAAATGACACACTTAGGGGTATGACGTGTTAGAGATGGAATCTGTAGAAAAATTCAGGTTCACAAGCCCCTCCACATGTATTATATCTGGCCCTACAGGATGTGGAAAAACTGTATTTATGCTTAAAATCCTTAAAGATAAGGGTGGAATGTTCTAAAAATTTGTGCATAAAGTAATATGGTGCTATTCGACGTATCAGTCAGTGTTCAACGAGTATCAAGATGAAATTTTGTTCCACAAGGGTGTATATGATGTTAATTCGTTAAAAGGTAATGAGCGTACACTTATTGTAATTGACAATCTCATGTTGGAAATGGATAAAACGTTTGATAGAAGCCACAAGCCAGCGTCATGGATATTTGCTTTGTGACCTTCACCCGCGAAACACGTTTAGGGTGCTTCTAAGAACGAATATATTCCCAAGCGAACCTGAAAAGGTGTATATTTCAGAATGACAAATAGACTGAAGAAATATCGTGAATTAATAAAAATCTATCAACGATTGCCCGGCACTGCACCAGATGTTTGTTAAAAATATCGACTCAGACTTTTTAAAATGCATCTGTGAAATCTGTCTTAATGTTATAAAATGTAATGTGCCAATAAAACCCACTCAGAAGGCTCGCTTATGTCGTTACAAGAACATAATACGAGCGCTCACTCATAAAAGCCAAACTGTGTGTAAGAAAAAGGGAATTATTGTACAAAGAGGAGGATCATTCCTACCCATCTTATTTTCAGTTTTGGGTCCTTTACTGACTAGATTAATATAATGAAGAAGGTGGTTGTGATTCCGAAAGAGATATATCCTTCATTGAAAGTTCAAAGATTCCAGATGCGGCTCTAGAACCCCGTAAAAGTAGGCTTCAAAGAATGGAAAGCGAGTTGCTAGCCCTATTAAACAGTGAAAAGTCACCTGATGAGAAAAGGCTCTTGTACCAATAGGCAAGGCAGAAATTTCTTGATGAGTACGAAAATTATAAGAATCCGACAGAGCTCCCCGTGATTATTAGGCACAGCGCGAGTAGCGCTGAGCATGGCGACACAGGACCTGGGCACGACGTTAGAGATGACCAAGCAAAGAACAACGGAACACAATATATCAAACATGTGCTAAAAAACAGTCTCCCACATACATTGAGGAATAAAGGCTTAACTCTTTATAATCTATTGAGTGAGGACCCCATCATACAGTGGGCCGATACAGGCGAGGTCATTATTGAAGGAACAAGGGTACAAGGATCCAATATCGTTGATATTGTTCATGATCTGGTGAGAAAGTGGGACAGACCATCACCATCAGGGTGGAAGTATATTAAAGCAAGACTACAACAAATAAATGTCCTCAAAACATTGATAGGTAATCTGAATAGGTTAAAAGACCTGGATCAAGTTTCGCATGTATCACAACTGAGTACGCCATCGCCCGCAGCTGCAGCGTCTCTGAAGAAGAGAAAGAAGGGAAAAACGGCCAACCTTATCCACGTGTCTCTAAAATACGCAAATGGCTAACATACTAAGTAAACGCTATTATGACATTTCTAACCCCGCCTCCTATGGTGGCGTTAATAGACTGTACAGAGGTGTTTACGGAGTAGGAAAAAAAGATGTTGAGCGGTTTTTGCCGGAACAGGATGCTTTACACTTCATAAACCGGTGAGAAAAAGGTTTAAAACGGCCAAGACAACCGCCGATTCGATTGACTCTATTTGGCAAGCGGATTTAACAGACATGCAAAGATATTCAGTGTATAATGACGGCTACCGCTACATACTATTCATAATAGATGTATTCTCTAGATATCTGTGGCTAATTCCTCTGAAAAATAAATCACCTGCAACAGATGCTAAAGCGACCAAAACGTTGATGTTAAAAGAAGAAAGGGTTCCTGGCTATTTTTGTACGGATATGGGGAAAGAATTTATAGGTCGCGTTTTTCAGAACATGCTGACAGAGTTTAATATCAGTTACTACACTAGCAGTTCTATACATAAGGCCTCTTTAGCTGAAAGAGTTCAACGTACCATGATGGAGCGCATGGATCGCTATTTTACACATAAAAACACATACAGATATATAAACGTTCTCGGGTCATTGGCATCATCATACAACCGTTCACACCCCCGTACGATTGGCACAACACCTAACGAAGTTTTAGAAAGAGGTACGCTGCCAGAGGTGAGAGGAGATGGAGCACCGCCACCACACTCTACACATTTCAAAATCAATGATTATGTAAGGCTATCACGTTCGGGAAATAAATTTGCAAAGGGATTTGAGCAAGGATGGATAGGTGAGATGTTTAAAGTTCGTGCTATGAGACCTAAAGGCGAGATAATGATGTATTACGTTGAAGATTTGAATGGGGAAGAGGTCACTGGAGGCTTTTACCGCGAGGAGTTGCAGAAAATGACATTTAATTTAGGAAAAAGTGTTTTTAAAATTGAAAAATTTTTAGGCAGCAAAGGTTCAGGAAAGAAAAATGTACCTGGCGAAATGGCTGGGTTTTCTGGGTAACCCAGCCATTTCGCCAGGTACATTTTTCTTTCCTGAACCTTTGCTGCCTAAAAATTTTTCAATTTTAAAAACACTTTTATAAAAGCTGCTGCAATAATGAAGCTTAATTAGTATGCAATATGGCGCCTAGCCACTTCTATTTCACACTACCGTCCTCTTCTTCTTTGTCTGTACATCCTAACAACACCCTGGCCAACTTGATGACAGAACTCCACGGCCCCATTGAATTGGAGCGTGATTCGTATGAGGTGGGTTTATGTGAACTCCAATTAGTCTCCAAATTTTTAACTCTTGAAAATGAGCTAATCATATTTCTGATCCTTAGAAGAATCGATGAGTGCGGAAAATTAGGCATAACCTTAGAAAATACTACGCGATCAGTCCTGTTCGGTGAGGAACAGTACTATAGCACAAATGTTTCGCTAGGAGTCGGGCATTTTCTTACAGCCATGGACATTGTGACGGGGTTAAACAAGAGTCTTGAAAAGGCGTACCTGACAAACGATTTACTTTTTGAAGTCGTAAACATAGACACGCCTGCATGCACATTGAAGTTAAAATCAACACTTAGTAGAAATATTAAAGATAAAGAGCTGTTCACAATTGTGGCTGAGGGCCGATATAGCGCAGCTCTCCAAAGAGATACCTTTCACGAGGCACAGCATGACTTGTCCAGCTTAATGTATCAATTGAAGATGGAGAAATTGGGTGAAATTTGTTGGGGACACCCAGGCGCGCCTGCTGCGCATTGCACACATCCCCAACCATAGAGGGAAAAGTTTGAGCATTACATATGACAAGCCCCATTATGTGAATGTTCCGACTAAGCTATTAACCAACATCTCAATATATATAAGAACGATTGAGGGAAAAAATTTCACATTCGGTGATGGCAGCTTAACAGTGAAACTACACTTTCGCCGTTTATAATGACCTGAAGGACATTCACAGTCTATCAAGGAGTGAGATACCAGCGTGGGAGTGGGCTTGGATCCAATTTTTCATCCATACTACGTACCGCTGTCCCACTGTTGAAGAGAGGTACCAGGTACCTAGGGAGGAAGGCGTTGCAAACAGGTTTTAACGCGGCAGAAGACATAATGGGCGGAACTAAGCCTAAAGAAGCTCTAAAAAAACATTTAAAACGTACACGGGACGAAATCATCAAAGATGCAAGGAGGAAAATTCCTGGTGGCGGAAAGAAGAGATCTGCCAGGAAGAAGGGGTTACCATCACGTGGCGCTAAACGTAAAAGGAAATCAAAAAAGAAGTGCTCTAAGCGTATGAAACCTATGGCTGATCACTTTTTTAACTGATATAAGCTGAGGACACTACTCTCAGGAATCATAGCCCCTCCACATGTATTATATCTGGCCCTACAGGATGTGGAAAAACTGTATTTATGCTTAAAATCCTTAAAGATAAGGGTGGAATGTTCTAAAAATTTGTGCATAAAGTAATATGGTGCTATTCGACGTATCAGTCAGTGTTCAACGAATATCAAGATGAAATTTTGTTCCACAAGGGTGTATATGATGTTAATTCGTTAAAAGGTAATGAGCGTACACTTATTGTAATTGACAATCTCATGTTGGAAATGGATAAAACGTTTGATAGAAGCCACAAGCCAGCGTCATGGATATTTGCTTTGTGACCTTCACCCGCGAAACACGTTTAGGGTGCTTCTAAGAACGAATATATTCCCAAGCGAACCTGAAAAGGTGTATATTTCAGAATGACAAATAGACTGAAGAAATATCGTGAATTAATAAAAATCTATCAACGATTGCCCCGGCACTGCACCAGATGTTTGTTAAAAATATCGACTCAGACTTTTTAAAATGCATCTGTGAAATCTGTCTTAATGTTATAAAATGTAATGTGCCAATAAAACCCACTCAGAAGGCTCGCTTATGTCGTTACAAGAACATAATACGAGCGCTCACTCATAAAAGCCAAACTGTGTGTAAGAAAAAGGAATTATTGTACAAAGAGGAGGATCATTCCTACCCATCTTATTTTCAGTTTTGGGTCCTTTACTGACTAGATTAATATAATGAAGAAGGTGGTTGTGATTCCGAAAGAGATATATCCTTCATTGAAAGTTCAAAGATTCCAGATGCGGCTCTAGAACCCCGTAAAAGTAGGCTTCAAAGAATGGAAAGCGAGTTGCTAGCCCTATTAAACAGTGAAAAGTCACCTGATGAGAAAAGGCTCTTGTACCAATAGGCAAGGCAGAAATTTCTTGATGAGTACGAAAATTATAAGAATCCGACAGAGCTCCCCGTGATTATTAGGCACAGCGCGAGTAGCGCTGAGCATGGCGACACAGGACCTGGGCACGACGTTAGAGATGACCAAGCAAAGAACAACGGAACACAATATATCAAACATGTGCTAAAAAACAGTCTCCCACATACATTGAGGAATAAAGGCTTAACTCTTTATAATCTATTGAGTGAGGACCCCATCATACAGTGGGCCGATACAGGCGAGGTCATTATTGAAGGAACAAGGGTACAAGGATCCAATATCGTTGATATTGTTCATGATCTGGTGAGAAAGTGGGACAGACCATCACCAACAGGGGGTGGAAGTATATTAAAGCAAGACTACAACAAATAAATGTCCTCAAAACATTGATAGGTAATCTGAATAGGTTAAAAGACCTGGATCAAGTTTCGCATGTATCACAACTGAGTACGCCATCGCCCGCAGCTGCAGCGTCTCTGAAGAAGAGAAAGAAGGGAAAAACGGCCAACCTTATCCACGTGTCTCTAAAATACGCAAATGGCTAACATACTAAGTAAACGCTATTATGACATTTCTAACCCCGCCTCCTATGGTGGCGTTAATAGACTGTACAGAGGTGTTTACGGAGTAGGAAAAAAAGATGTTGAGCGGTTTTTGCCGGAACAGGATGCTTTACACTTCATAAACCGGTGAGAAAAAGGTTTAAAACGGCCAAGACAACCGCCGATTCGATTGACTCTATTTGGCAAGCGGATTTAACAGACATGCAAAGATATTCAGTGTATAATGACGGCTACCGCTACATACTATTCATAATAGATGTATTCTCTAGATATCTGTGGCTAATTCCTCTGAAAAATAAATCACCTGCAACAGATGCTAAAGCGACCAAAACGTTGATGTTAAAAGAAGAAAGGGTTCCTGGCTATTTTTGTACGGATATGGGGAAAGAATTTATAGGTCGCGTTTTTCAGAACATGCTGACAGAGTTTAATATCAGTTACTACACTAGCAGTTCTATACATAAGGCCTCTTTAGCTGAAAGAGTTCAACGTACCATGATGGAGCGCATGGATCGCTATTTTACACATAAAAACACATACAGATATATAAACGTTCTCGGGTCATTGGCATCATCATACAACCGTTCACACCCCCGTACGATTGGCACAACACCTAACGAAGTTTTAGAAAGAGGTACGCTGCCAGAGGTGAGAGGAGATGGAGCACCGCCACCACACTCTACACATTTCAAAATCAATGATTATGTAAGGCTATCACGTTCGGGAAATAAATTTGCAAAGGGATTTGAGCAAGGATGGATAGGTGAGATGTTTAAGTTCGTGCTATGAGACATAAAGGCGAGATAATGATGTATTACGTTGAAGATTTGAATGGGGAAGAGGTCACTGGAGGCTTTTACCGCGAGGAGTTGCAGAAAATGACATTTAATTTAGGAAAAAGTGTTTTTAAAATTGAAAAATTTTTAGGCAGCAAAGGTTCAGGAAAGAAAAATGTACCTGGCGAAATGGCTGGGTTTTCTGGGTAACCCAGCCATTTCGCCAGGTACATTTTCTTTCCTGAACCTTTGCTGCCTAAAAATTTTTCAATTTTAAAAACACTTTTATAAAAGCTGCTGCAATAATGAAGCTTAATTAGTATGCAATATGGCGCCTAGCCACTTCTATTTCACACTACCGTCCTCTTCTTCTTTGTCTGTACATCCTAACAACACCCTGGCCAACTTGATGACAGAACTCCACGGCCCCATTGAATTGGAGCGTGATTCGTATGAGGTGGGTTTATGTGAACTCCAATTAGTCTCCAAATTTTTAACTCTTGAAAATGAGCTAATCATATTTCTGATCCTTAGAAGAATCGATGAGTGCGGAAAATTAGGCATAACCTTAGAAAATACTACGCGATCAGTCCTGTTCGGTGAGGAACAGTACTAGCACAAATGTTTCGCTAGGAGTCGGCATTTTCTTACAGCCATGGACATTGTGACGGGGTTAAACAAGAGTCTTGAAAAGGCGTACCTGACAAACGATTTACTTTTTGAAGTCGTAAACATAGACACGCCTGCATGCACATTGAAGTTAAAATCAACACTTAGTAGAAATATTAAAGATAAAGAGCTGTTCACAATTGTGGCTGAGGCCGATATAGCGCAGCTCTCCAAAGAGATACCTTTCACGAGGCACAGCATGACTTGTCCAGCTTAATGTATCAACTGAAGATGGAGAAATTGGGTGAAATTTGTTGGGGACACCCAGGCGCGCCTGCTGCGCATTGCACACATCCCCAACCATAGAGGGAAAAGTTTGAGCATTACATATGACAAGCCCCATTATGTGAATGTTCCGACTAAGCTATTAACCAACATCTCAATATATATAAGAACGATTGAGGGAAAAAATTTCACATTCGGTGATGGCAGCTTAACAGTGAAACTACACTTTCGCCGTTTATAATGACCTGAAGGACATTCACAGTCTATCAAGGAGTGAGATACCAGCGTGGGAGTGGGCTTGGATCCAATTTTTCATCCATACTACGTACCGCTGTCCCACTGTTGAAGAGAGGTACCAGGTACCTAGGGAGGAAGGCGTTGCAAACAGGTTTTAACGCGGCAGAAGACATAATGGGCGGAACTAAGCCTAAAGAAGCTCTAAAAAAACATTTAAAACGTACACGGGACGAAATCATCAAAGATGCAAGGAGGAAAATTCCTGGTGGCGGAAAGAAGAGATCTGCCAGGAAGAAGGGGTTACCATCACGTGGCGCTAAACGTAAAAGGAAATCAAAAAAGAAGTGCTCTAAGCGTATGAAACCTATGGCTGATCACTTTTTTAACTGATATAAGCTGAGGACACTACTCTCAGGAATCATAGCCCCTCCACATGTATTATATCTGGCCCTACAGGATGTGGAAAAACTGTATTTATGCTTAAAATCCTTAAAGATAAGGGTGGAATTCTAAAAATTTGTGCATAAAGTAATATGGTGCTATTCGACGTATCAGTCAGTGTTCAACGAGTATCAAGATGAAATTTTGTTCCACAAGGGTGTATATGATGTTAATTCGTTAAAAGGTAATGAGCGTACACTTATTGTAATTGACAATCTCATGTTGGAAATGGATAAAACGTTTGATAGAAGCCACAAGCCAGCGTCATGGATATTGCTTTGTGACCTTCACCCGCGAAACACGTTTAGGGTGCTTCTAAGAACGAATATATTCCCAAGCGAACCTGAAAAGGTGTATATTTCAGAATGACAAATAGACTGAAGAAATATCGTGAATTAATAAAAATCTATCAACGATTGCCCCGGCACTGCACCAGATGTTTGTTAAAAATATCGACTCAGACTTTTAAAATGCATCTGTGAAATCTGTCTTAATGTTATAAAATGTAATGTGCCAATAAAACCCACTCAGAAGGCTCGCTTATGTCGTTACAAGAACATAATACGAGCGCTCACTCATAAAAGCCAAACTGTGTGTAAGAAAAAGGGAATTATTGTACAAAGAGGAGGATCATTCCTACCCATCTTATTTTCAGTTTTGGGTCCTTTACTGACTAGATTAATATAATGAAGAAGGTGGTTGTGATTCCGAAAGAGATATATCCTTCTTGAAAGTTCAAAGATTCCAGATGCGGCTCTAGAACCCCGTAAAAGTAGGCTTCAAAAGAATGGAAAGCGAGTTGCTAGCCCTATTAAACAGTGAAAAGTCACCTGATGAGAAAAGGCTCTTGTACCAATAGGCAAGGCAGAAATTTCTTGATGAGTACGAAAATTATAAGAACCGACAGAGCTCCCCGTGATTATTAGGCACAGCGCGAGAGTAGCGCTGAGCATGGCGACACAGGACCTGGGCACGACGTTAGAGATGACAAGCAAAGAACAACGGAACACAATATATCAAACATGTGCTAAAAAACAGTCTCCCACATACATTGAGGAATAAAGGCTTAACTCTTTATAATCTATTGAGTGAGGACCCCATCATACAGTGGGCCGATACAGGCGAGGTCATTATTGAAGGAACAAGGGTACAAGGATCCAATATCGTTGATATTGTTCATGATCTGGTGAGAAAGTGGGACAGACCACACCAACAGGGTGGAAGTATATTAAAGCAAGACTACAACAAATAAATGTCCTCAAAACATTGATAGGTAATCTGAATAGGTTAAAAGACCTGGATCAAGTTCGCATGTATCACAACTGAGTACGCCATCGCCGCAGCTGCAGCGTCTCTGAAGAAGAGAAAGAAGGGAAAAAAACGGCCAACCTTATCCACGTGTCTCAAATACGCAAATGGCTAACATACTAAGTAACGCTATTATGACATTTCTAACCCCGCCTCCTATGGTGGCGTTAATAACTGTACAGAGTGTTTACGGAGTAGGAAAAAAAGATGTTGAGCGGTTTTTGCCGGAACAGGATGCTTTACACTTCATAAACCGGTGAGAAAAAGGTTTAAAACGGCCAAGACAACCGCCGATTCGATTGACTCTATTTGGCAAGCGGATTTAACAGACATGCAAAGATATTCAGTGTATAATGACGGCTACCGCTACATACTATTCATAATAGATGTATTCTCTAGATATCTGTGGCTAATTCCTCTGAAAAATAAATCACCTGCAACAGATGCTAAAGCGACCAAAACGTTGATGTTAAAAGAAGAAAGGGTTCCTGGCTATTTTTGTACGGATATGGGGAAAGAATTTATAGGTCGCGTTTTTCAGAACATGCTGACAGAGTTTAATATCAGTTACTACACTAGCAGTTCTATACATAAGGCCTCTTTAGCTGAAAGAGTTCAACGTACCATGATGGAGCGCATGGATCGCTATTTTACACATAAAAACACATACAGATATATAAACGTTCTCGGGTCATTGGCATCATCATACAACCGTTCACACCCCCGTACGATTGGCACAACACCTAACGAAGTTTTAGAAAGAGGTACGCTGCCAGAGGTGAGAGGAGATGGAGCACCGCCACCACACTCTACACATTTCAAAATCAATGATTATGTAAGGCTATCACGTTCGGGAAATAAATTTGCAAAGGGATTTGTGCAAGGATGGATAGGTGAGATTTTTAAAGTTCGTGCTATGAGACCTAAAGGCGAGATAATGATGTATTACGTTGAAGATTTGAATGGGGAAGAGGTCACTGGAGGCTTTTACCGCGAGGAGTTGCAGAAAATGACATTTAATTTAGGAAAAAGTATTTTTAAAATTGAAAAATTTTTAGGCAGCAAAGGTTCAGGAAAGAAAAATGTACCTGGCGAAATTGCTGGGTTTTCTGGGTAACCCAGCCATTCCGCCAGGTACATTTTTCTTTCCTGAACTTTGCTGCCTAAAATTTTTCAATTTTAAAAAACACTTTTATAAAAGCTGCTGCAATAATGAAGCTTAATTAGTATGCAATATGGCGCCTAGCCATTCTATTTCACACTACCGTCCTCTTCTTCTTTGTCTGTACATCCTAACAACACCCTGGCCAACTTGATGACAGAACTCCACGGCCCCATTGAATTGGAGCGTGATTCGTATGAGGTGGGTTTATGTGAAGTCCAATTAGTCTCCAAATTTTTAACTCTTGAAAATGAGCTAATCATATTTCTGATCCTTAGAAGAATCGATGAGTGCGGAAAATTAGGCATAACCTTAGAAAATACTACGCGATCAGTCCTGTTCGGTGAGGAACAGTACTATAGCACAAATGTTTCGCTAGGAGTCGGACATTTTCTTACAGCCATGGACATTGTGACGGGGTTAAACAAGAGTCTTGAAAAGGCGTACCTGACAAACGATTTACTTTTTGAAGTCGTAAACATAGACACGCCTGCATGCACATTGAAGTTAAAATCAACACTTAGTAGAAATATTAAAGATAAAGAGCTGTTCACAATTGTGGCTGAGGGCCGATATAGCGCAGCTCTCCAAAGAGATACCTTTCACGAGGCACAGCATGACTTGTCCAGCTTAATGTATCAACTGAAGATGGAGAAATTGGGTGAAATTTGTTGGGGACACCCAGGCGCGCCTGCTGCGCATTGCACACATCCCCAACCATAGAGGGAAAAGTTTGAGCATTACATATGACAAGCCCCATTATGTGAATGTTCCGACTAAGCTATTAACCAACATCTCAATATATATAAGAACGATTGAGGGAAAAAATTTCACATTCGGTGATGGCAGCTTAACAGTGAAACTACACTTTCGCCGTTTATAATGACCTGAAGGACATTCACAGTCTATCAAGGAGTGAGATACCAGCGTGGGAGTGGGCTTGGATCCAATTTTTCATCTATACTACGTACCGCTGTCCCACTGTTGAAGAGAGGTACCAGGTACCTTGGGAGGAAGGCGTTGCAAACAGGTTTTAACGCGGCAGAAGACATAATGGGCGGAACTAAGCCTAAAGAAGCTCTAAAAAAACATTTAAAACGTACACGGGACGAAATCATCAAAGATGCAAGGAGGAAAATTCCTGGTGGCGGAAAGAAGAGATCTGCCAGGAAGAAGGGGTTACCATCACGTGGCGCTAAACGTAAAAGGAAATCAAAAAAGAAGTGCTCTAAGCGTATGAAACCTATGGCTGATCACTTTTTTAACTGATATAAGCTGAGGACACTACTCTCAGGAATCATAGCCCCTCCACATTTATTATATCTGGCCCTACAGGATGTGGAAAAACTGTATTTATGCTTAAAATCCTTAAAGATAAGGGTGGAATGTTCTAAAAATTTGTGCATAAAGTAATATGGTGCTATTCGACGTATCAGCAGTGTTCAACGAATATCAAGATGAAATTTTGTTCCACAAGGGTGTATATGATGTTAATTCGTTAAAAGGTAATGAGCGTACACTTATTGTAATGACCAATCTCATGTTGGAAATGGATAAAAACGTTTGATAGAAGCCACAAGCCAGCGTCATGGATATTTGCTTTGTGACCTTCACCCGCGAAACACGTTAGGGTGCTTCTAAGAACGAATATATTCCCAAGCGAACCTGAAAAGGTGTAATTTCAGAATGACAAATAGACTGAAGAAATATCGTGAATTAATAAAAATCTATCAACGATTGCCCCGGCACTGCACCAGATGTTTGTTAAAAATATCGACTCAGACTTTTTAAAATGCATCTGTGAAATCTGTCTTAATGTTATAAAATGTAATGTGCCAATAAAACCCACTCAGAAGGCTCGCTTATGTCGTTACAAGAACATAATACGAGCGCTCACTCATAAAAGCCAAACTGTGTGTAAGAAAAAGGGAATTATTGTACAAAGAGGAGGATCATTCCTACCCATCTTATTTTCAGTTTTGGGTCCTTTACTGACTAGATTAATATAATGAAGAGGTGGTGTGTTGATTCCGAAAGAGATATATCCTTCATGAAAGTTCAAAGATTCCAGATGCGGCTCTAGAACCCGTAAAAGTAGGCTTCAAAGAATGGAAAGCGAGTTGCTAGCCCTATTAAACAGTGAAAAGTCACCTGATGAGAAAAGGCTCTTGTACCAATAGGCAAGGCAGAAATTTCTTGATGAGTACGAAAATTATAAGAATCCGACAGAGCTCCCCGTGATTATTAGGCACAGCGCGAGTAGCGCTGAGCATGGCGACACAGGACCTGGGCACGACGTTAGAGATGACCAAGCAAAGAACAACGGAAACACAATATATCAAACATGTGCTAAAAAACAGTCTCCCACATACATTGAGGAAATAAAGGCTTAAACTCTTTATAATCTATTGAGTGAGGACCCATCATACAGTGGGCCGATACAGGCGAGGTCATTATTGAAGGAACAAGGGTACAAGGATCCAATATCGTTGATCTTGTTCATGATCTGGTGAGAAAGTGGGGACGACCATCACCAACAGGGTGGAAGTATATTAAAGCAAGACTACAACAAATAAATGTCCTCAAAACATGATAGGTAATCTGAATAGGTTAAAAGACCTGGATCAAGTTTCGCATGTATCACAACGGAGTACGCCATCGCCCGCAGCTGCAGCGTCTCTGAAGAAGAGAAAGAAGGGAAAAAAAACGGCCAACCTTATTCCACGTGTCTCTAAAATACGCAAATGGCTAACATACTAAGTAAACGCTATTATGACATTTCTAACCCCGCCTCCTATGGTGGCGTTAATAAACTGTACAGAGGGTTTACGGAGTAGGAAAAAAAAGATGTTGAGCGGTTTTTGCCGGAACAGGATGCTTTACACTTCATAAACGGTGAGAAAAAGGTTTAAAACGGCCAAGACAACCGCCGATTCGATTGACTCTATTTGGCAAGCGGATTTAACAGACATGCAAAGATATTCAGTGTATGACGGCTACCGATACATACTATTCATAATAGATGTATCTCTAGATCTGTGGCTAATTCCTCTGAAAAATAAATCACCTGCAACAGATGCTAAAGCGACCAAAACGTTGATGTTAAAAGAAGAAAGGGTTCCTGGCTATTTTTGTACGGATATGGGGAAAGAATTTATAGGTCGCGTTTTTCAGAACATGCTGACAGAGTTTAATATCAGTTACTACACTAGCAGTTCTATACATAAGGCCTCTTTAGCTGAAAGAGTTCAACGTACATGATGGAGCGCATGGATCGCTATTTTACACATAAAAACACATACAGATATATAAACGTTCTCGGGTCATTGGCATCAAATCAAAACCGTTCACACCCCCGTACGATTGGCACAACACCTAACGAAGTTTAGAAAGAGGTACGCTGCCAGAGGGAGAGGAGATGGAGCACCGCCACCACACTCTACACATTCAAAATCAATGATTATGTAAGGCTATCACGTTCGGGAAATAAATTTGCAAAGGGATTTGTGCAAGGATGGATAGGTGAGATTTTTAAAGTTCGTGCTATGAGACCTAAAGGCGAGATAATGATGTATTACGTTGAAGATTTGAATGGGGAAGAGGTCACTGGAGGCTTTTACCGCGAGGAGTTGCAGAAAATGACATTTAATTTAGGAAAAAAGTATTTTTAAAATTGAAAAATTTTTAGGCAGCAAAGGTTCAGGAAAGAAAAAGTACCTGGCGAAATGGCTGGGTTTTCTGGGTAAACCCAAGCCATCCGCCAGGTACATTTTTCTTTCCTGAACCTTTGCTGCCTAAAAATTTTTCAATTTTAAACACTTTTATAAAAGCTGCTGCAATAATGAAGCTTAATTAGTATGCAATATGGCGCCTAGCCACTTCTATTTCACACTACCGTCCTCTTCTTCTTTGTCTGTACATCCTAACAACACCCTGGCCAACTTGATGACAGAACTCCACGGCCCCATTGAATTGGAGCGTGATTCGTATGATGTGGGTTTATGTGAACTCCAATTAGTCTCCAAATTTTTAACTCTTGAAAATGAGCTAATCATATTTCTGATCCTTAGAAGAATCGATGAGTGAGGAAAATTAGGCATAACCTTAGAAAATACTACGCGATCAGTCCTGTTCGGTGAGGAACAGTACTATAGCACAAATGTTTCGCTAGGAGTCGGCATTTTCTTACAGCCATGGACATTGTGACGGGGTTAAACAAGAGTCTTGAAAAGGCGTACCTGACAAACGATTTACTTTTTGAAGTCGTAAACATAGACACGCCTGCATGCACATTGAAGTTAAAATCAACACTTAGTAGAAATATTAAAGATAAAGAGCTGTTCACAATTGTGGCTGAGGGCCGATATAGCGCAGCTCTCCAAAGAGATACCTTTCACGAGGCACAGCATGACTTGTCCAGCTTAATGTATCAATTGAAGATAGAGAAATTGGGTGAAATTTGTTGGGACACCCAGGCGCGCTGCTGCGCATTGCACACATCCCCAACCATAGAGGGAAAGTTTGAGCATTACATATGACAAGCCCCATTATGTGAATGTTCCGACTAAGCTATTAAACAACATCTCAATATAGTAAACGATTGAGGGAAAAAATTTCACATTCGGTGATGGCAGCTTAACAGTGAAAACTACACTTTCGCCGTTTATAATGACCTGAAGGACATTCACAGTCTATCAAGGAGTGAGATTACCAGCGTGGAGTGGGCTTGGATCCAATTTTTCATCTATACTACGTTACCGCTGTCCCACTGTTGAAGAGAGGTACCAGGTACCTAGGGAGGAAGGCGTTGCAAAACAGGTTTTTAACGCGGCAGAAGACATAATGGGCGGAACTAAGCCTAAAGAAGCTCTAAAAAAACATTTAAAACGTACACGGACGAAATCATCAAGATGCAAGGAGGAAAATTCCTGTGCGGAAAGAAGAGATCTGCAGGAAGAAGGGGTTACCATCACGTGGCGCTAACGTAAAAGGAAATCAAAAAAGAAGTGCTCTAAGCGTATGAAACCTATGGCTGATCACTTTTTTAACTGATATAAGCTGAGGACACTACTCTCAGGAATCATAGGCTGATTACTAGTTGTCGAGAGGGGTGGCACTATTCTATTTTTGACTCGTCATGGCGCGTTTCATCCATCCTTGTAGTTCACAATGCTGTAAATCGGAACTGTCCCTCTTTGATATGCCCCTCACTCAGGTCTCTATTGAGCATAGCGACTTTATTACAATTAACCCATTAAACACAATTAGTTCGCCCAGTGCCCCTATAGAATGGGTGATACCCAGCTCAGGCCCTTACTTTTTTGACCCGAGCTGCATGCACATGTACGCTAAACTGCATATAGCTCATTCAGATGGAACGGAATGCGATGATAGTTACTCAGCGTACCCTGAAACCAACTTTTTACACTCCATATTCAGCCAGTGTGAGGTGTATTTAAATCAGGTTAACATCTCGGCAGGAACGGGCTATTATCACTTACGAGCCTATCTGGAAAATGTCCTCAACTTTTCAAAAGAAGCGAAGGACACCTTTTTAACCGCCGAGGGATATTACCATACTAAAGATGAAAATGGTATAAAAGATAAATTTGAAAATTCTAAAAGAAAGATATGCGAATGTTTTGGACGTCTTCATACAGATTTCACATTCTAGGAGAAACTGTTTATGAACGGGGTGGATATGAAATTGAAGCTTACCCGCACGATTCCTGAGATCTGCATAAATCTGAGGTCTGATCAAGAAGAGGGCGCGAAACCCGTTGTGATTCACATAATGGAGGCGTGTTTGTGTATACGCCGAATGAAATTAAGTTCGCCAAAACAAATAGAAATTGAGAAAGACTTAACCCTTCGTTAGTACCGTGGGGTGTTTGAACACCCCGAAAATTTTTTTTGCTCATATTTCTCAATTGGCAACACTAATATTCCTGTTCTTCCCAGTACCTTCCTGAATCTGTGAGTGGAGGGAGCACCAAGAGTCCTGCAGTCCTGGCCCCTGCTTGTGTGAGAAGTAGACGAGATTTTGTCCTCGTGGGGTGTGGCAGTCACCCCGCGGTACTAACCAAGTAAGTTTCATGATTTATAATTTTTTTTTAAATTTTCTTTTCAATGGAAAATATAAATAAAATAAATTAAGTAAATAATATAAGTTTATCTAAGATAATAATGCAGATTATCAAATAATATTTGCTTTATGGGAAATTTCTAATGGATTGGAGCTATAAAATTCATGTTAACTTTTCAGATACAAGATGGCCGACGACGAAACAGAGATGGAGACGATTCGGAAGTTGTTGGACGAATGTGACGTTGCAAGTGATCCAGAAGATGACAGTGAAGGTGAATCAGATTTCGTGGAGGAGGATGAGCATATTCCTGACTCTGATTGCTATGAATCGGGGCCGGATGATCCACCACAAGAGCCCCAACGGAAACAGCCCAGACGTGATGGGTGGCTGGGAAAATACAAGAAAATGTGGTGGGAGAAGAAAGTACGTAATGTAACAGTTCGTACCCGTTCTCATAATGTCTTCCGGGGGAGAGAAGGACCAAGAGGACCAGCCCTAAATGCACAGTCACCTACTGACTTCTGGGGACTATTCATCACTCCTGAAATAGTGGATTTATTGGTTGACAAGACTAACCAGTTCATCAGTGACAAGAGACAGAATTATGCTCAGACTAGCAAGGCAAGTGACACTGACATTGTAGAAATGAAGGCCTTTCTTGGCCTACTACTTTTAGCTGGTCTTTATCACAGCAACAGAATGAACCTTAATGATCTGTGGAATTCTGATGGCACTGGTGTAGAGGTATTCAGAATGACAATGTCATTGCATCGCTTTCGTTTTCTCCTGTGTTGCATACGATTCGATGACAAAGCAACACGCCCTGCAAGAAGGCAAGTGGATAAGCTTGCCCCAATCAGAGACCTCTTTGAGATGCTTGTTGAAAACTGTCTGAGAAACTATTTCCCATCAGAGCTTGTGACAATTGATGAGATGCTTGCAGCCTTCAGGGGAAAATGTCCCTTCAGACAATATATACCCAACAAACCAGCCAAGTATGGAATAAAGATACAGGCAATGACTGATGCAAAAACTTACTATGTATGTAAAATGGAAATATATGCAAGAAAACAGCCTGATGGCCCATTCAAGGTAGACAATTCATCCATTGCTGTGGTCACAAGGCTTACCTCACAGATCTCAGGATCAGGCAGAAATGTCACGTTTGACAACTGGTATACCACTTACCCACTACTCCAAAAGCTGCTTGATTACCATCAATTGAGTGCGGTGGGCACACTCCGAAAAAACAAACCTGAGATTCCTAAGGAATTCGTAGAAGTAAAGAACAGAGGTAGGTATGACAGTATGTTCGGCTTTACAGATAAAGCGACACTAGTCTCATACACGCCAGACAGTAAGAAGAAGAAAAATGTTGTTCTCGTCAGCAGCATGCACTATGATGACAGAAATGACCCAAATTCTGGTGATAAGAAGAAACCTGAAATTATCACCTTCTACAATTCAACTAAAGGAGGCGTTGATATGGTCGACCAGATGGCAGGGGAGTATGACACTTCAAGAAATAGCCGTCGTTGGCCCATGACTGTTTTCTACACTCTCCTGAACATCTCAAACATAAATTCCTACATCCTATACTGTCACAACCCTCAGAACAAGCTAAAGTGCCGCTCGTTCATCAAGAATGTAGCTATGCAGCTATGCAGCTATGCAGCTTATAGAGGACACCCTCCCAGCCACAGACATCACGGGGGGCAAAGAGATATACATTCTGTGCCAGGTTACGTGATCGTAAGGTGAAAACAGTGTGTAACAGTTGTGGTAAACATGTGTGTAGAGAACACAGCAAGTTGCTTGTCAGTTGCATTGAGTGCGAAGGTACAATATCAGGTGATGAATCAGAGTGATAGGTAATGGTGAGGATGTTTGGCAGAAACAAGCTTCTCCTTCATGGTTTTGTAATGACCTCACTTATAGTTTTCTTGCCATTTCATTTTAATGGACCAGTTTGCGGTTATTTTGATGAATTTTCTATTACTTTTTAGGTTTTCTATTATTGTCTTGGTGTACTTTGGCAGGAATAAACAACATATTTTTTATAGGGAATCGGTAACAGAACTTTTTGCTATTTTTATGTCACAACATTGACAGATCTCTTTAGTTAGGATTGTAGTAAAGAATGAGAAAATTAAACTCAATTATGCTTTTATATACTTATGTTTATAATTTTATAATTACAATTTATAAAGATACTGAGAAAAAAATCATATCATGTATAATCCCGCACGCCTTTACCTAATAAATGAGTATTTAGAATCAAAACTTTATTTTATTTTTGTTCGACCAGTTTTTTTTAGACAAAAATGAAAAATTTCAGCTACATTGAAATTAATCCGTTCATTAGTGAGTGGAGGAATATGTTGAAGTAGCTATATGAATATATTAGAAACGTTAGTAATTTTTTTGAATTTTTTGAATTTGGGGTGTTCAAACACCGCATGGTACTAACGGTGTTTGACCACCCCACGTTACTACCGTAGGGTTAATACACGCCACAGTAAAATACCCAATTAACAGGGTACAGATCAAACTATACACGGTGCCCGCCGGGTTGGCCTCGAAGCAACTAGAAAACGTGGCTCTTGGAGTTCTACCTAAAAGGATATTAATTGGAATGCAGAACCACGCCTCGACGAATGGAAAATATAAAAAGAGTGCCTTTAATTTCGAGAATTTCGGCCTTAAAAATATAACCCTATTCGTAAATGGCATCGCTTTGTGAGGGACTATGACTGTTGATCACTCATCAGACGCGGTGTTCCCTCTCTGCGCGAGAGCTTATAGTAATGTGGCTCATAATACAGTTGCATGTGACGAACTTGGGTTCGGTGTAACGCAGAAAGAATTTGTCGAAGAATTTAACATTTATTCATTTGATATTACGCCTGACTTGTCTGCTGGCGTAAATACGCATTTAAGTCCACAACAGAGTGGAAACATCTCAGTCAGTTTGGAATTTGCTAAGCCTATAGACGCGCCTATAAGTGTGTTAGTTTACCTCGAATCACAGGCACTAATAGAAGTTGATCGTTTCAGGAACGTGGTGACAGACTTTTAAAATGCACGCGAATACACTCCAGAGAGTAATGAAAAGTGACCGATTCACGCGCTACAAATTTATCGGTGTGTTTGCGAAGAATGATATTGAAGTTGCCAACTACGAGAAACTGGTACGGGATTATCGTTAACACCGACATTGTGGGGGGTGAGGGGATTCATTGGTTTGCAATCTATTTTAAAAATAGGGAAAGAATACTATTTTGACTCACTCGGCGCTCAGCCCTGGAATGATTCTGTGGTTGTGCAGTTTATCGAACAGATACATGTACCTTAGAGTGTATGGAACCCGTATCGCCTTCAAGGATATTATAGTAACACGTGCGGGATGTACGCCCTCTCATTTCTCATGCACATATCACATGGGAAGGGATTTATAAATTTTTTTAAATTATTCGATTTGTGCAAAACTGAAATGAATGATAAAAATGTATGCAGACAGATAAAAAAAAAGTTCCCATATGTTAGTACCCGCTGCATTGTGTAAAGGCCTATTTGTACCCGTTAAGACTTATTTAATGGACACTGGTTCCGCTTTGTACAAATTTTCTACCATTTAATAAATTAAATGGAAATACAATATGTTTTGTTCTTAACCCCCCCAAAAATACTTACATTAGTTCCCCGATGTCCTGGCACTCGTTGGACCGGATGTGAGCCAATACCACGACCTCTGTGTTCAGATCACTGGTTTGGTTGTGGGGTAAAGCATCCATTTCACTTATTCCCCTTTCATCCAAACGAAAAGTAGCTATAACACGCTCAAATTCCGCATCGGTCCTATAAAGTTTAGTAAAAATAAATTAGTTTAATCAAAGAGCTATAATAAGAGAAAATGACACGAATTTTAAAAATTATAATAAAAAAGCAGATATCCTGACAGTTTTCAAAAGTATGAGTGCTAAGACAACGTCTGCCGACACCGGGTCTCGACCCACAGACAATTCTTAAAAGTTTTTAATATTTCTAAAATCCTACTGCGGTGCTGTCTTTAAATTATCGAGAAAAGTATTATTAAAGCTCCACCATATATATATATATATATGACGAAATAACCACGAAGAAAACAGAGAATAATTAATAGCAAGTGCACTAATTTACAGCTCAAAAGGAAGATTAGCTGGATGTGCTAAGGTATCAGAGAATAATTAAAAGCGAGTACGCTAATTTACAGCTCAAAAGTAAGATTAGCTGGGTGTGTTATGCTCCGTCTGCCTGCAACGGGTCTCGAACCCGCAGACAATTCTTAATAGTTTTGGTAATTTTAAAATCCTACCAAAATAACTTTCTGTAATTTTTTAAATTATCAAGAAATGTGCAAATAAAACACCATATATATATTATATTATATATATATATATATGCCGAAATAACCATGAAGGAAACAGAATAATACAAAATATTTTTCAAAACGCATTTATTGTGGCCAAGTTAACACTGAAACGTTATATATAGACCAAGAATAAAGCACAAACTATTTTTTAAAACAATTATTATGGCACTTATAAGTTAATTAACACTGAATGAAACGATAGGTTATTTTATTATAAACGAGAAAGAGTCCTGGGATTAAGTTTTTCGTTGTAGAAAAACTCAGAATAAAGCTAGGTTAGGCATTTATAAGTTAACACTGAATGAACCGCAGAATATAATCACAAATTACTTACATTTTAATATCGTCTTCATTGAACGGTTCTTGCATTTCGTCACAAATTTCTGAAACAACTTGCGTAGATAGAAGTTCATTCCGATCTGCAGCGTTGAAAAGGTGGAGCGGAGCTGATGTGTAGAAATCTTGATCTTCAAACAAATCGGGAGAATTGTAGAGCGATAACTGACTCATAGTGTATATTTGAAAAGCACTAAGCGAAAAAAACATACGAACTGATGCTCTGAAATGAACTGTCCCTTTTTATAAAGGGGGCTTGTGACCAACTCACAACACACGATTCGCGAACTTCCTATTGGCTATCAGGGATTTTGGGCGGAGTTTAACGCGTAGGCCTGCATAACGGTCAAGCAGAGGTCCTGGTCCCCACCCCACCCACAGGGGTGATTGGCTGCCCCGTGAAAACTGGGACGTGTCAGATATCCCCATTCGTAGAGAGAGAGAAACGCTTTGTTTTTTGATCTTGTATTCGACCGAGAGAGAGAGAGAGAGAGAGAGAGAGCGAGAGGGAGAGAGCGAGAGGCAGCTGAGGATGGTATGTGAATCGGTTTATGGCTCTAAAATCTAAAAGTGGAAGGTAATTACCCATGAAGAAAAACCATCAGAGCGCGAACTTCTTCAGCCCTTTGAGACATTTCCTCCCATCTGTAAAAGTATATTGTATCGCGGAATTCTTATACGATACAATAAATAAATTTTTTAAAATAAACAACGCCTCATCATGTGACTTTTCCGAGGAAATTGAGACACGTGTGGGTGAAAATAGAGCGAATTATGGTACCCCTCTAAATTAGCTTCGTAAAATTTATTATGCCCTGTAAATTAAATCGTCTGGAACTGGAAATGGTTTTAAAAAAAATATCACCTCATCAAGCAACTTTTCAGAAAGACTCGTTTAATTATCGCTATTTAAAACTCGACCTTCTCATGGCTCGTATAATTAACGACCCGATGCTGACCGTCATATAATTTAATGGTGCATGCCTTATCTCGAATCTTGGAAACCGGAGAAACGGCAATAAAGTATTAGATAAACAACACATATATATATATATATATATATGAGAGTAGTTCAGAATGGAAGTGAGAGGGTATTTATAGCCTCATTCACAGCAATGGAATTAGTGGAGCATGAAGTCCATACATTTCTCGTATTAAATTTCTTTGTTTTGGAAAAACAAGAAAAAGTCTGAATATCAGATGTTTCAAATTTTATTTTTAAATGTGAACGAAGTTAAACATAACTGTGTGTGTGTGTGTGTGTATATATATATATATATATATATGTATATATATATGAAGGAATTAGCGGGTTTTACATTGATATAAAATAATTTAAAAGAATAATTATCAGAATTGGGAGAGGCTGAGTTAATTAATGCAGTTTGAAGTGATTGTTAATTATAAATTTTGCGCACACTTCTTGTACTAATTTTTTATAGTTTTCAGAATTTTTTTAGATTAACTTTGTTCCGGAACTGTACATATATAGGCTTTCTTTGGTTAACCCTTCGATTGCTTCAGCCCGAATTGTTCATTCTGACGAATGTCAATCTTTTCACCCCACCCTAGACCTACTTTTTAACGTGGATGTATACATATATATATATATATATATATATATATATATATATATATCAGTGGCGACTCGTGGTATAAATGTATGGGGGTGCGATTTCATAAAATTGTACGACAACACGGACTCACAATAGGCTAGCGCGAATCCAACTGCCGCTCACAAGAGTACTTGTATTAACATATGCGGCTATGCCAGACGTACAATTCTAGTTAATTACAAATAAGTAATAATTTCAATAAAATACATATAAATGGCTTATATCATTATTACTGAAGTAACTATTAGTAAAAAAAAAGTTGTTATTATAAAAAAAATTCGCGATTGTACTTATATTTTCATTACAACAGTAAAATATAATTTATATTTACTTGAGCGGAAAATCTATCGCTCCATTCGGCTGCAATATTATTTTGTATTCAAACAGCGGTACGCTGTTTGAAGCTATGCTATAAGTTTAGAATATTATGTACTGTATGAAGGCTTACTCAAAATGCCTCATGAATCATGATATGCCACATGAATTTTTAAAATATATTTCAAGAATATTTATTTTAATATCTTAAAATTAATATATTTTTTATCTGTTAAATTAATATTTATCGTTTCAAGCAAGGGGGAGCGACCGCTCCATCGCTCCTATACGCCAGTCGCCACTGATATATATATATATATAAAAGAGCGCGCGAGTTAGAGAGCGAGAGGGAAGGGGAGAGAGAGAGAGAGAAAGAGGGAGACTGGTTATCCATTTATCTACCATTCGTGAAAGGATGTTTACACTCCACCTACAGTTTAACACGGATCATTAGGTTATCCTAGCTACCAACTGTGGAAGGACGCGCCGCCACCGGTCTCGAACCCGACGCATATAATCGTGTGTGCGTAATATTTTATGGGGGTGTAGACGGGTGTGTACGTGCCAAAACGAAGTATACACTGTGGCAACTGGCTGATAATGCCTGGAGGCACTGGCTGATTAAGCTGACTAGCTGATTAGCGACCTATAAGACAACGTCCGCTCGGCTGAAGTCTTAATATGCGCTTGGCTCCTGTCAAGCGAACACCTCTCTTCCTCTCTCTCCTTCTCCTCTCTCTTTCTCTTGGGGGATAACTCCGCCTCCAAGATGCATAACCCTTGTTGCTCTTGCAATAACTCCCTCCCCCTTGGGGGTTTGGCACTAGCACTGGTGCCAAGGGGGGGTTGGCACTTTGCAACATTGATCAACATTTTCAATTGCATTGCACTCTCTCCTATTGCGCCCACACTACTAGCATAAACCACATTACTGGTTATGCTACTTACAAGGTAAGGACAGCATCCATAGGCTTGGGTAATTGCATCTGCAAAGATATGCAAGGTTTGGAGTTGTGATTTGTGCCCTACACATCTGTTAACTTTTATGTCTTGTACTTTGTTGAAGTCAGAAGATAACTCTTTCCAAGTCAATTGGTCCCTTCCTCCAAAATTTCATCCCAATCTAGTGGTTTCTTCCACAAATTTTGCAGAAAGATCTTAGATCTTATGGTGCAAGGTAGGAATAATCCCAAAGGGTAAAAAATCTTTGAAGACTGATAATATTTGTCTTTTAGTTTGAGCTTCTGTGTTCATGTTAAAAGATTTTGTGTGCAAAGAATCATTGTTTTCAGAACTTTGGTTTAAATACCAATTCATCCACAGTACTTTCGTTTTTTCATTTGGTTCAGTGTATTCAGAAAAGTTTGAAGAATAACCGGAAGGCAAATTATATTAAGTTCAACTCAAATAACATCTTATTATATAGCTAACTTAAACTTGAAATATGATAAATATGAAAAAAATTAAGGAACTTCTTTATAGCTACTGTATTCAAATCTAAAATTTGATACTGATATTTTAAATAATAAGATACTATGTTGAAACTTAATGAAAATAGGTATGGTACTATGGTCTAAATTTTGCGGATGTCCAATGCAAGGGTACGGCTGACTCTTCCAGTTGTTGCAGAATGGTCCACTACTCCATTGGGAGGTAGAGGGATGCAGCCCACTCTGCCTCTCCTAACCTTCTTCCCAAGGAGATTCCTCTGAAATTGTTAGTCTTAGTTTACCTTGGGGCTAATTTTGATTTAATATGAGTAGGTAGCTAGGCCTATAAGTGATTGTAAGATTTAATATAATAGAACCATAAGTAGATTCTAAAAGCTGATTTCCAGCTCTAATATTTCATTGTGTTCAATTTTGAAAATATCTTTAAATTAATAAATTGGCCAGATAAAAATTTTCAATATTAAATTTAATGGCAAAAGTTGCCTGTGATAGTTCCCTATGATAATAGTTCAATACGAGGATACTGAACTAAATATGTAATATGAAAATATATTTGGCCGAAATTTGATTTTACACGATATCCTTAATAAGAATCTGCATAAATTTAATGACCCCACCTAGCTTAAAAATCCAAGAATGTGGAAAATTTCTGCGTTTGTTGCCTTTGTTTGAAGGGAAGACCGTTCGGAAACCTGCGGGTCGTATTATAAATTTCGTAAAATGGATTAAGTTTAGCTAGAGCCTACCCAAACTGATTAAGTTTTAAATTTAAGTAACCTGGACAAATTACTGTAGGTCGGTTATGGTAATGTAAATTTATAAATATTCATCCATATACTAAATTTAAAATAGATCATAGCCAATGTTCCCTCTAATTTTTTTTAGTCCGTGTGCGCAAGAAATTTTCGTTGTGCATACATTTAGATTCATGGTGAAAAATTGTGCAAACTTTTCTGAGCGCTATTATCTTCAAAATTAAATATATATAAATATTAAATACTTAATAAATATTATTTCCATAAGGTGATAGCTTCATCAGTACGGTACTATTAAATGGATATTAAAAAACTGTTTACAATATCATATATTCTTAAAAAAGAAAACATTTTATCCATTCTAAAAATATGAATAAAATGAAAAATAGTAAAATAAAATTCAACAAAATAAAGAAATAAAATAAAAATAACATTAATTGAAAATGACTATTTAGTTATCATTTCTCAAAACAATTTTTAGCATTTAGCAATTTAAAATAGACTATCAAGATTAATACACGATTTTATCCATTCACAAAATAGGAATAAAATAAAAAAATAATAAAATTCAATAAAATAAAATATAATCAAAATAACATTCAATGAAAGTGCCTTTCATTTAAGTATCATTTAAGTATCCGTCACATCATTCAGGTAAATTTTAATTCGCATGAGCATGTATTTCCAAATGATTTTCTTTCAAGCGGTTTCTTAATTTGTTCTTTATAGAATTCATTAAACTGAAATTTTTTAAATTACTTCATTTACTGTCGTGACTCATGATACGCTTGAGCCTTTGCGCATTTTATTTTGCTGTGTGCGCTGGTTTCACAACGCGTGTGCGCGCGCACACGCGCACACCTTAGAGGGAACATTGATCATAGCCTAACAAGGCTTGTTATTGTCTGGGCGAATTGGCCCTAAACAGCAAAGGTCTGAGTTAACTACGAATCATTGAAATGACTACGGTAGTAATGAAGTATTGAGGAATCCCCAGTTTATTTTTACGGTCATGACTGCTTGAATTAATGATAAAGAGTTATCATTACTGGGAAGTATTGTTTTAGTCTAATGCATCAAGTTTGGCTTAACAATCCGTACCTTCACCATTCAATTCCTTCTTGGTTCAGTGACTGCTCCTGTTTGGAAATCTTAGGGTCGGGACTAAGTTAGTCACGACCAGGGGCCCCATATCTCCTTTCCGCCGTCGTTGTGGTCAAATTCTTTGTTTTACCCCTCCATGATCCTGTAGTCTTGCATGGGGAAAAATTTATAACGGCAGTGGGGGTTGCTTGTACGGCAAAATTCTAAAATTCCAGCATGAACGGTGAAAGCGTGAGCGCCGAGAGCAAAATTGCTGTCGGTAGGTCCGAAAATCGCAGAGAGCGATTTTTCGAGGTGTCTTCTGAATTTCAATTTTGCCTCTTCTGCGTAGGTCGTTGTGCATTTTCTGGAAAGGGAAAGAATTCTCTCCCACAGTATTTGCTCTTAATTTTTATGGCTCCTATTTTTCTTGTAGGTGTTATAATGATTTTAAATTTCAGGTTAGGATGTTAAAGCCACTATGATGTTATACGTACCGTACACGAGCTTTGTATATATGCCTTATTAAGCATACAATTAAGTTTTTCATTTGATGTGAGGTTTGTTTTGATTTTTACGGTACGGTACCGTACCTTTCAAGGTAGAAAAACGAGCCATTTTAAGAATTATACAACAAAAATTTGCTTAGGCAAAGTTTTCAATAAATGACACCCGAGTTAACTTGTTCTATTTGTTGGTTTAACAAAGGTGAATTTGTTACACATTCTCTTAAAGAGAAATTACCCTGTTGCATAATGTCTCTGGACTGTTCATACACTTCGAGTAATTCACTTTCTGTCTCAGTAGATCCTATTAGGTTATCTACGTAGAAATTCTGTTTAAGGAACTGAACTGAAAGAATTTCAGTAAACCTGTTATGATGATTTTGTACTGTGAAAGCCAAAATACTTGGAGAGCAATTTGCCCCAAATATAATAACTTTCATTCTGCCAGCATCATTAATGTCATTAAACCACAGGAATCTAAGATGATTTTTATCATACTCATTTTTAAGATGTATGCGTAAGAAGGCCTTTGAGATGTCACTTTGTACTGCATGCTCATCTAATCTGAAGCATAGGAGAACCTTCACTAAGTCAGAAATCATGTTTGGACCTTCAATTAAGCAATCATTCAAGCTGATTGAATTTGAACCTTTTAGATTGCAATTGTAAACAATCCTGAGTTTGGTAGCGAGTGAATCTTCCCTGTACACCCGACGATGAGTTAAGTAATGACAGTTAACCTGTTTGAAAGGCTCTTGAGTTACCTCCTCGATAAACCCACTCTCTAACTATTCTTTAAATATGTTATCATATTGTTCAAGTTTACCTGAATTTTTTACTTTGTTATAGTTTTTGTAACGGTAAGCTTTAGCTACTTTTAAATTATCTTCCAATTTAGGATATGGAATTTTCCAAGGTAACTCCACTAAGTATTTATTGCCTTTGTACTGTAAAGTATTATTAAACCTTTCAATCATGAGTTGGTTTTCATCAGTGATATTAGTTTCTTTATGCTTACTGACTCTAAAGCCCAAAGTTGTATGCCTTCATCTAAAAAATCATCAGACTTATTCAGGCTCTCATGAATAACTGTATACAGGCATTTGGCAGTTTTAACTGGTTTCGGCCTGTTACATTTTAGTGTAGTATGAGTATGATCTTTATCATTTGTATTAGGGTTAACCTGTTCATTAAGATATTTGGATATGTTCCCTAGAGGAGCAATACCTAAAGGTGTTTGTATGGCTATACCTTGTCCTATGTTTACAACACCCCTGTGAATTAAATGAATATAATCTATTCCTAACAGCATCTGAATATCTTCAAGTTTATCTGAGTTAACATTTTTGTCTGCTTGGGTATATTTTGTTTCGAATTGTTCAAACATTTGTTTTAAACCTGGTATGACAAGTTTTTCTTGTTCAACCTTATCTACAACAACTGTTTGTAGAGATAACTCTGTTTCATTTAAAAGAAGGAGTTCTGTAGTTTTGTAATTAGTACACAATGATTCATTGCTAACGAATGATGAAATATACAAAGGAATTTCGCTTTGAATTTGGGGAATATCCAATTCTTCAACAAGAGACTGTGACGAATGTCTGTTGTGAACAGGTATCAATTAGGCATCTGACTTGTACATTTTTTCCTATACCATTAGATATACTTAAAGTAATTGTTGGTAAAAGGATATTTGTGTCTTCAGATACTATATCTGCCAAACAAACATGACCACTTAAAGTGGTTTTTGAACCTTGTTTCTTTGTATTTGTTCGCTTATTTGTGTTTGAATCTCGGGTTTTGTCACACAAAGCAGTTTTATGTTGAACACTGTTGCATGTTGTGCAATTATACTTTATTTTGACCTACATTGCTCTTTAGTATGTTCAAACCCTGTGCATTTTTTATAGAGACAACTCATCACACCTTTTAGACCTTGATGGATAATCATGATATTTGTCACATTTAGAGGTACTATGTTCAGTACTACCACAAAATTTACATTTCCCTTGTTAATTACTTGAAGTAGAGAGAGCTACGTTAAAATTTTGTAAAGATGTTTTAACTGCCGCTGACTCTCTATCACTTTGTTTATAGCTTTTGTTAAATTGTTTGTCACCCTTTTGCTGTTTAACCTTTTACTAGTTCTAAAGAGCGAGAGGACTGTTGTAAATTCTTCTCTAATCTGATCAAGAGTTGGATAAATTGTTTTAGTTCTTTGCTGAAACATCTCTCAGCTTGTGTTGGCAATTTTTCAAAACCTAAAGTTTGAATTAACCAGGCTAACTCTGTTATATTTAATTTGTTGTTTCTTATTTGACCCAATAAATATTCTCGTTCACAATAGAAATTGTACAATTCATTGTAATTATCCTTAGCAGGCTTTAAATTACAGTAATTATTTAAGAGCCAACTCGTATCTGATTTCATCTTTATTCCAGTAATTTTTGTTTAGGATTTCCAAAGCCACTTTGTATGAGCTACCAATCACTGGTAAAAATTCAACTAATTTTAATGCCCTACCCCTTAAATAGTTTAATAGGTAGCTAAATTTATCCACTTCTGAAATGTAAGTTTTAGAACTAATAAGGTTCTCAAACTTCTCAGAAAAAGATTGAAATTTAGTTTTGTCTCCCTCAAAGGTTGGAACTTCTAGGGTTGGTAATTTAGATTTAACTGTTGTTATTTCAGGAGGGTTAGCTGAACTATGAGATGCATTAATGATAGCTTCCAAGAAACTTTGGTTGGTCTCCTGTTCTTTGTTTTTGTTTAATTCTTCTAATGGTTTATGAATTTAATTAATGTATTGGTTTACTTAATTTATGTACTGTTCATTGTCAAATAATAATTTAGAGTATTCTTCTTCCATTCCATTGTACAGTACCTAATTCATCTGTCTCAGAAACAATTTCCTCATCTAGAGCTATGATTTCCTGTTTATATCTATTGAAAGAATTTAAAACAGCCTCAAAGACTTTACTAGAAGATTCTGATTGAAATTTATTTCATTCATTATTGTAGTGATCACACCCTTACGAGCTGATCTCCTTCTTTGTAATGATTGCAAAGAATTTTCGTCTGACATGATTTATGAAATAATCAATTATTGTCTTAGTCTAGATGCAAGTCCATTTAAGTCCAAATTGGTCACATATGATATAAGCTAATTCAAGTAATGGATTTCAGCAAAAAAATCCAAAGTGGAAAGTTTTGAGTTTGTTTGTGGCAAGTAGTATAGCCGCAAAAAGGTAGAGTGCAGGAATGGTGCAATATTGCAAGAGATAATGATCAATGTTGCAAAGGAGGTGGGACATGCAACAACTCAATGCTGCAATGGGGATGGGGGTATGCGACAACTTAATGTTGCAAAGCGGGGTGGGGGATGCTGCAGGTGCAACAAGGGGTCATGAAACTTGGAGGCGGCGTTATCCCCCAAGAGAAAGACAGGATAAAGAGAGAAAGGAAGAGAGGTGTTCAACTGGCAGGAGCCAAGTGCACACTAAGAGTTCAGCCGAGTGGCCGGTGTCTTATAGACTCATAATCAGCCAGTTGGCTTAGAAGGAGCCAAGGGGGGGCGGGGTACACCTGAAGGGGGGAGAGGGGAGGGATCTTCGGGGGGAGAAGGGAGGATGACCTCCCCACAAAGGGGATGCCTTAGCCTAAGAGAGAAAGGATAGACGGAGGAGGACTTTGGGGGGACAAGGTGGGATGTCCTAACCCCCCAAAAGGGAAACTAAGCTAAGTCTTAACTTAAGAATGGAAGGAGAGAGTTCTTTATTCGGCCGAAGTTCGCATCAAACTACTAGCTCCGAAGCCAAGGGGGTCTTATATAGATGATGGTTGAGTTGCCAGATACAGTTTTGTATTTTAAGTGTAGAGGTATACATTATTAGGGTGAGTTGCTAGATACCACCATTTATTTTAATTCGTTACCAAAGTATAAAGACTTTCTCTTGAAAATCGAAATTGACAATAAGAAAATGTTTATTAATTAAATAAATAGAATTTGCCTTCTACTGCCCAAAAAATAATATAATACGTACAATCGTCAAAATAATAGTTCAGACGAAATACACACACACACACACACACACACACACACACACACACACAATTGAACAACTTTCTCCTTACCTTATATATATATATATATATATATATATATAGAGAGAGAGAGAGAAAGAATCATATTAACAATTGGCTAAGCAAAAGAAATCGTTCCATTAACATTCTCAAATCTATACACACACACACACACACACACACACACACACACACACACACACACACACACACACACCTCTGTATATATTATGTGAATGAAAATCAGAAAAATGCCAAAAGTATATTAATTTAAAGCAAATGGATTTTCTCCTTTTAAGAGAATCAATTATTAAAACCAATATTAACAATATAAGAAACTAATTATTTAAACGCCGTTTTATTTACTTTCTTTCAGTTATTAAAACGAATCCAGATATTAACTCTTAGAATAATGTTTTAACATTGTGTTCAGACGACAGCGAGAGGAGGCAGGTACGCAAGAGATCCAGCTAAAAGGTCCAGCCCGAGGCCTTTAAAACCGCAAACTGGCGAGAAGGAATTTGGGTTGAACTTTCTATCTCTCAAAGACTCGATTCCACCTCTTCTAGTTCTCCATGCGTTTGTCTTGTAAATAAAAAATGTTTTATATTTTATCAACTTAGTTATTTTTATTTACACATAATTTGTATGGTGTCATATTCATAGATAACATTTCTGTTATTGAATTGGAAAGATATATTATTATTATTATTATTATTATTATACATTTTTCAAACATTAACACACACACACACACACACACACACACACATACACACACACACAATATATATATATATATATATATATATATATATATATGGTGGTACAAATTACAATAGTAATAATGATAGCTAACTCTTTTTTGCCGAATTGTAACAATGGCTAAGCGTTTCACTCCGCCATAGACCCACAGTTTAACGTGGAAACCGAACTAAACTGCAGCACGGGGTTGCAGAAATTGCACGGATTGCATTACTTATTGTGGTAGTTCTTGTCCTTGTATATAATGAACAGCTTCAGATTCATTTACACCATGCGTACACTTATCTCGTGTACACGGTTAGTGGGAAATAAAACGTACCAATGAAACTATAGACTTATTTAAAATACAGAATTCATTCACACCAGGCGTTCATTCTTTTCTTTTTAATAAATAAATAAATAAATCAATGGATATATTTACAATTTCTTTATTATAAAATCCTCTCGATTACATTAGTGATTACTGATCCGGGAATAGTGTGGCTGCAAAATGTGATATGCACAAAAAGAATGTAGATTTTTCTCTTTAGTAATAATAATAATAACTAACTCCTCGCCGAATTGTGACAATGGTTAAGCTTTTCACTCTGCCTTAGACCTACAGTTTAACGTGGAATCCGAACTAAGCTTCAGCACTGGCGGGGTGGTTATTTATTCACATATCTATGCGAGAAGTAAATATCCGCAATTCAGGAATCTTGGGAGAGCTGTGTTTAGTATGGTTGCCAAATAATTTGCTCCTCTCGATTACATTAGTGATTATTGATCCGGGAATAGTGTGGCTGCAAAATGTGATACGCACAAAAACAATGTAGATTTTTCTATGTAGTAATAATATGGGTGCAAAATGTCACATGCACAAACTTTTAAATACTTAGGGTATCCATTTATCTGCCAACCAATGATTCGCGGATTCCTCCGCAAATACGATCATGCTTAAATAACACAAAGAAGCGTTCGTTAGCTACAACATCAAATACAATTTTATAATCATTTCCTTTTCAAATGGTTTATTCTTATATATATTTCGATGAATTTACGCATACATTTTTAATTAGCTATACGTTTTGGACAGGCTTCAACAAAAGAAGTACAGTGTTACCTGTTTTGAAAAGATATTTTAGGAACTTACCCAAAGATATATTGTATAAAATGAAAATAATTATTCCAAGGCTTTTTCTGTTCAGAAATACATCTCGTCAGGGAATGATTGCTCACTATTTCACATCATAATTTCATCAAGATAATTCAAGCTCATATAGAGGACCTACACTGTCTATAAGATCTGTGACGCGTGGAACATGGGACCTTCAGAAGATGTGAACATCTGCTCTGTGGATCAGTTCAAGAAAATGTATAGACCGAACCTTGCGATGTAGGAATTTTTTCCATGGAATAACCACTGATACATCCTCGGTACGGATTGCAATACTTATTGAGGTACTTCTTGTCCTTGTATCTCCATCATGTAGACCTCCCTCATTGTGTCCGACAACACAGAAGCTCTTTCCAAAATTGTTGCAAGAAGATGCAAAAAGTGTAATGAAAAAGAATAGCTTCAGAGTTCATTCACACTATGCGTACACTTATCTCGTGTACGCAGTGTACACCTTCCACATTGTGTTCGACACTATTTTTCTTCTACGCTAGAGAATACACATCTGAAATCCACGGCTTGCACCGCTCAACTGAGTACGCAGGCGTAGAGATATCCCCAAGTAGTAGCAGGAGTCACTTTTTTTAGCGTAAATGGCTTGTTCAGGTGAGTTGTCAGATACCACTTTTTATTTTAATTGTTCAGGTATACATTATTATGGAGAGTTGTCATATATCACTTTTTATTTTAATTGCTCAGGTATACATTATTAGGTTGCGAGATTGTACCATTTACTTAATTAATTCTTAAAAGTTGGCTTAGAATTCCGCTAATAGGTTTAGAAGGCGTAACATGCCATTTGGTATAATTGTTTACAACCAAAAGAATTAAATAAAACAGCACTGCATCATTCTGTTTATTATAAATATGCAGAAAATAAATATACATTTGAATGATCAATTAAAAATAATAATAGTTTAAGAAATATGAACGAGGAATATGCATATAATCAAAAAATATATCCGTCAATATAACAGTACAGGAGAAATATATATATATATATATATATATATATATATATATATATAGCGAGGAATAGGTGGACGAAAAAATGGTACATGTTTATTAACAGACGTTTCGGAAAAATTCAATTTCCATCATCAGTGCTAAAAATTTTAAAACAAGTAAAAATAAATAAGTATAATAAATAAACGAACAACAAATCAAAATGGCGCAACAATTAGCGAGAATCAAAAACAAGTTACAATGTGTATTAAATTAAAAGATTAAAAGTTAAATGATATAAAGAATAAAAGTATGGATAATAAGTAAAATATAAAATGGTTTAGGTAGAACAGAATTGTAAATTACTTACAATTAGCGAAAATTAAAAGCAAGTTACAATGTGTGTTAAATTAAAAGATTAAAAGTTAAATGATATAAAGTATAAAAGTATGGATGAAAAGTAAAATATAAAATGGTTTAAGTGAAACAGAATTGTAAAATTTCTTACCAGATTGTAATGAGACTAATTATACAGAAGGTTGGGAATGGTTGCCTGTTGAAAGAATTCCATTGGGACGATGGAGCCGGGCGGAGTGATAGTGGATTTCTTTTGAAAGTTTATTTGGCAATGTTTAAATTGAAAGCGGAACTGTAATCGTTGAGGGTTGGCTGGATACTAAGGATGTAAAGGGACTCAAGTATGCTGAGGTCGATTAGTTGGTTGGCTGAGTTGATAATTTTGAAATTGGAGGAAAGTAACGGGTGGTTGTGGAGGTGGCAGTGATCCCTTATTGCAGATTTGGAGGGTTTGTTCAGGGGCTGTGAAGTTCTTGTAGAAATCCCACGATGCTCGTCCACTCTTGTTTGATATTGGCGGATGGTACTGCCAATATAGTTCGCTTTGCAGCGAACACAATTAAAAGCGTAGATAGTGGACGAAGCAAGTGGCTGGGGTGTTTTTTCTTTATGGTTGAGGTAGGATTTGATACTATTGTTGTTGGTAAACGCGAAATGAAATTTAATTTGGGGGTAAAGCGGCGTGAGTAAGAGACGGAGTTCTGAAAGTATTTTGTGGCTAATATGGTCATAATAAGGGAATGAAAAATATTGTACGTCTTTTTTAACAGTAGGAATTTTAAGGGGGGGTTGATAAATATTATTAAGAAAATGTCTGGTTAAAGACTGTAACAGATTTTTTGGGAAAGAGTTATTAATGCTGAAGTTAAGAATTAACTCTATTTCATGGTGAAAAGATAAGTACGAGGAGCAAAGATGGTAGGCACGGTGGATTAAAATTTTAATACTGTTTATTTTATATAGCAAAGGGATGTGGCTTAGGAAATTAGTACCCAGGCCTGTGTACGTGGGTTTTCGATATATAGAAGTGCTAAATTTGTTGTTTTGTTTAGTTATTGTAATATCTAGGAAGGGAAGGGTGTTGTTGGATTCGTCTTCTTTGGTGAACTTAATATTTTTATGTTGGGAATTAAGGTAGTTAAGAAAAAGGGGGGCGTGGTTGGCATTGTGAAAAAGGAGAAAGGTGTCATCAACGTATCTTTTATATAGGCGTGGTTTATAATGAGTGGGGCAATGAAGTAGCCAGTTATTTTCGTGATGGCTGAGGAAGATGTTCGCTAAAGTGGCACTTAAGGGGGATTCCATAGCTAATGAGTCGGTTTGTTGATAAAGTTGTTGGTTAAAGAAAAAATAGGTGTCTGAGGCGGCGAGCGTAAGCAGTTTGGTAAATTCATGTTTTGTCAGATTCAAAACTGTATTCGGATTGTTGGCGAAAAGGCTATTAATACAGATATCGATGGCTTCTTTAATTGGAACGTTGGTGTAGAGAGATACTATATCGAAACTGTGCATATGAAGGTTATTTGAGTTATTTATGGTCCATATTTCTTTAGCGAATTCGTAGGAGTTGGTGACGGAATATTCGTTTTGGGTTAGGGGGGTTAACGTGGGAATTAGGAATTTTGCTAGTTTGTAATTGTGGGTAGTATAGGCCGAAAGGATGGGTCTAATGGGTAAGTTGGGTTTATGTATTTTAGGGAGGCCATAGAGAGTACCTGGGGATGAGCCGGAAGAACGTACTTGGTTATAAGTGCTTTCTGAAATTTTGTTCTGATCATATAGTTTTTTGAGGAAACGGTTGATTTTATCTTCAAGTTTTAGGGAAGGGGTTAAAGGATTATCGTTAATCTTTTTAAATTTGGTGGGATCGTTAAGAACGTTGTTAACCTTATTAATATAATCTGGTTTATTAAGAAGGACGGTGCCTTTACCTTTGTCGGGGCGTGAAATGATAATGGAGTCGTCTTTAGATAGTTCTTTAAGGCAAAAGAGGTCTTTTTTATTAATAAGGGGGGAAAAAACTTTATGAGGTTTAAAACTATAAAAATGTTTATTAGCGATATGGGTGAGTGAGGACTTTAAAAGCGGAAGTTTTGACTCGTCAACTATTGGGAATTTTTTTAAGCTATGAAAGAGTTTTTCGGAGGATAAAAAGTGCTTAAAATAATTTATCTTAAAAGTTGGCAGTTTAAAATCTAGGCTTAAGGATAGGAGTCGTTTTTCATTAGTACTTAGGGTTCTATTAGAAAAGTTGAAAATGGTTTGATCAGGATTTAGGGGCTGAAGGTTAGAGTTTAAGCCTAATAGGTTTAATTTTCTATTGTGTCGTTGTTGAATCTGTTTCCGGTAGATATTGACATCTTTGATAGTTTGATTTTTTAACATTAAATAGTCGATGAGACTTACGGATTCTTTTAATTGAGTTAAGTGAGAATTATATTTAACAAGAAGTCTTTTACTACTGGAATGCTTAAATTTAATTTCTTTACTCAACAATTTGCACTGGAACGATTTGTATATATTGGAGTTGTAGAGGCGTTTATTGTAGAGCTTTAATTTTATAAATTTGGGAATAGAATTATAACTCTTACAGACATTTAGGAAGTGAAGGTCGCAGTTTGTTTTCGTCCATTTTCGGTAAATGTTCTTGGAATCTTTGTACTTCTTCAGCGTGGCTCGGTCGTATCTTTCTCTGATAACTTGGTTAAATGGTTTGTTCTTAGGGAAGCGTAACTTAGCGAGGAATAGGAGGACGAAAAGATGGTACATGTTTATTAACAGACGTTTCGGAAAAATTCAATTTCCATCATCAGTGCTAAAAATTTTAAAACAAGTAAAAATAAATACCGTAAAATTCCGTGTATAAGTCGATGTTTAATGCCTTAAAAAATATCTTTAAATTTTAGGGTCGACTTATACAACAAGTATGAAATCAGAACCTTAATCCAAGAGAGGTAAACTGCTGCACATGATCAAGGATGATCTCAAATACAGATATTGAATTACACTTTATTTATTAATAACACAGTTAATAGGTTAAAAGACAATAAAAAACTTTAAAAATTTAGTTAGGATTAGGATCAAGGTCGCCATATGTATCTGAATCGGAATCGCTTAAATTGTTTACTGCATCTTCTTCGTTATCACTATCTCTCCACAACAAATCATCTTCCATCCCATCCATTTGATTACTAATCCCACATTTTTTGAATGATTTTTGAACAATTTCAATTCCAATGGCTTCCCAAGAATTTATCACAAATCTGCATAAAGCATCTAGCGATGGGGCACGCATATTACCACCTTTTGTGAAAGACTTTTCGCCCTCAGCCATCCAGTTATTCCATTGCATACGCATTTTGTCCTTAAATTGCTTATTGATGCATACATCAAGAGGTTGAAGCACAGACGTTAGACCTCCAGGAATAACAACAGATTCAGTTTTATTGCTCTGTAAATGTTTTTTAACACTATCTGTTAAATGGCTTCGAAATGCATCCCATACTAACATTGATTTTTCACGCAATCCGCCTGGGCGCCGATTCCATACATTTTCAATCCATAAATGAATTCCATTTTCATCCATCCATCCTTTTTCATGAACGTGAACAAACACGCCTGCTGGAAACTTCAATGGTGGCATTGTCTTTCTTTTAAAAATTACCATTGGTTTCAACTTTGTGCCATCAGCAAGGCAACTTAATACCACAGTAAATTTTGTTTTCTCATGTCCTGTACTTTTTATTAAAACTGTCTTGGAACCTTTAGAATGTACTGTTCTATTTGATAGCATATCAAAAAAGCATGGAGTCTCATCCATGTTACCAATCTGACTTAGCTGGAAATTTTGCTGTTTTCTCAGTCCAATAATAAACCTGTGGAAATTTACAATTTTATTCTCTAGGTCACTAGGTAATTTTTGTGCAATCTTAGTTTTCTGCCGTAATACTAAATTCTTCCTATTCATAAAACGATCACACCAACTCACTGTTGCCCTAAAGTCTTCACTTTCATCTGGGTGTGATCGGGCCCACTTAAGTGCCTGCATTACGTATGCTAGGTCGCGTTACAGCTAACCCAATTTCACGATTTTCATTTATCCAATCTGCTAAGTAATCCTCTAATGCAGGCCATTGACAAGCTTTGCCTCGTAACGCACATTTAGACTTTGGCATTTCACTTAAAACACATTGATTCTTTTTCCAGTCTCGCACTAACTTTTCATTAATTCCAAATTTTCTTGCTGCAGCACTGTTATTTGTCTCACATCCATAAGCAATTACTTTCAGTTTAAAGCCAGCATCATACTTCATTCGCTTTGACGGAGACTATAGCGGTAAAATTATGGGTAAACTAATGCGGTAAGACGGTGGCGGTAAACTGATGCAACAGCAGCGGTAAACTAAACTTGTAAACTTGGTTGGTTGGTTGGTTAGTGGAGGAGTGGGGGATCGACTTATACAAAGGATATATCTTGAAACACGAATTTCTTAACCAAAATCTTGGGTCGACTTATACACCACGTCGACTTGTACACCGAATTTTACGGTAAGTATAATAAATAAACGAACAACAAATCAAAATGGCGCAACAATTAGCGAGAATGAAAAACAAGTTACAATGTGTATTAAATTAAAAGATTAAAAGTTAAATGATATAAAGAATAAAAGTGTGGATAATAAGTAAAATATAAAATGGTTTAGGAAGAACAGAATTGTAAATTACTTACAATTAGCGAAAATTAAAAGCAAGTTACAATGTGTATTAAATTAAAAGATTAAAAGTTAAATGATATAAAGTATAAAAGTATGGATGAAAAGTAAAATATAAAATGGTTTAAGTGAAACAGAATTGTAAAATTTCTTACCAGATTGTAATGAGACTAATTATACAGAAGGTTGGGAATGGTTGCCTGTTTATCGCTAATAAACATTTTTATAGTTTTAAACCTCATAAAGTTTTTTCCCCCCTTATTAATAAAAAAGACCTCTTTTGCCTTAAAGAACTATCTAAAGACGACTCCATTATCATTTCACGCCCCGACAAAGGTAAAGGCACCGTCCTTCTTAATAAACCAGATTATATTAATAAGGTTAACAACGTTCTTAACGATCCCACCAAATTTAAAAAGATTAACGATAATCCTTTAACCCCTTCCCTAAAACTTGAAGATAAAATCAACCGTTTCCTCAAAAAACTATATGATCAGAACAAAATTTCAGAAAGCACTTATAACCAAGTACGTTCTTCCGGCTCATCCCCAGGTACTCTCTATGGCCTCCCTAAAATACATAAACCCAACTTACCCATTAGACCCATCCTTTCGGCCTATACTACCCACAATTACAAACTAGCAAAATTCCTAATTCCCACGTTAACCCCCCTAACCCAAAACGAATATTCCGTCACCAACTCCTACGAATTCGCTAAAGAAATATGGACCATAAATAACTCAAATAACCTTCATATGCACAGTTTCGATATAGTATCTCTCTACACCAACGTTCCAATTAAAGAAGCCATCGATATCTGTATTAATAGCCTTTTCGCCAACAATCCGAATACAGTTTTGAATCTGACAAAACATGAATTTACCAAACTGCCTACGCTCGCCGCCTCAGACACCTATTTTTTCTTTAACCAACAACTTTATCAACAAACCGACTCATTAGCTATGGGATCCCTCTTAAGTGCCACTTTAGCGAACATCTTCCTCAGCCATCACGAAAATAACTGGCTACTTCATTGCCCCACTCATTATAAACCACGCCTATATAAAAGATACGTTGATGACACCTTTCTCCTTTTTCACAATGCCAACCACGCCCCCCTTTTTCTTAACTACCTTAATTCCCAACATAAAAATATTAAGTTCACCAAAGAAGACGAATCCAACAACACCCTTCCCTTCCTAGATATTACAATAACTAAACAAAACAACAAATTTAGCACTTCTATATATCGAAAACCCACGTACACAGGCCTGGGTACTAATTTCCTAAGCCACATCCCTTTGCTATATAAAATAAACAGTATTAAAATTTTAATCCACCGTGCCTACCATCTTTGCTCCTCGTACTTATCTTTTCACCATGAAATAGAGTTAATTCTTAACTTCAGCATTAATAACTCTTTCCCAAAAAATCTGTTACAGTCTTTAACCAGACATTTTCTTAATAATATTTATCAACCCCCCCTTAAAATTCCTACTGTTAAAAAAGACGTACAATATTTTTCATTCCCTTATTATGACCATATTAGCCACAAAATACTTTCAGAACTCCGTCTCTTACTCACGCCGCTTTACCCCCAAATTAAATTTCATTTCGCGTTTACCAACAACAATAGTATCAAATCCTACCTCAACCATAAAGAAAAAACACCCCAGCCACTTGCTTCGTCCACTATCTACGCTTTTAATTGTGTTCGCTGCAAAGCGAACTATATTGGCAGTACCATCCGCCAATATCAAACAAGAGTGGACGAGCATCGTGGGATTTCTACAAGAACTTCACAGCCCCTGAACAAACCCTCCAAATCTGCAATAAGGGATCACTGCCACCTCCACAACCACCCGTTACTTTCCTCCAATTTCAAAATTATCAACTCAGCCAACCAACTAATCGACCTCCGCATACTTGAGTCCCTTTACATCCTTAGTATCCAGCCAACCCTCAAGGATTACAGTTCCGCTTTCAATTTAAACATTGCCAAATAAACATTCAAAAGAAATCCACTATCACTCCGCCCGGCTCCATCGTCCCAATGGAATTCTTTCAACAGGCAACCATTCCCAACCTTCTGCATAATTAGTCTCATTACAATCTGGTAAGAAATTTTACAATTCTGTTTCACTTAAACCATTTTATATTTTACTTTTCATCCATACTTTTATACTTTATATCATTTAACTTTTAATCTTTTAATTTAATACACATTGTAACTTGCTTTTAATTTTCGCTAATTGTAAGTAATTTACAATTCTGTTCTACCTAAACCATTTTATGTTTTACTTATTAGCCATACTTTTATTCTTTATATCATTTAACTTTTAATCTTTTAATTTAATACACATTGTAACTTGTTTTTGATTCTCGCTAATTGTTGCGCCATTTTGATTTGTTGTTCGTTTATTTATTATACTTATTTATTTTTACTTGTTTTAAAATTTTTAGCACTGATGATGGAAATTGAATTTTTCCGAAACGTCTGTTAATAAACATGTACCATCTTTTCGTCCTCCTATTCCTCGCTAAGCTAAGTTACGCTTCCATAAGAACAAACCATTTAACCAAGTTATATATATATATATATATATATTATATATATACACGCAATTATGGAGATATATAGAAAATAAATATACATTGGAATTATCAAAAAACAAAACTAAGAAATAATATAACCATCAACATAGCAGAAATATATACACACAACTAAATATATAAATACATACACTTTAGCTTCTACTGCGCAACATAAGAAATAATATAGCCATCAATATAGCTGAAATGTGTACACACACACACACACACACACACACACACACACACACACACACACACACACATGCTAAATATATAAATACATTTAACTTTTTTCAAAATACTAAACTAGCACTTAACCGAGTCTACAATTACATCATTATTGCTCTGCATTACGCAGTATACGCGGTTTAATAATATTTCACCGCTTAAAGTATAGGGAAACCTGTACTCGATATGAAGGGCTTTCATATCTTTCAGTACTATTTTTGTTCACACTTTACAACCGGATGGTAAGTTATCTTTAATTACGTCGAGAATACAATCAAAAGCACGCACAAAGAGTTCATCGTTAGCCACATTATTAAACACAAGTTTATAAACACGCCTTTCCAATCGAAGGTTTATTTCTACCGACTCGAGCTTTTCAATCGTGAACTCATCTTCACATAGCGGTAATTGAAATAATCTTCTAAATCGTTACGACAACTGCTAGTTATATAAATTTCGGTTTTAATGTTTTAACACTCCCTGAATACGCACCAGACAGTTCCCGTCAGGGTAAATTTCATGAACTAGGCACATTTTATCACGGTTTTATTGTTTTACCACTCACCATTTCCACAAACTAAACGTCTTCACACTCCGGTGCACTATTTGAGAGAAACATATGACCATATTTTTCCTTTTTATTTAACAGATGATACTCGTCTCTAAAGTCTGCTAAAAACTCACGCAGGGCACTAGCCACAACCTCACTACGAACCTCATCATGATATACATTAATATAGTGATAAAAATACTTAAGATTGTCCATGATGACGACATTTACATTTTCAACCGAAGTGTACGAGTGCTCGGTATGGTGTAACATGATATAGTACCGCTTGTCACACCACTCATCTACAAGACTCACTATCCATATCTGCTGCTTCTCTTCTGCACGCGTTGTTTCTTTTACTTCACGGTATATGTGAGACTTTATAAAGCTTAGCTCTACAGCATACTTCAATACATCGTCTGTGCAACGAAAGCCTACAACGCTCTCACCAGAATAACCATAGAGTATTTGTACATCTTGCTCCTTCGCACGATCCAATGTGGTTTTAAAAGAGGCAAAGGAGGGGGAATTAGGAAGTTTTTCGATATCCACCACATCTTGACACTTTGCTGAATACCATTTCATAAACGTTGAACAAGCAATATTAAAGGTAGCCATTTTTTTCTACGCGGGCGAATACACGTCTGAGCTCAAGGACTTACTGCAATCAACTGTCCACGCAGGGAATCCCAGGTAGTAGCATAACTCACGTTTCTGGTCTTCCAGTGGGCGGAGCTTAGAACTTTCACCTGTGTGTGCACACACACACACACACAAAGGAGAAAGCGAAACGCTAATTGAAACATGATTTATTTAATAAACGAAATATTCAAGTTATATATATTTACAAATACGTGCAATAAATAAGTTAACAATAGACACATCAAAGATTATATTCAAGACATATATATTTACAAACACGTGTAATAAATAAGTTAACAATAGACACATCAAAGATTATATTCAAGATATATATATATTTACAAATACGTGTGATAAATAAGTTAATTGAAATTATGTTAACACAAGAAATAACAGAAAACACAAGAAAAACAAATGCATAGATTTGGTGATCACAAACAACAGTAACCTAATACTTTAAAGAGTGCATTCTATTAAATACTTTTAGCCTATGTTCACGAATTAATACCGGTTTTAAAATAGATTCAGTTTCCTCAATTCGTCTCTGAAATCTTAATCTGTCCCGAGCGCACTCTTCCTATTGTCCCCTTCTACAGCAATCAGCAACAGGGTAAGTTAGAACGTTGTCACAGAATTTTACTTTTGGGGGGTTTGGTGCGACCCAAACGTTTCCAATTTCATCATTCCATCTTTGGTTCACAAATTTTAACTCTTCTGCAATTTTGTCAACGCTGCGTCTATCATCACTTCCAAAGTCACTTTCATCAGTGCAAACAATGTTATGATTAGTCTCAGGATTTTTGAGGCAACTTTTTCTTTGTGCTGACAATGAACTGGATTTAAATGATGATGGTACACGGATCTGTTCCGATACTTCTGAATTATTCATATTTGATGGTTATATACGAGAGAATATACGACTATCAGATAAAACGGTAAATGAAGCAGTTGACGTTAAATCTATTTATTTGCTAAAGGAGACCATACTATTATATATATATATATATATATATATATATATATAGCATCCGTGATGTCGATGATGGGGTGCTATACCTCATCGTCATTCCTATAAAATATATAATTAGTTTATATAATACGCAAGCTTAAATACAATTTCTTTTATCACGTAGTGAGTTACACTGTGCATGAATGAGTACGTACAAACTAGATTAATAAAAACGCTTTTACTAAGAAGTCACGAGACGAAGACCGTCTGGACTGAGTTTATAGAAATTCAAGGATTCCAAGTTGATCACGAGAGAAGTTATGTAGTCATCTTCCATGCTGCAAAATCTCGTCTTCTGCTGACTGCTCAGAACACCGACAAGAGGTGAGATCGAATCCCCATCAACATAAAATTTTAGAGTCGCTAAAATAACAGCCTGAGCATTGTTCCTGTTCTAAATTATCTTTGATTCGTTTTGATAAAATTGAGTAAACTGCTACCTTTGTTTCCTGATGAGAAACTCTCCGCCTTTCTCTGGTATGGTGCAAGGTTTCGTTGCAACCATATTCACTGTTCGAGTCTACTTCACTGTCGTTGTCTTCTAATCTAGATTTACACTCTTCATTAATGCATTCAATGGATGAATAATCATCTTGGTTGGTATTATTGACACGACAATCGAGAGGGCTCACTGGGGTAACGGACACTTCAGGTAATGGTGTGGGTGCATGAGGTGGGTCGGGGGCAAATTCCTCAGGTTGCCCTTGTGGCGGGGAAAATATTGTGTGGTGGTAATTATGTGCTTCTTCTAAGTAAACAAAACGGGCTTTATGTAACACAGTGGCAACTAATAATGATTTATGCAAAGATGCACCAGCTCTTCCGGAACGTCTGGATGCAAATTTCCGAGCGATATATTTATCAACTTGTGTGTTTCAAACCCTTTTGGAACGTCAGATATCATGTTCACCACTTAGCATTTGGTCAAGGCACAGAGAGATAACTAACACGACTCCATCCTCTATTTCCAATCTTGTAATGAATTAAAGTGAAGTTCGCCTGCCTTTATACAATGTCGTTGTGACGTCATTACCAAACTCTTTCAAACCAATCACTCCAGACGGTCTTCGTCTCGTGACTTCTTAGTAAAAGCGTTTTTATTAATCTAGTTTGTACGTACTCATTCATGCACAGTGTAACTCACTACGTGATAAAAGAAATTGTATTTAAGCTTGCGTATTATATAAACTAATTATATATTTTATAGGAATGACGATGAGGTATAGCACCCGATCATCGACATCACGGATGATTATATATATATAATAGTATGGTCTCCTTTAGCAAATAAATAAATTTAACGTGAACTGCTTCATTTACCGTTTTATTCGATAGTCGTATATTCTCTCGTATATACTGTAACCATCAAATATGAATAATTCAGAAGTATCGGAACAGATCCGTGTACCATCATCATTTAAATCCAGTTCATTGTCAGCACAAAGAAAAAGTTGCCTCAAAAATCCTGAGACTAATCATAACATTGTTTGCACTGATGAAAGTGACTTTGGAAGTGATGATAGACGCAGCGTTGACAAAATTGCAGAAGAGTTAGAATTCGTGAACCAAAGATGGAATGATGAAATTGGAAACGTTTGGGTCGCACCAAACCCCCCAAAAGTAAAATTCTGTGACAACGTTCTAACTTACCCCGTTGCTGATTGCTGTAGAAGGGGACAATGGGAAGAGTGCGCTCGGGACAGATTAAGATTTCAGAGACGAATTGAGGAAATTGAATCTATTTTAAAACCGGTATTAATTCGTGAACATAGGCTAAAAGTATTTAACAGAATGCACTCTTTAAAGTAGTAGGTTACTGTTGTATGTGATCACCAAATCTATGCATTTGTTTTATCTTGTGTTTTCTGTTATTTCTTGTGTTAACATAATTTCAGTTGTTAACTTATTTATCACACGTATTTGTAAATATATATATATATGTTAACCCCTCCGTCTATGGCCCGGGGTGGTTCGAAGTCGACGGGGGTTCTAGTTAGGTGGCAGCAACGGATGTGTGACTTGCAGTAGTTTTCTTCTATATTACTCTCCGAGTTCTTCTATAGTGGCTCGGAGGACTTTGATAGACTTACTAAAAATGCTGAAGGTTCCGGATTCTTCTTATAGCGTATCCGGAAAGTTTAATGACTAAGTTCTTCTGAAGAGAGCAAGGCTCGAAGGATAAGATAAAAACTATCTTCAACTGTAAATTTACTGCTAAAATGTACAGGTAGTGCTCAGCCTCTGAATTAGCTTCTGAATGCTAGTGAAATATTTTTAGTGGGTTTATATACCCAAAAACTGCTAACATCATTATTATTAAATGCTAAAAAGGCTGTATTATTTTTGCACAATATTCGAAAATAAAGTAAATTTTTAGCTGTGGTAAGGCTTGAACGAGTAAACAAAATATTTGAAGACGAAACCATATTTTTATCTTAAACCGCGACTTTTCAGATCTGATGTTATCATGATCTGCCAAGTTAACTAAAAGTGGAAATCGGACTATGCATCTTTACACTAAAATATGCATATGAGTAAAATTTTAAGGTTTAAGATGTACAATTTTAATGCTTAGGCAAGACATGATCTCATCTTTTATAACGAAAGGAATGTATACAAAATATAAACATTACAAAGCTTAAGCACGATTCCTTATTAAGCGAAATCTAAAAAAATGATTATGAGATTTAAAAAAAACAACAGGTCACCAATTATTTGGCAAAGTAGTAAGCAAATCAAAAATTTTATCCAAACTCGCGTTGGGCGATTTTGGTGCTTATGTAAAAATGAATACACACACGTACAGTACATACATATGAGTATAGGCATTATATAAAGTTAAATATATAAGAATATACAGGATTATATAAATACATGAACCATATAACACATGAATTTTTAAAATGGATACTTTTTCTTAAAATGGATACAAGAACTATATAAATGAATACAAGAATTACATGAAGAATAAGATAGTAGAGGAATATGGGAATTATTTATGGTTCATTTTTACATATACACCTTGAATATAATCTTTGATGTGTCTATTGTTAACTTGTTTATTACACGTGTTTGTAAATATATATGTCTTGAATATAATCTTTGATGTGTCTATTGTTAACTTATTTATTACACGTATTTGTAAATATATATAACTTGAATATTTCGTTTATTAAATAAATCATGTTTCAATTAGCGTTTCGCTTTCTCCTTTGTGTGTGTGTGTGTGTGTGTGTGTGCACAGGTGAAAGTTCTAAGCTCCGCCCACTGGAAGACCAGCAACGTGAGTCATGCTACTACCTGGGATTCCCTGCGTGGTCAGTTGATTGCAGTAAGCCCTTGAGCTCAGACGTGTATTCGCCCGCGTAGAAGAAAATGGCTACCTTTAATATTGCTTGTTCAACGTTTATGAAATGGTATTCAGCAAAGTGTCAAGATGTGGTGGATACCGAAAAACTTCCTATTCCCCCCTCCTTTGCCTCTTTTAAAACCACATTGGATCGTGCGAAGGAGCAAGATGTACAAATACTCTATGGTTATTCTGGTGAGAGCGTTGTAGGCTTTCGTTGCAAAGACGATGTATTGAAGTATGCTGTAGAGCTAAGCTTTATAAAGTCTCACACATACCGTGAAGTAAAAGAAACAACGCGTGCAGAAGAGAAGCAGCAGATATGGATAGTGAGTCTTGTAGATGAGTGGTTGACAAACGGTATTATATCATGTTACACCATACCGAGCACTCGTACACTTCGGTTGAAAATGTAAATGTCGTCATCATGGACAATCTTAAGTATTTTTATCACTGTATTAATGTATATCATGATAAGGTTCGTAGTGAGGTTGTGGCTAGTGCCCTGCGTGAGTTTTTAGCAGACTTTAGAGACGAGTATCATATGTTAAATAAAAAGGAAAAATATGGTCATATGTTTCTCTCAAATAGTGCACCGGAGTGTGAAGACGTTTAGTTTGTGGAAATGGTGAGTGGTAAAACAATAAAACCGTTATAAAATGCGCCTAGTTCATGAAATTTACCCTGGCGGGAACTGTCTGGTGCGTATTCAGGGAGTGTTAAAACATTAAAACCGAAATTTATATAATGAGCAGTTGTCGTAACGATTTAGAAGATTATTTCAATTACCGCTACATGAAGATGAGTTCACGATTGAAAAGCTTGAGTCGGTAGAAATAAACCCTCGATTGGAAAGGCGTGTTTATAAACTTGTGTTTAATAATGTGGCTAACGATGAACTCTTTGTGCGTGCTTTTGATTGTATTCTAGACGTAATTAAAGATAACTTACCATCCGGTTGTAAAGTGTGAACAAAAATAGTACTGAACGATATGAAAGCCCTTCATATCGAGTACAGGTTTCCCTATACTTTAAGCGGTGAAATATTATTAAACCGCGTATACTGCGTAATGCAGAGCAATAATGATGTAATTGTAGACTCGGTTAAGTGCGAGTTTAGTATTTTGGAAAAAAGTGAAATGTATTTATATATTTAGCATATTTGTGTGTGTGTGTGTGTGTGTGTGTGTGTGTGTGTGTATATTTCAGCTATATTGATGGCTATATTATTTCTTATGTAGCGGGGTAGAAGATAAAGTGTATGTATTTATATATTTAGTTGTGTGTATATATTTCTGCTATGTTGATGGTTATATTATTTCTTAGTTTTGTTTTTTGAACATTCCAATGTATATTTATTTTCTATATATCTCCATAATTGCGTGTGTATATATATATATATATATATATATATATATAATATATATATTTCTCCTGTACTGTTATATTGACGGATACATTTTTTTATTATATGCATATTCCTCGTTCATATTTCTTAATCTATTATTATTTTTAATTGATCATTCAAATATATATTTATTTTCTACATATTTATAATAAACAGAATGATGCAGTGTTGTTTTATTTAATTCTTTTGGTTGTAAACAATTATACCAAAAGGCATGTTATGCCTTCTAAACCTACTCGCGGAATTCTAAGCCAACTTTTAAGAATTAATTAAATAAATGGTACAATTTGCCAACCTAATAATGTATACCTAAACAATTAAAATAAAAAGTGGTATCTGGCAACTCTCCATAATAATGTATACCTGAACAATTAAAATAAAAAGTGATATCTGACAACTCTCTATAATAATGTACACCTGAACAATTAAAATAAAAAGTGGTATATGACAACTGAACCTGAACAAGCCATTTACGCTTAAAAAAGTGACTCCTGCTACTACCTGGGGATATCTCTACGCCTGCGTACTCAGTTGAGCGGTGCAAGCCGTGGATTTCAGATGTGTATTCTCTAGCGTAGAAGAAAAATAGTGTGTCGAACACAATGTGGAAGGTGTACACTGCGTACACGAGATAAGTGTACGCATGGTGTCAATGAACTCTGAAGCTATTCTTTTTCATTACACTTTTTGCATCTTCTTGCAACAATTTTGGAAAGAGCTTCTGTGTTATCGGACACAATGTGGAAGGTGTACACTGCGTACACGAGATAAGTGTACGCATGGTGTGAATGAACTCTGAAGCTGTTCTTTGTCATTAAACGTTTGCATCTTCTTGCAGCAAAATTGTAATGAGTTTCTGTGTTGTCGGACAAGAAGTACCTCAATAAGAATTGCATCCGTACCGAGGATGTATCAGTGGTTACGGTTCCATGGAAAAACTTCCTACATCGCAAGGTTCGGTCTATCCATTTTCTTGATCTGATCCACAGAGCAGATGTTCACATCTTCTGAAGGCCGCAGGTTCCACGCGCCACAGATCTTATAGACAGTGTAGGTCCTGTATAATGGCTTGAATTATCTCGATGAAATTATGATGTGAAATACTGAGCAATCATTCCCTGACGAGATGTATTTCTGTACACAAAAAGCCTTGGAATAATTATTTTCATTTTATACAATATATCTCTGGGTAAGTTCCTAAAATATCTGTTTAAAACTGGTAACACTGTACTTCTTTTGTTGAAGCCTGTCCAAAACGTATAGCTAATTAAAAATGTATGCGTAAATTCATCGAAATATATATAAGAATAAACCGTTTGAAAAAGAAATGATTATAAAATTGTATTTGATGTTGTAGCTAACGAAAGCTTCTTTGTGTGTTTTTTAAGCATGATCGTATTTGCGGAGAAATCCTTGAATCATTGGTTGGCAGATAAATGGATACCCTAAGTATTTAAAAGTTTGTGCATATAACATTTTTCACCCATATTATTACTACAAAGAAAAATCTACATTGTTTTTGTGCATATCACACTTTGCAGCCACACTATTCCCAGATCAATAATCACTATTGTAATCGAGAGGATTTTATAATAAAGAAATTGTAAATATATCCATTCCTTAATTTATTTAAAAAAAAAAAAAAATGAACAAAACTCTGTATATATATATATATATATATATATATATATATATATATATATACGAGATAGGTGTACGCCTGGTGTGAATGAATTCTGTATTTTAAATAAGTCTATAGTTTCATTGGTACGTTTTATTTCCCACTAACTGTGTACACGAGATAAGTGTACGCATGGTGTAAATGAATCTGAAGCTGTTCATTACATACAAGGACAAGAACTACCACAATAAGTAATGCATCCCGTGCAATTTCTGCAACCCCGTGCTGCAGTTTAGTTCGGTTTCCACGTTAAACTGTTGGTCTAAGGCGGAGGGAAACGCTTAACCATTGTTACAATTCGGCGAAAAAGAGTTAGCTATCATTATTATTATTGTAATTTGTACCACCATATATATATATATATATATATATATATAATATATATATATATATATATATATATGTGTGTGTGTGTGTGTGTGTGTTAATTTTTGAAAAATGTATAATAATAATAATAATAATATATCTTTCCAATTCAATAACAGAAATGTTATATATGAATATGACACCATACAAATTATGTGTAAATAAAAATAACTAAGTTGATAAAATATAAAACATTTTTTATTTACAAGACAAACGCATGGAGAGCTAGAAGAGGTGGAATCGAGTCTTTGAGAGATAGAAAGTTCAACCCAAATTCCTTCTCGCCAGTTTGCGGTTTTAAAAGGCCTCGGGCTCGACCTTTTAGCTGGATCTCTTGCGTACCTGCCTCCTCTCGCTGTCGTCTGAACACAATGTTAAAACATTATTCTAAGAGTTAATATCTGGATTCGTTTTAATAACTGAAAGTAAGCAAATAAAACGGCGTTTAAATAATTAGTTTCTTATATTGTTAATAATGGTTTTAATAATTGATTCTCTTCAAAGGAGAAAATTCATTTGCTTTAAATTAATATACTTTTGGCATTTTTCTGATTTTCATTCACATAATATATACACAGAGGTGTGTGTGTGTGTGTGTGTGTGTGTGTGTGTGTGTATCCATTTGAGAATGTTAATGGAACGATTTCTTTTGCTAAGCCAATTTTTAGTGATTTTTTTAATGTTAATATTGTTTTAATTCAATTTAATGTGAAAATCCGTTTATATATATATATATATATATAAGGAATGACAAAATTAAATAGACACAGTTAATATGATTCTTTCTATATATATATATATATAAATATATATATATATATATATATATATATATGTGTGTATATATATATATATGTATATATATATATATATATATATATATAATATATATAAGGTAAGGAGAAAGTTGTGCAATTGTGTGTGTGTGTGTGTGTGTGTGTGTGTGTGTGTGTGTGTGTGTATTTCGTCTGAACTATTATTTTGACGATTGTACGTATTATATTATTTTTTGGGCAGAAGAAGGCAAATTCTACTTATTTAATTATTAAACATTTTCTTATTGTCAATTTCGATTTTCAAGAGAAAGTCTCTATACTTTGGTAACGAATTAAATTAAATGGTGGTATCTAGCAACTCACCCTAATAATGTATACCTGTACAATTAAATACAAAATGGTATCTGGCAACTCAACCATCATCTATATAAGACCCGCTTGGCTTCGGAGCTAGTAGTTTGATGCGAACTTCGGCCGAATAAAAAACTCTCCTTCCCTTCTTAGATTAGACTTAGCTTAGTTTCCCTTTGGGGGGTTAGGACATCCCACCTTGTCCCCCCAAAGTCCTCCTCCGTCTGTCCTTTCTCTCTTAGGCTAAGGCATCCCCTTTGTGGGGAGATCATCCTCCCTTCTCCCCCCTTCAGGTGTACCCTGCCCCCTTGGCTCCTTCTAAGCCAACTGCCTGATTAGGGGTCTATAAGACAACGGCCACTCGGCTGAAGTCTTAGTGTGCACTTGGCTCCTGCCAGTTGAACACCTCTCTTCCTTTCTCTCTTTCTCGTGTCTTTCTCTTGGGGAATAACGCCGCCTCCAAGTTTCATGACCCCTTGTTGCACCTGCAGCATCCCCCACCCCCTTTGCAACATTGAGTTGTTGCATACCCCCCACCCCATTTGCAACATTGATCATTATCTCTTGCAACATTGCAACAGTCCTGCACTCTACCTTTTTGAGGCTATACTACTGTGGCATTAATCTACAATTTTACCCAAATTGAAAAATATTTCGGAAAAGTAAAATTTGGTTTAATTTGTAATTAAAGTTTTCTTAAAGTTTAAACTAAGTTAATTTAAACTAAATTCAGTCAAGTTGACCTGGAGCTCAGTTAGGCCCTTCAAAGGTCTATTTAGTAAACTAAGTTAGGCCTGGTCTTTGTAAGTTGCAGTAAATTGTATAAAATGTTTTGGTGTTCTTCCAATATGTGCTCTACCGCGAAACTGTGATCGACCATATTCCAATACGTGCTCTACCGTGAAACTATCATGACTTAACCTAACCAATCGTTAGGTCAACTATACGCCCTTGACGATTGGTTAGGTTAAGTCGTGATATTTTCGTTAGTTAGCCTGGAATATGGAATATTAGTTGGAATATGGTAGATCACAGTTTCGCGGTGGAGCACATATTGGAAGAGCACCAATGTTTTACCTCCAGCCTTTATAGGCCAGGCTTCCCTGATAAGGTAAGCTCTGAAACTTTGAAATCTCCCCCAAACCGCTGTTCACAGAATAGCTGCAAACGTTTTGCTGATTTGGGAAAATATAGGCCGTAGGCTCCATAAATTCTTGGTGAGTAGGGTTAATTTATTCATTAGACTAGTTGTACATTTAAGTTAAATTTATAAATGGTGACCTAGAATAAATTGAAATGGGCTAGCCCAGAAAACCTGAAAGCAGATTAAAACAAAACTCACCTTAGCAGGTTAATCCGTAAGGCGTTTTCAAGATGTTTTCTCTTTGTAATCTTCTTGGTTACTTTTTTCAAGTAGGAATAAATCTCTGTTCCAGTATACTGGGTTAGATCACGCTTGGAGTCGAAAGTTTTCTTTTTCAATTTGTAAAAACGTTGTTTTTCAATTCGTTGTCCAAAAGCCAAGCCGACCTCTCTCGCAGCGTGTCCTCGGCTTCGCTTTGTGTCATGGTGGTGGTAAGTTGGTTAGTGGGAGCAACCACTTTCATGGGATAATCACTGACTGTGGAGAGCATCATCCCCCCTACATCCCAGGAATTTCAGACTGCCCATTTGTTTGTTATTAAATTTATCTAATTAAGTTTTAATTTTTCCATGAACGGTTATGAGCCATATTTGAGGGTGGCGTTGCCGCTGGGAAGTGCCATAGCACCACAGGGGTCCCACTGGCGACACCTGGAACCCGAAAGCAGCATCACCACGCGCACCCGCCGCCATCCATCGACGCCCGCACGCCCATGTTCAACCCGGTGCGTCTTATCCATGCCCACACCCCTCCTCGTCGCACAATATATTTTCAGCGCGTTTACGGATCACCTCCTTAAAGATGAAGCGGTGGTTGGTTTGTGTATAAAGGGAAACAACATGCATAATTTTTCTGCAGCCAGTAGAGTTGGTCGGTACCATCTCGGGGGGAATAATGCTCATAGTGATTTTTGCCAACTATACACCCTTAGAGTTGAAAAATATGTGATAGCATTGCAACGGTGATAGCTTTTTATGTTATCACCCTTTTTATAACCCTACCGTAAAATAACTTTTCTGAAAACTTGACATTTTTTTCATAAGTCATACCTTAACATTGAAATTTGTGACACTTGTGGATAAATTCAATAGTTTTTCAGCAAACATTTTTAAAGGTGTTTAAATTAAAAACTGCATTATTGGTGGTACTTAATTGCAGTGCCTATTTCCTGTATAATAAATCATTTTGTTGTTAGAAAAGTATTTGTCTATCCTTTATTTTGGAAAAGTTAATAAAAATTCTGGAATACATCACATGGATCATATGGGTTTGTAGTAAATTTATTGAGAAATCCAAATAACTAAATATTCTTTATCTAAGTATATTACAATCAGTACAACAGAAAATGTTACCCCACCCCCCAAAAATATCTCATTTTGAGGGATTTTTGGTGTCTCATGAATCTTACGATATTTTCCCTGTTGTTATTGAATTTACGATTCATTCTTGCGGTCTGGTGGTCTGCATATATCGGTGCACTTGAGTTCATTTGCCCGCCCCACACACACACAATTTGGCATTGCACACTTCCTTGGACAGTTGCAAGCTAGTAGATCCAGGACGGCCTCAGGTGCTGGCTGCATCCATCCAATTCACCTCCTTCTTCCTTCTCAATCTTCCACCCTCTGCCAACAGGGCTTGGTACTTGCAGGTTCTGCTCCAGAAATCTTCCCTATATTACAGCCTGGTAGTTGGCTCTTTGTGCGTGTTTAACTAAGCAGTTCCTGCATGGTGAAAGCTGATGATAACTATCTCACCTTTCTTAGCACAGAACAGGTGGTACCTGAGATCATTGACCTTAGTGAATGATGCTTTGGGGGCGTAGAGAAGGCATGTGAATGCCTCTAGTTTGTCCATCAGTTCTGGAGAGAGGTCCCATTCCTGACCCAACTTTAAGAATGTGTCCTGGGTTTCCCTGTTGCTGGTCAAGATTTTCGGGGCACTTGCCTTCCCTTTACCTGCGAAAGCACTGACAGTGTCACATCCGGTGTAGGCATGCATCCCAATGAGAACCCTATAGACATCTATGCCAACAGTGGCAGCGACTTTCCTGATATCAACGACCCTTGTCAAGGTTCTCGTGCCACATTTCTGGAACAATGGGCGCCTATTTTGTCATGGAATGCCACAGACATGATGAAGACATCTGTGTCCTCTGAGCAAATCACTACAGTCTGATAGCCATTTCTAGCAGCATGAGCAGCATGGAGAAGTAGGCACCCATCCGCTTCTTCCTGCTGGCACTGGAGAGCTAGCACCTCCTTACTCTCCTAAGATGTGATTTTGTAGCATTTGTCATTCACAGTCACATATAGGACCTTCTCCTTTAGCTTCTCTCTGCACTCTGCCTTCCTCCATTCACTGACTATGAAGGTAATGAGACTGGTTTTGTTATTGACCCTGGTCAGGACGCTCCTCTACTGCCTCACGATCTGTGTGTGTGTGTGTGTGTGTGTGTGTGTGTGTGTGTGTGTGTGATACCCTGCAACTGGTGCCCGGTCTCTCCACCTTGTATTGATCTATCACTGTTCTTGGTAGAGTTCTCCCGGTTGTTGAGTGTCTGGATGACCTCAATGTTTCCAGTCAGTGTTTCTACGGCATAGGGAAGCAGTAGATGTTTTGGTGATTTATGTTGTCTAAATGTCACAGCGTATATAATCTCCTAGTTAAATGATTGCACCAGAGTGGTGACCCTGTGTGATTGAATCTTAGTGTCAGCAGTGTTTAACTTGTAAAAAAAAAAGAAGTGGTGGAACATTAGTGAGCCCAAGGCAGAGGCTGCGAAGCACCTGACCGAACACGCGCAGCGGGCGAGGCGCACAGTAACGCCGTGGCCCGTAGGGGCACGGTGCACGGAGCGCGGGGAGGTTGCAGGAGGTAGTATCCCTCTCCTGTTGGGGGGGGGGGGGTTGGGTGGTCTCCCCCAAGAAAATTTTCTATCAGGGTGCTTCTGAGATGCTATTTCATGGCGCTGTTTCATTTAACAGACCTTATCCAATGTTTTCATGCACTTAGTATGTGTGAAATATATTTATTTTAGGTATTCACTTCACATTCCTCTTTATGATCAGTTTCACAATTTAATGAACTTTAAGAACAAAAAAATTAACAGTACTTTACATAGAAACTGATAGAATCAATACCGAATCGCACATTTCCAGTTTCATAATATCCACAATTCTAGAAATATTTCAGTTTATTATGTACACCTGGGCATCCTACTATAAGAGAGGCGTGCTGCCGTGCTTGTTTAGCGTGCTCACGCTCCGACTATTAGTCGGTAAATATTTTCAGTGAGACAATCGGTGCAAGAAATACTTTATAGAAAAAGAAATGGCAAGCCAAATATAAGTGCCGGAACGCCGTTCCTGTGCGTTCCGGCGCAAATTAACCACTAGATGTTAGGATCTCTAGTCAGAAGCCCGACAAGCAATCACTCTAGTTGATTTGGTATGGAGACTGATGGTATGGCCAGGGAGTGGGTGTCATGTCCTGTCTGATGGCTGATCGGATCTGTGATGAAGTCTGATCTATGATCTTGTTGAAATTGGTCGACTTAGCCTTCCAAAGCCTGAGCTCCCTATGTAGAGTTTGATTTTCCAAGTCAACATCCTTTAATGATACACTGTCAGGAACCATCAACAACTTTCGCTTGTCATCTGGAAATATATCTACCGAATCACCCAGCTCGAATTCCAGTCTCCTGCGAATATGTTTCCTCGTGGAAACCTGCAGGAGTTTAACTCCACCAGCCAACATGAACATGTGGTCAAAGAAGTGATTGGTACGATCTTCTTGTTGGGAATGATATCAGTTCTTATGTACTCGAAGAGGTCTGCATAAGGTTCTCTTTCAATCCTTTGATACAGTTAAACTCCATTTGTTTCATTCTCTTTCTCATTCTCATTTCTGTACTCATGTTGCTTTCTTGACTCTTGTATAATCCTTATAGCATGACACGTGATAGTAGGCCTCTGCGGCAACTATGTCTCTACTCGTTACTGCTAGAATCCTTTCATCTCCCTTTTGGATTGCACACAATCGTAGTTTTTATTCTGCTCTCAGTTGTGCAGCTTGTGTAAGCTTTTCACGTGTTTTGGAGCGCTTTTGAAACTTAACCTTGTTACAGAATGAATGCAAAAATTCACTTTTAAGTGGAGGTCGAAATGTAACAATAAAACCCACACTAATGGACGGAGTTTATTCCCATTGGCATCGTCTTCGGGTGTATCCACCCGAAGAGGATGCCAGTGGGCATCGAAACTGTTGTGGAAATAAACTCCGTCTATTGGTGTCGGTTTTATTGTCACACTTGTTACAGAAAATGCAGATTGGAGCATACACCCTTGATTCTGATAACGATCTCCTGGATGGCCTTTTTGATGTACAGCCACTACAACCAGCCTCATCACGGAGGCTTTCATCTGCTTTCCTTTTCAGAATCTCCAAATCTCTGTTCATGGTGAACAGGTTTCTGCATTTTTGATGATAGACGATTTTTGGGACTTCTTTGTCTTCAAGCTGTTTGGCAATGTCTAAAATATGGGCTTGGTTTCTCACTTTGGCAGCTTCAAGTAAAGATAGCCAGGAGTCATAGTTTTGAGGACTAACTAAATGGTTATCTTCACTAGATACTGTCTGGTGTATGATACACTGGTCTTTAGGAGATTCCTTGTAGTTGAACTTTTCCAGTCTGAAGAAAAAGGATTCTGCTCATTCACTTCTAACTCTCGTTGAGCAGAACTGTCACCACCACCACCACCACCACCACAATACCTGAAATTTAAATTAAATCATATTAACATTGTTGGTGAAAACACATCAAATGCAAAGATAAATAAAATTGAAGCAGAGTGAGTAAGATATACAAGGGTTTTTTTTTATTATGGGATTTTTCGATATGGAGTAGGATTAACTCTACTATTTAATAAACTATTTACATAAAATGTCTTTATTTAATTGAATATCTCGCTAAATATTCTTTAAATTCATGTTTTCAAATGTATTTCTATAGATAAATTTATATTTTTCACCAAATTTGACATTTTTAGCAATTATTTGATAAAATATATAAAATTTCTTCATATTTGCATTAACCATGCTCCCCAAATTATTTCAGGATGTTTTTGTACAAGTATTTGTAACACGCAAGCAAGAAAAACAAAAAATACTAGATTTTCCTTGATTTGTGGAATTTTCCTTTTTGGGGTAGGGGTAACAATTTTAACAATAACATTTTTAATATATTTTTTATATAAATTTATTTTGTTGATTGGATTTCTAATTAAATTTTCTTTAAATCCATGTATCCAAACATGGTAATCATTCTTTAGGTTATGCACAATAGACACTTTTTTGTTACGCCTTTTATAAAAACGAAATTATATTTTCTGCAATATATAAGCACTGTGCTATCAGTGCCTCAAATGGATAACAATGAATGAGAGGAATTTTTAACAAATTTTCTGAAAAGCAAATTGGCTGAGCTACATGCCTACCAATTTTCAAGGAAATATGGTCTATACTTTATAATAAGAGAGAATCATTAGTTTGATGGTGGATGTCTTATTCTGTGGTATGTACATTTTAGAAAAGCTTATTTTGGGATGGGGATACAAAAAGGGTGATAACACACAAAAAGCTACCACGGCTGCAGTGCTATCACGTATTTTCCAACTCTAGGTGTGTGTGCCTTGCCAAATATCAACAGTGTTGGGCACTAAAGCGTTAATCCGATAACATTTAATTAACGAAGTTAACTTTTTTAACGGACTATTAACGGAAGTTAATTTCCATTTATCGTTATCGGACCAGTTAACTTCCGATAACTCGATATTTAGTCTGTTAAAGTCCGTTAACACGTTAACTGCGAGGAGTCATTCACGGAAGATCACCGCTCCGCGAATGAATTCAAACCGCCATAACTTCAGTCTGCCAATTCCGTCCTCTGCCGCAGTGGAACGGCTCTTCTCTCTCGGCAAGGACATCCTGAGGCCCAAGAGGTCAAGACTGGCAGTTGGGCCTAACTTTGAGAAGTTGGTCTTTCTGAAGGGCAACCAGCACATTGTGTCATAGTCTTTATAAATGTGCCTAAAATTTAATTTTACCTTTCAGTTCCCGCCATAATAATTCTCTGGTAAATTAAAATTTAGTTAATGGTTAGTGGTTACAAGGGTTTCAAAACATGTAATCAGTACATTTTTTATTAAAAATATAAAAAAAAGTTATTAAGCAAAAAAGTTGCAAAACTTGATAAAAATACAGTTAAATACCTATTTATTGTTGGATTTTGCATAAATAAACATTTTCTATGGGTTTTAAAGCTTTTTCCCTTGATTTTTTTAAATGTTAGTAAAGAAATAGTTATCGTTAACGGATTATCGTTAACTTCTGTTAACTTTGTAGTAAAATTATCGGATTATCGTTATCGGAGTTAAAAATTGGGGTTAACGGATTATCGTTATCGAAGTTAACTTTTTGGTTAACGGTGTCCACCACTGAATATCAATATGAGCATTATTCCCTTCAGATGGTACCGATGGTCAAAATTTGAGGGCCTGACTCATAGCTTATATACAAGGTGTACGCAAAGTCCTTTTCCGATTATAAACTTTAATTACATGAAATCCAAAGAAGACACAGTAATGCTTTGGTCTGCATGTTGTGGCATAACACATCAAATTTATTATGTTTCTCATTTGAATCTGAATTATAGGTTAAGTTAGATTTAGATTTGTTTACATAATGGGGGCTACGTCGATGTTACGTCGCGACACCCCTTCCCGTAAGATCAGCGAGATTAACCAACATTCAGTCTGTTCAGTTGCTGGATGGGAGATGTCTTTTGTGTCCAGATGATGTAACGACCCGTGGTTCGAATTCCAAGTTAAGCTTTAGGTTCCCATTGGTATATGACCCTGGATGTTAAGACGGACGCTAAATCACATATTTAATTAACTACATACTAAGTAGACTTCCTGAATTAAAATAAAGTGTGAAAGTGAGATGTAATAAAGTGTGATTGCAACAATGAACTTCATCCTCATTCTTCTTTGCAAAATAGTTAAAACTTTCAAGATATGTTTTGAAATAAGCATCAACTACTTGTTTCGTATTTTTCTTAGAAGTGAAATAAAATGGTGTTGAATTTACTATAATAATGAAATTTACATTAACGTAATTGGAGTATGGTGCAGATATTCCGTAAAAAACAAAGCATATCACTAGGAAATGCGAGGCATTTCGTGAATGATGATGTTCAAGGAAGACTGAGATGATGATGATGATAATAATAATAATAATAATAATAATAATAATAATAATAATAATAATTTTGCCTCTGTATCAACAGCGAGGGTCGTGTGAGACAGGGAACCTACAACTTTTTTTAAGATCCAACCACTACACCAGTAAGGAAGACTCGGAAGAAGCACCTTGACTTCTGAAATCTGAAATTTGGTCCGTAAATCGAACCCATGACTTTCAGATTAATAGCCAGAGGTCTTACCACTACACTACTCTGGAGAGTAGACAGAGCGAGAAGTCCGTCCTACATGTGGGCATAACCATCTATTGAGAGGCTGTTTAGATTTTCAGAATCATCAAAAACTTTAGCAGATTATCCGTATCTGATACCGACGGTCAACAATCTATTTGCTATTTTTCCTTTCTTAAATGACTCTTTTGGAGGCTTTCCAAAAGGGATGAAAACGTTCGAACAAGTTCTTCATACTGGTCCAATGAAACCTTTGCCAGTGGCTGATAATTCGAAGGGGGATTTTATACATTTTTCGGAGCCGAAGAAATCGATCGATTTTAATGAAATTCTCTGTGGGATTTTGCCCCTAACGATCATCGATGTTGACTGAAAATAGCTGTTTCTGACACTTTCAATTTCAGTAATAGTGACAGAACAATTATACTCAGCTTCTAATGAAGCAGAAAACAACCACATTCTTTCCCTCACTTCTGATGATAAATTATCCAAATTTGACAAAGTTTTTTCCTCCAGTAGCCGCTACATTACCACTATAAATTTAAACTGTACTTGGAACCCAACGTAATAGATTTACCAACATGTCATAACAGATAACATCATGTCGTCATATATAATATTGATTGATTCAACAGAGGGGGCTGAGACGGACGATAATTGAAAAGAAGAAATGTGTTGAGCCAAATACATTACATGCGGCGTGTTCGTCGCGTACCCCGTCTCCTATTTCTCAGACTGGTTCGGGACAGTCCTCGACAAGATTCGGTAAACAGTAGCTCATATTGTCTAATTTGTGTTATTATAAAATTGAATTTGAAAATTTAAATCACTGATTTCAAACGAAAGATGAAGACTTTTATTTCAATTTTAGCGAGGCTTAATTTCAGTGACAAAATGAAACCTCCGAATAAAATAAGGACTTCATTAAATGTTTTCTATGGTTTACATTCAGTTCAATTCTTTATTTACAAACATATGCAGAGTCTACAATATAAAAGAGTATATTTTCATTATTACAAGTTATATACTGTATTCAATTGTAAACTGACATCAGTAAGCGTACACGTTTTACAGTCGCAAAGCAGCTGCACTTCCTAAGAACTTAAAATCTTTTATCACACACACACATACACGTAAACAATTTTAATTTTTTAACGAAATTTTACACAAAAGAACTTAATTTTTTAACATTTGCTCTTCATTATGTTATTTGAAGAATATCTACAGCAGTGATTCCCAACGTGGAGCGCACGCCCCACAGGGGGGCAATTTGAATATTTTGGGGAGCAATTTGAAAATGCTACAATAAAATGAAATTTATACATAATAATAAAATTATAAAATAATGAAATTTATACATAATAATAAAATTATAAAATAATGAAATTTGTACATAATAATAAAATTATAAAATAATGAAATTTATACATAATAATAAAATTATAAAATAATGAAATTTATACATAATAATAAAATTATAAAATAATGAAATTTATACATAATAATAAAATTATAAAATAATGAAATTTATACATAATAATAAAATTATAAAATAATGAAATTTATAACTAATAATAAAATGAAATTTATACATAATAATTCAACTCGTTTGGCGAGAGAGCTACTGTTACCATTCCCATCTTCATATTTGGTGGAATGTGGTTTTAGTGCTGTAAGTGACTTAATACAGAAAAAAAGAAACCGACTGGATATCACAAAACGAGGAGACTTAAGACTGAAGCTAACTAAGTAAGTGCCTGAAATCAAAACCATTTGTAGTAAACATCAAGCTCAAGGATCTCACTAACTTGAGATTATCAAACTTTGAATTTGCTGTATTTTTACCTAATATTGTGAATTTAAAGTGGTATTATTGATTAAATTACTTTTTTGTGAATTTAAAATTGCAACTTTTCAACTGAGAAGTTTTATTTCAAGGAAATAATATAGTTAGCTTCAATCTCAAGTTTCTTGACTCATATTTAATGTAACTCATATTGAATGTACTCATATTATTGAAATTTAAAATTATAACTTTTCAACTGAGAAATTTTATTTCAAGGTAATAATTTAGTTAGCTTCAACCTCAAGTTTGTTTACTCATATTGAATGTACGGTAACTCATATTAAATGTACTCATATTATTGTAAATTTTAAATAATACCTTTTCAACACCAAATTTGTTTTTATATTAATGGGGGGCATCAAATTTTTTGAGGTGTCGAGGTGGGGCATGGCGCAAAAAAGGTTGGGAACCACTGATCTACAATATACTATAGACCATAGAGAATGTTAATTTCCATAAAAGTGTCAGTAACATATTTTGCTTTAACGATAACTTGAGTATTGGAGTGAAAATTTAGGAAATGTTAGAATCGTAATAAAGAAGACGAAAACTTAGTTATACAAACTGCGAAAAATAATGAATCTTCAGCAGTAATAAAATTAGACAGCATTTAAAAAGTATATATATCTCTCTCTCTCTCTCTCTCTCTCTCTCTCTCTCTCTCTCTCTCTCTCTCTCTCTTCAACGCAGCCTAAGTGGTTCAATCGTGACATCGCTTCGGCTATCCGAAATAGGAAAGTAGCGTATAGGAGGGCGAAGGCCAATCGTTCCCACGAGAACACTGAAGCGTATGTCCGCCTGTGTAGGGAAGTGAAGGCGAAGGTTAGGCTAGCGAAACGTAACGAAGAACTACGGGTGGCAAGCCTCTGCAAGGGGAACCCTAAGGAATTCTTCAGTTATGTTAATAGTAGAAAGCCCATTAGAAGCATGATAGGTCCGTTAAAGGACGGAAGCGGCGTTCTGCGGACCTCCGACGCGGACATCGCTAATGTGCTTAATGAGTACTTTGCGGGAGTGTTCACCAGGGAGCATACCCGCGTCATCCCCGAGCCAGGCGTGAGGCACGAAGGTGCTAGTCTGGATAGTGTTAGATGTACCGCGACAGTCGTTGCCGATAGAATAGACAAACTGAGCGCGTTTAAGGCTCCTGGGCCAGACCAGTTTCTCCCCAGAGTGTTGCGAGAAGTGCGCGACCAGGTGGCTCCCCACCTGGCTACAGTCTTCAACAAATCGTTGGAGATGGGCCAGGTGCCTGGTGACTGGAGAGAAGCCAACGTGACCCCTATCTTTAAGAAAGGGGATCACGAAAGTCCAGGGAACTATCGTCCCATTAGTCTCACTTCAGTTGTAGGTAAATTATTAGAAGGGATAATAGCTGATAGGATCGTTGACTATTTGGATTCCTACAAGCTGCTTGGGGACTCCCAACATGGGTTTAGACGGCATAGGTCGTGTCTCACCAACTTGCTCGAGTTTTTCCACGTCATGTTGAGTGAGTACGATAAGAGTAGGGCGATTGATATACTTTATCTCGACTTTCAGAAAGCCTTTGATAAGGTACCTCACCGCCGGCTAATGGCGAAAGTGCGCGCGCTGGGTATCGGTGGGGAAATAGGTAGGTGGATTGAAAACTGGCTGAGGAATAGGCGGCAGAGGGTGGTAATTAAAGGGGCTAGTTCGGGTTGGGCCTCGGTCACTAGTGGGGTTCCTCAGGGTTCCGTTTTGGGGCCACTGTTGTTTATCATTTACATAAATGATATCGACGGTGGCATCGTCAGTCGGATCGCCAAATTCGCTGATGATACCAAGCTTGGGGCCAATGTTGGGACTCCCGAAGCGATCGAGGAACTGCGTGCGGACCTAGGTAGGATAGGAGAGTGGTCCGAAAAATGGCAAATGCCGTTTAACTTGGGTAAATGCAAAGTGATGCACATTGGCTACGCCAATCCCAAGTCGGACTACTTGATGTGATGTTGGGTAGTAATATCGAGGTGACGGATTTAGAAAAGGACTTGGGTGTGCTAATTAGCAGCGACCTTAAGTTTACGAAACAGTGTGTAGAGGTGGAAAAGAAAGCCCAGAAACTATTGGGTTATATCAGGAGGCAATTTCAGTTTCGGAACAAGGAGATTGTGCTCTCACTGTACAATTCCCTTGTTCGGCCGCACCTGGAGTATGCTGTGCAGTTCTGGTCGCCCACCCTCAGGAAAGATATTGAGAGGCTGGAGTGAGTGCAGGCGAGGGCCACAAAGTTAATCCCTTCCGTTAGGCATATGGGCTACAATCGACGGTTACTCGCCCTGAACTTGTTTTCGCTGGAAACTCGGAGGCTGCGCGGTCAACTGATCGAGGTTTTCAAGCTCTTACGCGGGTTCAACGATGTCGATTTTAGAAGTATGTTTAGTTTAAATGATAACCCAACTCGCAACAATGGTTGGAAGTTGGATTTGAAACGGTTTAGGACTAGTGTGTGTGGGAATTACTTTACGTATAAGATCTGTGACACATGGAACAGGTTACCTTCGGAAGTTGTGAACAGTTCCTCTGTGGATCAGTTCTAGAAAAGGTTAGACCAAATCTTGCACACTATTTGAGTGTGTACAAAATATTTCCTGGCACCCGTTGCCATTGATACCTCCTCGGTATGGGCCACAAGGCCTTTTGAGGTACTTCTTTTCCTTGTAACTCCTTGTAACTCTCTCTCTCTCCATATATATATATATATATATATATATATATATATATATATATATATATATATATATATACATTTAGAATAATGTTTAGGTGAAGTGGTAATTCTCATAATGGGAACTTTGTTCTGACACCGAACATGGTTGCGCAAAGTCGTTTACAAGAAGAACGACAACGCAATTTGAGCTCCTTGTTTCAGTTATAAGGAGTAAATTGAAAAAGCTTTTTAAAATTTTGTACAACATAAACACGATTACAAACGGCCATTTCTCTCCCTTTGCTATACCAAACCCCTTACAATAGTTTCCCCTCTGATGTTTGCTCCGATACGACCCTTTAAGCCGAAACCTCATTTTCTTTCCCCTTTATGTCCCCCTCCCCCCCGTAAAACAATCTCACCCCAATTATCTTACCCCCAACCCCCCTTCCCTCTTATTTTAGGTCAATCTTGTTTTGGTTTGAGGGGAAAACGCTCAGACAAAACAAGACCGTAACTCTGAAGTCTACTTGCTAATTTGGAACGGGCGACATTCAGCAGCAAAACGGGGAATTGGCATTTCGTTTACACACACACACACATACACACCTCGTATATATTACAGAGAGGTATAAACATTTATAGGCACTTACGAAACGTGATTCTCTAGTGCTGGAGCCCAATCAAATGGACCTCGTCCATGCGGTGTGAGTTTAAGGTGATACTCCCTTCTTGTCATGTTTACATTTCCAGTCTCTCTCTCTCTCTCTCTCTCGAAATTTTGTACTCTGGAAACTGCTTTCCCTCTTCTTCGTTTTGAAACATCTGGTGAGTGGTCAGATGGTAAGGATTAATTCCGTGCTAATGCGCCTTTTAAGGACTGACGTTGCTGGGCACACACCGAAAGACCCCTTTTTAATCTTCGTGAATTATTAAAGGGGATGTTGTGTGAAAGGGGGGGTGAAGATGAGTAGAATGGGTTTTTTTGAAATGTGCTTCATATTTTACAATAATGCCGTAATAAAACTGTAACACACACATATGCACACACACACACACACACACACACACACACACATATATATATATACCTATATATATATGTATATATATATATATATATATAATTGGATGCTATGAATACTGTCTTATCCCAAGTGCAAGACAAATAAAAGGAATTAAATTCTTTTGTAACGAGTATCGAAAAAATGTGTATTTATTCGCTATTCATAATACAGAGAAGACTGTAAAAGATGGAGATACAGAAATGACGAACAAAAGAAGAAAAATGAACAAGAAAGGGAAAGAATAAACGGAATGGGACACAAAGGAGGGAGAAATGAAACTAAGGAAGAAAAAAAACGAACAAGAAAATACTGAAAATATCAAGGGGAGTAATGTCATGAAGTGAAAGCAATATCGAGCAGGCAAAATTCCAGAAGCTGAAGTTATACAGAGACTGAGAGTGTATCTACATTCATTCAACTCTTTCCGTGTTTCAGCTTAAATCTTGTCACTGTAAATTCAAGGAAAGATATCACGCAAGTTACGGAGATTGCGAATAATGGTAAAAGATGTTTCCCGCAACAGCCGCCAAATAAGTACCCAGACTGATGTTTCGAAATATAACCGCGTGAAAACGTTAACATTTAACAGAGAAACAACGAGTGAACAAGATTTTTTTCCCACTGGTTGTGACGACACATCTTTAAGTCCTGACAAGGACCATGGGACAATTGGGACATCTCCAACTCTTGTGTCATGGTAATGATAGTTTTGCGGCGGTCACTGCTTCCAGACAAGATCAGAGACGATCTGCATAGTAGTCCTCACTACAGAGCGTTGTTGGTTTTCCACTGCGATCGTCATCACTGGTTGATTAATTGTCGGCCTGTGCTGTGCCTGTGCCAGGCTTGGAAAAATTACATTTGTAATTTCATCTGAATGTACACATGTGGCTGTAATTGTAATAACAATGTTATATTTTACTATAATTGTAATTGTAACTGAAATAATCCAACTCATCTCAATTAAATTAAATTTTACTTTCTTGACTGATTTGAAAATTCAATGGTTTTTAGCTATTTATTCAAATGAATTTAGTTAAATTAAAAAAATTGGTTAGCAACACTGAAGAGTTCAAGCGACTCAATCACTCAAGAGTCTCAGACTAATCACCAATCACCATTTGAAATTCAAGGCCGTGGGCCCGTGGCAGTAATAATCGGATACTTGGAGGACAAGGAGGTTTAACAAGTTGAAACTTGAAGGATTTGAAATATCGGAAAGTGTGCTCTCAATCGCGGGAAACTTTTATTGTGCACGACGAGGAAATCTTGGTGTAAAAACATTCAAAAGTCTTCTCCTTATCATATGTAGTCAGGAAGTGTTTGACAAAGTTACTCCTATTTAAATATGCAAATGAAGAATATAAAAATTTATATAATACTGCATGATTATATCTTAAATCAAAGTGAATGAAACTGAAACAATTTGCCTGATATTGAAATATATTGATTCGTGATCCATTGATACTCGTTTCCACTTTTCCCTTGTTTTTTTATAATGTACATTACATAATAAATAAATACACAATTACATATATGGGAAAACCATGATGTTCATTTCTAATTGGCGAATATGATCTTGCCTATTTAACTAGTTTGATAGTTGATGTCATTGTAATTGTAATAGTAATTATAATTGTGACTATCGGAGCCGAAGTAATTGTAATTATAATTGTAATTCAACATTTCTGAAAAGTAATAGTAACTGTAATTGTAATTATCCGAAAAAATGTATTTTTTTCAAGCCTGGCTTGTGCTAGTCAACCATAGCATTTTTGCGTAGTGCTGCCTCTCCGTACGTCTTTGTTAACTCCAGTAACGTCTTTGAGGCAGTTTTCCTGCCTTCCTACAGAGTATACTGATTGAACACTTTCTACACAACGCTACAATGACTCCATGAACTGCCCATCAAGTCACTTTTAGGTATCATTGGTTTGCGACTCGAAAGCCATTCTTATAATATTAATAGATATTTGCCTAAGGCAAGAAAGTACAATACACATTACACATTCCAGCACTAACAATATCCTAGCCGTTTACGCACGGGAGGATCACTTCAATAACTTTTTGATAGATTTCCGTACACACACACACACACACACACACACACACACGTGTACATACATACAGTATATATACCTTACACTGTAAACAAACTTCAGTATGAAAATTTTTTAAGCCGTTTGGTTCTGTATTACATGTCAAAAATAAGTTAAAGAAAAGGTTCGTTTCAGAATTAGGTTCCAAATTGGAGATCGCATAGACATTAACCGGGAACTTACTGGCTCTCTTTTTGACTCTTGATCCTTGACCCAATATACCAAAGAGATATACCCAAAGGGAGTCGAATTTTTTGGTTCACCCAGTATATGTTCTGATAAAAGTATTATTATTATTACAAAATATAATCCAATTAGATATCTCTCATCAAGATCGTAAAACATTCTACGAACTGAAATTCCACTTCTCCTTTATATATATATATATATATATCATATATGTTATACATGACGAGTTGCCTAGGAACAAGGTAGTTCTCTAAGGAATCGATACAGCTTGGCGCCATCACTTCATCATTCTCAGTTTCAGTTAGACGATCCTGTCTGAAATTACGAAGCGTCACTAAGAGCAACGAACTGAGGCCTAAGACTAACGGGTACGCTCCAATGAAGAAGCGCCCAACAACGAGCGCCCATTGACCGAGCCCAGCAACAAGCGTCCCACGCTGTTGGCCTCTGATTAAGACACCGGATAACCCTTCTGGCTCAACCATGAGAACATTGCTCGCTCCTACGTCCCACGCGAACCTTCCCATGCCTCTGACGCACGACTAAATTCACGGTCCTCCAGTATTTAAGGACGAACTCGAAGCTTGGAAGGGCAGATCGTGACTGGCGTCTTAGAGGGATCTTCGGGCTGTACGGGAAATTCAGTTCGTTCAATAGGTTAAATTTGGTATCGGTTTTAAGGTCGTGTATAAGGAAATTCGGTCTTGGAGTTTGACTGTAGGATAGACAGTAAACTCGAGTAATAATTATCTTTTTTTTTTATCTTAGACCTAGAAGTTAAGAACTATTATTTGATTCTTTAAACCTTGCTTGAATCATTAACATTGTGTGAAGAATTCAATTCATTAACATTTTGTGAAGACAAATTTAATTCCTTATAATTGATTGACAATTAACTTGATTAAAAGAATAACTACCGACGTGATTCTTTGACCGAAACCTACAGAACTCTTAAACGAAAGTCATTCGGCGTACTCTGCGGTAACGTTAGGACAAGACATCGAGACGGTCCTTCCGATCCAGGAGTACCTTATCATACCCTCTTGGAGAATTCATTAAACCCGAGGGGTATATGATATGATATATATATATATATATATATATATATATATATATATATATATATATAAATTTTTATTTCTTGAAATGATTTATTACACAAAACAGTGAAAGGAATTGCATTGTTTTGAATGCAGTCTGACTCGTTTTTCCCAGATCGACCATTCACCATGGAAAGCGCACTGATTTTATTAAATTCTGCGTCAATTTTTAATACAGTTAAAAATGCAGCAACGAAATTTCCTGTAATCCGTCCACTTTATTAATATTATTAATTTTGTTAGTATTTTATCATTTCATCACTTTATTACAGTGCAAAATTTAAGGATGAAAGTTAAATTAATAGCTTTATGTTTGCATTATATTTTAGTTTAATATATTTAGTAGAGCAACAGGTGAGTGCAGTTTCGTATACCATACAACAGTGTATTTGTATGTGTTTCGTTCGAAATCCATCGGATGGCAATATCGTGCAACGGAACAGCATACAGTTGACGCCATGTGAAACGCTGTAGTAGGTGTTAACAATGTATACCATCGATATTCACGCAGGCATTGAAGCGTCTGACAAAAGAGCGACACGCAGCGGTAAAAGATTCCACAGGAATGTCGGTACAAACATAAAAAATCCTCTGTTGGATCTCCTCGATATTAGCGAATTTTGTGGTGTACATCATTTCCTTCAACACACTCCACAGGGAGAAGAATTTAGGGACGAGAGATCTGGAAAATGTGGTGGGTATTCCACTGGTTCCATTGGTTCTTTTCACTGCCAAGAAAAGTGTTCATCCAAAAATGCCTGTACATAATGATGAGAATGCTTGTTCGAGAAACACTTGTTCAGTTTCACATACATTCTCAATAGGGACACGAGCTACTTATCAGGAGATTGAGGTACCGATCTGTACTTGAGAGCGTGTTATTGAAGAGGAATGGCTCGATAAGACCGAGGAGAGAGACCCCGATTCACTCTGTCAGTTTTACATCCTTTCTGACACTTTGTCCATTCACAGTTCCATTGAACTTGGCACCCTTCGTCTGACTACCTAATCGTCGACAAATGTTGGGCTTTGATGCCCTCTGTTTGAAAACCATTCGAACAACTCAACCCTCCGGTGAAGGTCATCTTCAGTAGTATGGGCGCAAAAGGTTAGAGTGCAATTGCAGGGCAATATTGATCAAATGAGTGCCATTGCAAACCCCCTCCCCACAGTGCCAACCGCCCCCAGGGTGCCAAAAAAAGAAAAGGGGAATTCCCCCAGCAAGCTCGGGAGTCCACCTAACTTAAGAGAGAGAAGAGACTTTGGGGGAGAAGTTGGGACGGCCTCACCCCCCCCAAAGGGGTTTCCTTAGCTTAGGAAGGTAATAGAGGAAGAGACCATCCATCGTCTGCGGGACACAGCAGACGCATAATAAGATTTCACCCAAGCATCAGGTAGCTTATAAGTGTCTTTCAGCCAGTTGGCATAGAAGTCAGTGCCTCCAGGCATTATCGTTTGAGCAGCCATTTGTTCTAAAGGCGCACACACATTATACATATATATATATAAACACCATTATTATTATTGTACACATGACATACGCCACACCCACCCACACACACACACACACCAACTATATATACTGTATATACACGTTCATAGATCTTCAATGAAGTAAATCGAAGTTAAACTCGAAAACAATTCCCACCGTCATCAACGAATGTACCAACCAATGCTGTTTATACACGTACTAAAAGCACCCAATGTTATTATTATTATTATTTTACACATGACCTCCGCTTATCCCTCGACAACGTTTCTTTATATATAGGCATGTTTGTCTCTTTCTCTCCTTTTTCTACAGCGAAAAACAGCGTTAGATGTTAGTTAATAACACTAAATCACTCCTAGAGTAGTTAAAACTAACACGATACATCTCATCGACAAGTCATTCTGGAGTTTTTGAATAAATATCTCTTTTCAGTTCTCTGTAAATTCTCGATTAAAATTCATATTTTTTCGGGATAAACTACTGTTTTATCTGTCATCCTATCACGCAGGTGGACGTTTTGGTCCACTAACCAGTGTTGAATGAACGTCCACCTGGATCAAATACCGATGCTAAGACGTTTTCTGAATCTACTTTCACAGGTGTGTTGGCTCTTATCTGATGTAACCAGCCGATATTTCCTTCGCAGAGCCTATAAACCACAAATTTCATTCCGCCACAGCTATTTTAAATAATAATAACTTCTCTCTCATTCCCAAATTTTGTTTACATTTTTTTTTAAATAATTTTCATTTTTAGGCAGCTAACACCTTTCGGGGAGAATAATCCGAAAACACCTGACATCTGGGCGGCTGCGCGCAGCCAAATATGGGCCCCTACATTAATATTTTTATAATATAATTTAAATGTTAAACCAGATTTTTTCCATATAAAAATGAGTCTTACAAATATAAACCAAAACTTATCTATCTCTCTCTCCTTCTCTTTTTACTATTTATTATATGTACAAGGGTTTGTTTTTTATTAAGGGAAAAATATAGTTTGTGGGCATTTTCCTCGTTCATGTCAGACGAATTTATTCAGTTTTAGAATAGATGATTATACAGAAGGATGTTAATTATCACTGTGATGAGATGAACCTTTTCACCCCACGCACATATCAAACTAAGGAATAGCAAGAATATTTTCTCCAATTATCACCCTGTATATTCAAATATTAAGCGCTCATATGACTATATATATATATATATATATATATATATATATATATATACATCGTATCATTCAGTGCTTAACCCTTACAAGTGTTAACTAATTTTATAAAAAGCCATAATAAACGCATTTTGAAGTGTAAGACTATTCGACCGAGTTCAGAACCCGGTGTTGACAGACGATGCGTAGTATACCCAGCTAATCTTCCTTTTGACCCAGGTTAGGCTAGTTCCATGCTGCTTATTATTTGCCGTGGATCCCTATTCGGCATTTTCTCTTATTGTAACTAGTAGTATGGACGCAAAATGGACGAGTGCAGAGATGTTGCAGAGATAATGATCAATTGTGCAATGTTGCAAAGGTGTTTCAAGGGGTATGTAATGAAGGGGGAGGGGTATGCAATGAAGGGGGGAGGGGTGGTATGCAATGAAGGGGGGAGAGGGGAGGGAGCTTCGGGGGGAGAAGGGAGGATGACCTCCCCCCAAAGGGGTTGCCTTAACCTAAGAGAGGAAGAGAAAGGAGAGAAGGAGGAGATCTTTGGGGAGAAGTTGGGATGTCCTCATCCCCCAAAGGGAAACCTAACCTAAGTCTTAACCTAAAAAGGAAGGATAATTCTTTACTCCACCGAAGTTCGCATCATTCTGGCCGCTCCGAAGCCAAGCGGGTCTTATATAGAGGAAGGTTGAGTTGCCAGATATCACTTTTTATTTTAATTGTTCATGTATACATTATTTACATGAGTTGCCAAATAATGTTTTTATTTATTAAAAGCAAACGAACTTTCTCCTTTTAGAGAATTAATTATTAAAACAATATTAACATTAAAAGAAATACATTTAAACCGCTTCTACTGCACAAAATCAGAAAAATAAAAAATAAATCATTCCAATAACATTCTCTAAGAACAATTTATGTCTATTTACTGTTGACATTCCTTTCCTGCTCGAATTAAAACATCATTCTGTTTATTAAATATTTGAAATAAATCGAAATTAAATACATACACTTTATCTTCTACCGCACAAAAAATAAAAAATGTATAAACATCAATACGGGTGAAACACACACACACACACACACACACACACACACACACATGCACAATTATATTAAATAATAAACAGCAAAAGAAATAAACACATTAACTGCCTATTTACTTTTGACACTCCTTTCTTGTGTTTCAAAAACAGAAAAATATAATTTCATTCCTTTATATATATATATATATATATATATATATATATATATATATATATATATACATATATAACCTTACCTTACAACCTTACAAAGGTTCCACGTGATGATTTCTCATTTCGCGAAGGTCAAGCGTGTCGCCCCTCCTCTCGAGTTGGCCTGGTGAAGTAGTGAGTTGGATTCTTGCGCTCTCCACATCACATAGCCAGGTACGCCCGGCTCATCGGGGATGGATTGTTCTGAGCCAGGCGTCAAGTCTTCTTTTGAAGATTTCCACTGCAACTCCCTTCGTGTTTCTTAGGTCTTTGGGCAACTGATTAAATAGTTTTGGTCCTCTCACTACAAAACTATTTTCTTTCAGGGTTAAGGACGTTCCCTGTCTCGCCTTCAGTTTGGGAATACGACACAGTCTACCGCTTCTACTTTCCACCGTTGTTTGGGGAGTTATGGGATTCAGAGTAAGATTAGGGACTAGTTTCTCCATTATTTTCCAAGTGTAAATAATGGTGTATCTCTCTCTTCTCCTTTCCAGTGAATATAGGTCTAGTTCTCGTAACCTTTCCCAGTAATTTAGTTCTTTGCACCCATTGATCTTGGCTGTGAAACTTCTTTGAATCCCCTCCAGCTGTCTAATGTCTTCTTTTTTATATGGGGATGTTAGGAACGAGCAGTATTCCAGTTTGGGTATTATCAGGGTTTTCAGTAGAGGGATCATTACATTCCTATCCCTTCGTTTAAAAGTTCTCAATATCTGACCCGTTATTCTCTTTGCTCTGTTTACTGCTATCTTATTTTGTGTTTCAAATTTCGCATCATCTGTCATTACAACCCCTAAATCTTTTGCTCTGGAATTTCTCTGGACTTCCTGTCCATTTGGGGTATAATATTCCATGGACTTTAGGTCTTCTCTTTTTCCGTACCGTAATAGCTGAAATTTCTCGGTGTTAAACTTCATATTGTTGTCTTCCGTCCACTTGTAAATTTTGTTTATGTCGGTTTGTAGAGATCCTATGTCTTCTGGTTTTCGTATTTTTCTACTGATCTTTGTGTCATCCGCAAAGGATGTTACTGTGCTGTCTCTGGTAACGTCCTCATCTATGTCAGTTCGCATGATTATGAAGAGTAGTGGAGCTAATACCGTTCCTTGTGGTACTGAGCTGAGGACCTCTGATTCTGATGAAGATGCTCCTTGTACTGTAACGACTTGCCTCCGCTCACTAAGGAAATTATATATCCATTTCCCTACTTTTCCTGTTATTCCCATATATTTCAGTTTATGTATTATGATTCCATGGTCACACTTGTCGAACGCTTTAGCAAAGTCTGTGTATAGTACATCATAGTTTTCATTACTTTCAAGTGAATCAATAATGTTGTTGTAGTGTTCCATTAGTTGTGACAGGCATGATCTGCCTGACCGAAACCCGTGTTGGTTATCATTGAATTTTTTCTGAGTTTCCAAAAAGTCATAGATTTTCTGTCTAACAATTCTTTCAAATATTTTGGTGAGATGAGATGTAAGCGACACTGGCCTATAGTTTTTGGCCTCGGATCGATCTCCTCCTTTATATATTGGGACTATATATATATATATATATATATATATAAGATAAACAATAAACAACGAAAGAATTAATTTTAAACTAAATTCAACTAAATTGTCTATTTCATTTCTTTCCTTCTTTGAAATCGTCTCTGGAAAAAAAAATTCTGAGCAGGTGTCTCTCACGCTAACCGCAAAACTGATCACAAAGTTCCATTTGACCTACTTCCAACCTTTCTCTTCAGAAAACCTCGCTTGAGTCCAAATGTTAAATCTGACATTCTTATTACTACTGAAGTTAAAAACATGATTTTATATTATTTTATAGAGAGAGAAAGATATATAGGGTGGTGCAAATTACAGTAGTAATAATAATAGCCAATTCTGTTTCCACAGAATTGTTCATTCTAACAATGGTCAAGCTTTTCACTCCGCCTTAGACCTACAGTTTAACGTGGAAACCGAATACATTAATTCGGGCTGGGTGAAATGTCTTCGCCCCGCTCTCTCAACAAAATTACAATGTCATCGCCCGATGTCTCAACAGACCCGCTGTCTAATCCACTAGGATACCTAGGGTACCCATTTAGCAACCACCCCAAGCAGACATTCATTTTCATGAGTTATTTATTCACACATCTACGCGAGAAGTAAAAATCCACAAGTCAGGAATCTTGGGAAAGCTGAGTTTAGTATGGGTGCAAAACATAGTAATGCACAATAATCTTCTAGATTTGATATTTGTGTCATAGGATATTACTGTGCTGTTAATGTCAGAGTAGCGGCGCTAATTTTGTTCCCTGCGGTACTGAGCTGTGCCACTCTGATGAATATATTCCTATAACGAACTGCATCCGAAAAATTGAGGCTCAATTAGTATGGCCACAAAATAATAAAATATTGTTGTGATCAATGTTGCGGGGTATATTGGCAGCCGAAAAATTGAGACTCAATTAGTATGGCCGCAAAATAATAAAATATTGTTGTGAGGGTCATTGCATAAAAGGGAGGGTTGGGAAAAACCAAGTATGGGCGCAAATATTGTTGTGGTAGAGATTTGCAAGGGGTAATACGAGCATTAAATCTATGGAGAGAACATAAAGACACCGTTGTTATCGTCCAAAGCCTGGACCCGTTATGTCGGTGTTACGATTGGTACACAAACTTATCGTAGCCCCGCCCAGTTACAGTAACAACCAATCATTACGAACCGACTCTTAATCTTTTGGGGCGGAGCTTGGTGATCGTGCATATAAAAGGAAATATTTCCAGCTGGGAGTAACAGTAGTTATTTTCACCAGTGAATAAACATTCCCTCTGCCAGTGAGTAAACACTCCCTCCACCATGAATCAAGAAATTTATAGTTTACCGGTTTATATCAAGATGGTGACATTGTAGCATTGTCTACAATTAATCTTTTTAACGCGATTGACCGGGATGGATTATTTCCAACGCAAACCGTTGATGATATTTGCAATGACGCTCCTAACGATCCGACGCAAGAGACTACCAAAGAAATGTAAGTGTCTACAACTTTATTTTTTGGAGTCAATTATTCACAAACTGCCAGAAAGAGGATTATTTCATATATATGGAGGGTTGTAGTATCTCGTCACATACTTCATTTAAGTAATCGCAATTATGCTAAAATCGATTCATTGAATATTTTATAGCAATCTTTTGCATGTTTTTTTTATAAATGTTATTCGGAATCACCTCTTAAATGAACTTCTCTGAGCGATTCAAAGATATCTTCACATAATGGGGTCTGAGGATTTGTCACGTGTTATACAATCTTTAGAAGAACCTCGTGTAATGGACCTGAATACGGAGGATTTACCGAGCAGTCAGCCCAATGAATGTCACATCATTAACGAAATAATATAAGTGCTTTTTTTTGTATGATCTTTTTTGGGGGAGAAGACAATGTATTTTCATCAATTTATTAAGTGAAAGAAGTCATGTTTTTAGTACAATAACCATCTTAAACTACAGAATATACAAACTAACGTTACAAATATATACAGGAACAAAACATCATACTATACAACGGGTAAACACAATTGGAAAACGGCTTTTTATCTGTCTGCATACCGTTTCATCGTTTCGTTGAGTGTGACACGGGCCGAATAATTTTTAAAAAATTATAAATTCTTTACCACGTTACATATGCATGAGAAATTAAATGCAGTACAGTCCACAAGTATTACTAAAATATCCTCGTAATCGGAATGGGTTCCATACAACTTCGGGGATATGTAACTGATCGAGAAATTTTACAATAACAGGGTCACTCCAAGGTTGAGTACCGAGTGAATCAAAATAGTACAGGCGGTGCCTATTTTTAAAATAGATTGCAAACCAATGAATCCCTTCATTACCAATGACATCTGTGTTCACAATAAGACTACCGCATTCTCGCGTAGTTGGCAAATTCAATGTTTCATTCTTCGCAAACACGCCGATAAATTTGGAACGTGTGATTCATTCACTATTCATTACTCTCTGAAGTGTATTCGCAATTCGCATCCATTTTAAAAGTCAGTGATAACGCCCCTAAATCTGTCTACTTCTATTAGGGCTTGCGACTCGAGGTATACTAGTACACTTATAGGCGCGTCTATAGGCTTGGTGAATTCCATCCTCAATGAAATGTTGCCGCTCTGTTGTGGACTTAAATGCGTATTTACGCTAGCAGATAAGTCAGGTGTAATGTCAAACGGATAAAGGTTAAATTGATCAATGAATTCTTTCTGCGTTACACCATTACCGAGCTCATCATAATCACCTGCAATATGGGCCAGATTACGATAGGCTCTCGTGCAAAGAGGTAACATAGTGTCTGATGAATAGTCCGTATCCGATGTTCCTCCAAACGCAATGCCATTAACATATAGAGTTATATTTTTAAATCCGAAATTCTCGAATTTAAAGGCACTCTTTTTATATTTTCCATTCACCGAAGCATGGTTCTGCATTCCGATTAATATTCTTTTAGGAAGATTTCCCAGGGCGATGTTTTCTATCTGTTTCGATGCCAACCCTGCAGGCACCGTATATAGTTTGATTTGTACTCTGTTAATAGGGTATTTCACTGTAGCGTTTAGTAAATTTTTCTCAATTTCTAGTTGTTTTGGTGAACTTAATTTCACTCGCCGGACGCGGAGGTATGTCTCCATAATGTGAACCACAAGGTGTTTTGCTCCCTCTTCTTGATCAGCAGCCATATTTAAGCAGATCTCAGGACTCGTGCGGGTGAGCTTTATTTTCATATCCACTCCATTCACAAGCAACTTCTCCTGGAATGTGAAATCTGTATGCAGACGACCAAAACACTCATATATCTTCTTTTTAGAATTTTTAAATTTGTCCTTTATACTACTTTCGTCTTTAGTTTCATAATATCCCTCGGCACTTAAAAAGGTAGCCTTCGCTTCTTTGGAAAAGTTGAGGACATTTTCCAGATAGGCTCGTAGGTGATAGTACCCCGTGCCTGCCGATATGTTGACCTGATTTAAATATACGTCACACTGGTTGAATATGGGGTGCAGAAAATTTGTTTCAGGGTATACAGCATATTTGTCATCGCAGTCCGTTACATCAGAATGGGCTATACGTAGTTTAGCGTACATGTGCATACAGCTTGGAACAAAAGAGTAAGGGCCTGAGCTGGGTATCACGAATTCTATAGGAGCACTCGGGGAACTAATTGTGTTTAAAGGGTTAATTGTAATAAAGTCACTGTGTTCAATAGAAACTTGAGTTGGGGGCAGCTGAAAGAGGGATAGCTCCGATTTACAGCACTGTGAACTACACGGATGGATGACGCGTGCCATGACGAGTTAGAAATAGTGCCTCCTCTCTCGACAAGTAGTAAACAAACTATGATTCATGAGATCAATGTCCTTAGCGTATATCACTCAAAAAAATGGTCAACCATAGGTTTCATTCGCTTAGAACACTTCTTTTTTGATATCCTTTTACGTTTAATGCACCATGATGGTGGTAATCCTTTCTTCCGGTCAGCCCTTTTCTTCTTCCCACCACCACGCATTTCTCTCTTTGCATCTTTGATGATTTCGTCCCGTGTACGTTTTAAATGTTTATATAGAGCTTCTTTAGGTTTAGCCCCAGCCAATATGTCTTCTACAGTGTTAAGACCTGATTGTAGGGCTTTCTTTCCGAGGTATCTGGCACCCCTCTTCAGCAAAGGAACAGCCGTACGTAGTATGGTTGAAAAAATGGACCCAAGTCCACTAGCACGCTGGTATCTCACCCCTCGATAGACGGTGAAAGGCTTTCTGTCCATTATAACTCAGTGCGTCGAAAGTGCAGCTTCACTGTTAAGCTCCCGTCACCGAATGGGAAATTTTTACCCTCAATCGTTCTTATATATATTGAGATATTGGTTATTAGATTAGTTGCGACATTCACATAATGGGGTCTGTCATATGTAATACTCAAACTCCTTCCTCTATGGTTGGGAATGTGAGCTATGCGCAGCAGGCGTGCCTGGGTATCCCCAACAAACTGGTGCTCCACTATATTGCTGTAAATATAGCACATGTCTGGGGGCTGAGAGCTTTCATCCAATTTCTCCATCTTCAATTGATACATTAACCTGGACAAGTCATGCTGTGCCTCGTGAAAGGTATCTCTTTGGAAGGCTGATCGATATCGCCCCTCGGTTATAATTTTGAACACTCTTCCGTCTTTAATATTTCTGTTAACCTTTGATTTTAGGATTAGAGTATGTGCGGATTTCCTTTGTTTACAATTTCGTATAATAAATCATTCGTAAGATTTGAGTTTTTTAAAATTACGTTTAAGTCTCTCACAACATCCTCAACCGTACCATAACGGCCCGGCCCTAGTGTTACTTCTGTACTGTAAAACCGTGCAACCTTAGTCCGGGCGATACGTATAGTTTCATCCCGAGTTAACCCGGCTTTCGCACACTCATTACAGTCTCTAAGAATCGTAAAAACGGTATCTTTATAATCAATATTTAAAAAGAGGGTGTTCAGCTGAATTTCACATATCCTCACCTCATACGAATCACGACCCAATTCAATGGGTCCATGGAGCTCTGTTACAAAGTTGGATAGTGTGTTGTTAGGGTGTACAGACAGGGAAGAGGAGGACGGGAGTGTGACGTAGAAATGGCTAGGAGCCGTTTTGCATACTATTTAACTTCATTATTGCATCAGCTTTTATATAGGTACATTTTTCTCTTTCCTGAACCTTTGCTTCTTAAAATTTTTTCAATTTTAAACACATTTTTTCCTAAATTAAATGCCACTTTCTGCAACTCTTCGCGGTAAAAGCCTCCTGAGATTTCTTCCCCATTCAAATCTTCAAAGTAATACATCATTATCGCACCTTTAGGTCTCATAGCCCTAACTTTCAAAATCTCACGTGTCCAACCTTGCTCAAAACCCTTTGCGAATTTATTTCCCGAACGCGACAGCCTTATATAGTCAGTGATTTTGAAACGCGCAGTGTGGTGGTGGTGTTCCATCTCTTCTCACCTCTGGGCGCATACCTCTTTCTAAAACTTCGTTAGGTGTTGTCCCAATCGTGCGATGGTGTGAGCGGTTGTAGGATGAGGCCAATGATTCCAGAATGTCTAAAAATCTGTGTGTTTTTATGTGTAAAATAGCGGTGCATACGTTCTTTTATGGTACGTTGAACTCTTTCAGCTAAAGAAGCCTTATGTATAGAATTGGTAGTGTAATAGCTGATATTAAACTCTGTCAACATGTTCTGAAAAGCACGGCATATAAATTCCTTCCCCATATTCGTACAGAAAATAGCCAGGAACCCTGTTTTCTTTTAACATCTGTGTTTTGGTGGCTTTAGCAACTGTTTCAGGTGATTTATTTTTCAGAGGAATTAGCCACAGATATCTAGAGAATACATCTATTATGAATAGAATGTAGCGGCCGGTAACCATCGTTATACACAGAATATCTTTGCATGTCTGTTAAATCTGCTTGCGAAATAGAGTCAATCGAAGCAGCTGTTGTCTTGGCTGTTTTAAACCTTTTTCTCACCGGCTTATGAAGTGTATAAGCATCCTGTTCCCGCAAAAATCCCAACATCTTTTTCCTACTCCGTAACACTTCTGTACAGTCTATCTACCCGCGTAGGAGGCTGGGTTAGAAATGTCATAATAACGTTTCTTAATATGTTAGCCATTTGCGTATTTTAGAGGCACGTGGAGAGTGTTGGCCGTTTTTTTGGTCTCTTCTTTCTCCTCTTCAGAGATGCTCCCGTTGAGGGTGATGGCGTACTCAGCTGTGGCACATGCGAGACTTGCTCCAAGTCTTTTAACCTGTTCAGATTTCCTATCAATGTTTTATGGACATTTATTTGTTGTAGTCTTGCTTTAATATGCTTCCATCCTGATGGTGAGGGCCTGTCCCACTTTTTCGCCAGATCATGGACAATGTCGAACATATTCGAGCCCTGTACCCTTGTTCCTTCAACAATGACCTCGCCTGTATCGGTTCACTGTATGATGGGGTCCTCACTCAAAAGATTATAAAAACTTAAGCCTTTATCCCTCAATGTATGTGGGAGACTGCTTTTTAATACATGTTCGATATGTTGTGGGGAGCACCGTTATTCTTTGGTTGGTCATCTCTAACGTCGGCCCCAGGGCCTATGTCGCCATGTTCATCGTTGCCAGCGCTGTGCCTAATAAACACGGGGAGCTCAGTCGGATTCTTATAATCGTACTCATGAAAAACTTTCTGCAGAGCCTCTTGGTATAAGATCCTTTTCTCATCAGGTGACTTTTCACTGTTTAATAGGTCTAACAATTCGCTTTCCATTCTTTTAAGCCTGCTTGTACGGGGTTCTAGAACCGTGTCTGAACTCTTTGAACTTTTTAGTGAAGCATACACCTCGTGTGGAATCACTACCACTTTCTTCATTATATTAATCTAGTCAGTAAAGGTCCCAAAACTGAAAATAAGATGGGGAGGAATGAACCCACTCTTTGTACAATAATTCGTTTTTTCTTCCCCATAGTTTGACTTTTACAAGCAAGCGTACGTATTATTTTCTTGTAACGACGTAGGCTAGCCTTCTCAGGGGGTTTCATTAGTACATTACATTTTATAACATTAAGGCAGATTTCACAGATGCATTTTAAAAAGTCGGAATCGATATTTTTAACAAACATCTGATGCAATGCCCGGGGCAATCGATGATAGATTTTTATTAATTCAGGTATTTCTTTAACCTATACGTCATTCTGGAATATACACCGTTTCAGGCTCGTTTGGGAATAAATTCGTTCCTGGAAGCACCCTAAACGTGTTTCGCGGGTGAAGGTCACAAAGCAAATATCCGTAACGTTCACCTGTAGCTTCTTTATAAAATTCCAAAAACTCCTTACGCTGATTCGGGAAAATTTGATTGACTAATACCTCAATTTGTGACACACTCTACGTATTTAACGACACATCGCGCATGTATATATTTTTGAAAAATAGGTTCTGATTGATGAAACACACGCTTATGTTAAGATGGTGGGAGGACACTGTAAATGTCTCGGCAAACGTTTTATCCATTTCTAGCATGAGGTCGTCAATTACAATGACTGTATACTCATTTCCCTTTAACGAATTAACGTCATATACGCCTTTGTGGAAAAAAATATAATCTTGGTTCTCGTTGAATACTGACTGGTACGTCGAATATCACCATATTACGTTATGCATAAATTTTGAGAACATCTCCCCTTTATCTTTAATGATTTTATGCATAAACACAGTTTTACCACATCCTGTAGGGCCAGATATAATACATGTGGACGGGCTCATGAAACTGAATTTTTCTACAGAATCCATCTCTAACACGTCACACCCCTAGGTGGAACATTTACAAAATATAAAATTTAAGTGATTTTCCTTATATTGTACAGTCTTGTTTTTCCTCTTTTTCCACAGAACCGTGAATGACGACGAGGTACAGCATCATGTCCCCATCATCGATATTACAGACGACCCCGATGACAGTGTAGTTGTGGTTAGAGACTCCATCCCCGCTGACGAGACCCCACCAGCGACACCCGTAACACCACCACGCGACAATTCAAAGCGGAGGCATGATGAAGAGCAGTGCCGGATTGAGAGTTGGTTGTGGGTGACCTGGAGCACAGTGACTTGTGGGGGCCATTGTCACTAAAATTTCATTTTTAAATTACATTTTTAAATTACATTACATAACTTCATTTTTACTGCATTTTTAAATTACTTAATTTACTTAAATTACTTCAATTGCTTCATTTTTAAATTAGATTACATTAAATTATAATTATAGCATGATGATTTCAACCAGTTTTGCATCTGTTTTCCTTAGAGATGATATAAACATATTTGAAAAGTAAAAAAATGTTTCTTACTCTCTTCACAAATTGTAATTTAACATAAGGAGTAAGGACGGTGTATTTTATACAAAACACGGACACACTTAAATTTTTCACATATCATAGTATTTAAGAAAAGTTCAAAAACCCTATTTAGTTTACATTTTTTATTCAGTATACATTTGTAACACAGTCAATATAACTAAGCTAAAACAAATTGAGCTTATACAAATTTTACATATTACAGTATTTGGAGCTATTGAAGAATAGGGACCCCAGCCTTCTTTAGTTAGGCTTATAAGGCTAACTAACGAAAATATCACGACCTAACCTAACCAGTCGTTAGGTTAACTGTACGCCCTTGACGATTGGTTAGGTTTAGGTCATGATATTTTCGTTAGTTAGCCTTATAAAGCTAACTAAAGGAGGCTGGGGTCCCTATTCTTCAATAGCTCCCAGTATTTAAGAAAAATCTTACTTAGTTTACGTTATTTAATCAGTATACGCAAGTAACACAGTCCATATACGATATATATATTATATATATACATATATACTAGCTTTAAATATTTAAAATACAGTATCTATCTCTACGCCTCCATCCCCCAAAATAAAAGAAATTAACATTTGTTTACAATAAGTTTTACAGCCTACGCATCTTATAGGGCTGCGCACGAAAACGTAGACAAAGCGACAAAACCTACATACTACATAGCCTGATAACCACAAATATTATTAAAAAATGCATGAAAGTTCTTACACAACTTACACTGACCTTTAGTAAAAGGTTTGATAACAAATTAACTAAACAAACGAAAGTAAATTGACATTCAAATTAACGCAACCACTACAAACGAAAACACAATCCAAAATGACTGCACCCGGCCATGAGCATCAAGGATATTACAAAGTACACAACAAAATTACGTCATCACAGTATCTAGCTTTTCTGATTATAGCTTGTTTCAAGTTGTTTGGTCAGGTCAAACTCAACCGAACTTCGTGCGGTTTTTATATAATAGTATGTAATAACAAATAAACCTTTCTTTGTTGGGCCCCTTTTGTGTGAAGGCCCCATGGCTAGCGCCTCAGTTGCCCCCTTTTAATCCGCCGCTGATGAAGAGCCTTCCACGTCAGGTACCAAACTTGCCAGTAGTGCACCGGTTATTAGACTCCCAGTAATTGAGTCCCAGCCCTCTACGTCTTACGACACAACCCCCACACTAGCTCCCTCCTCAAATAAAGTTGTACCCCCTTATTCCTGTTCAATTCCTGGTACATTTTGATAGTTTTGAGGATAGGATGAGAGTAGTGGACTGGGATAATTTATTTATGGGTAGTGACGCAAATTTTCACTGGGAGGCGTTTAAAGAAAGTTTTTTGAATATCGAAAAGGAGTTTATTCCGTGTAGACCCATGCGCGCTAGTAATCATGGTAGGCCCAAGTGGTGGACTAGGGAAATAGGTGAGTTCATAAACGAGCGTAACAGAGCGTATAGACTTAATAAGCGCAATGACACGGTAGCTAACTTTAACAGATATATCGAGCTTAGACGTCTGGTTAAAAGATCCGTTAGGAATGCTAAACGTAATTTTGAGATACTTGCTTGTAACTGCGGATAGTAAACATAATCCGAAAATTTTTTTTGACTACGTCAATGATCGTAAACCGATAAAAGATAACAGAGGCCGTCTAGTGGACGCTAACGGCGCTTTGGCTTCCTACTCTCAGGCAATGGCGGGTATTTTTAACAACTTTTTTGCGACAGTTTTTACCGTAGAAGACATAAATGATGTCCCCGACGTGGACGATATCGTTCCATTTAGTAGCGAGACTATTTTGAATGAAATAACTGTTTACGAGGGTGAGATTGCGCATTATATCGATAAGCTAAAAGTTAGCAAGGCTCCAGGCCCTGACGTGCTTTATCCTAGACATTTGAAAGATTTGAAAGACGTTATAGGAGGCCCATTATCAAAAATTTTTAATAAGTCACTGGAAGGGGGAATTATTCCTGAAAACTTCAAATTAGCTAACGTTACGCCCCTTTTTAAAAAAGGCGATCGCACAGTAGCTAGCAATTATAGGCCTATTAGCTTAACGTCAACTGGCGATAAACCTTTAGAATCCGTAGTTAGGGATCGTATCGTCGATCACTTAGAAAGTCGCGATTTGATTAATAGTAGTCAGCATCGGTTTCGACGCCATAAATCTTGTTTAACTAATTTGTTAGTTTTATAACGAAATGGTGCGCTAATACGAATACGTTATTTATTTAGACTTTAAAAAAGCATTCGATACAGTTCCGCACAGAAGATTAATTAAGGTACCTAACTGGTTAGAAGAATGGCTTCGTACCAAGAAACAGAGGGTCATTGTTAATGGTAGGGAAGCGGAGTGGTTGGATGTAGGTAGCGGTGTCCCTCAGGGTTCAGTGTTAGGAGTGCTATTCATAATCTACATTAACGACATAGATGTAGGCTTGACCAGTAACGTGTCAAAATTCGCGGACGATACTAAAATAGGCGGTAAAGTTCTTAACGTGGACAATAGAAAGAGGCTCGAAGACGATGTAATACGATTATGGAGTGGACTGATAAGTGGCAGATGCAATTTAACGTAGACAAATGTAAAGTTTTGCATATAGGTTCTCGTAACAACAATTACACGTACACGATGGATGATAGACAGTTAGCGAGCGTTGACGAAGAAGTGGATTTAGGTGTACCGTCTGCAGACTATTTTTCGAAAACAAATGTTCGAAAAAAATTGTTCGAATAGCAATTGTTCGAATAACAATTTTTCGAAGTACCAATTATTCGAAGTACCAATTATTTGACAACAAATGTTCGAAAGAAAAGTTGTCGAATGGCAACCAACCAACCAAATGTTCGAATGGCAACCAACCACAAAATTGGTGCGGTTACCAATTCGTATTAATGTCTAAAATAAGAATAATACAGTTTAACTTCAATCTTTAAAGTGAGAACATGTCAAGCACCCTCCATAGAATGGCCGAATTTGTGCCAAGTGAGAAAGGCAAACCAATGCTCTTAGTAAATGGATTTTTATACGTAAAAGACAAGCAAGTGGCAACAAAAGTTTACTGGAAATGCCAGCATTTTGCAAAGTACTGTAAAAGCCGCGCCATGACAATTGATGATGAAGTAACCAAAGTTTCATGTGAGCATAATCATGCAGGTGATCCCGCAAGTGTTGATTCTCCACATTATATAATTTCTAATGCAGCTTCTGAAATAACTGATACTGTAGCACAAGCATTGCCCTCAACAAATAGCATTAAAAGAACTATTCGTAGGTTGCGTGAAAAGGAAAACGTTGGGTTAGTTATATCTAATCATAGAAGAGACATAATCTTTTCAGAAGAACAGACTAAAACTAATAAAGGTGATGATTTTTTAATGTTTGACTCTGGGCAAACCGGTGACAGAAAGTTGATTTTTTTCAACACAGAAAAATTTGTGTTTACTTGCTACATACCGAAATTTGTATATGGATGGTACTTTCAAAATTGTTCCAAGCATATTTGAACAGTTGTATACCATTCATGGTGTTAAAAATGGCTTTTCCATTCCTTTGATTTATGCTTTGTTACCCGATAAAAAAACAAACTTATTTAAAATTTCTCAGAAACGTAAAAACCATTGCACCAAGTTTAAATATTGATTCCGTGAACAGTGATTTTGAACCCGCTATGATAAATGCGATCAAAGTAGAATTGAATTCAGTTAATCACTATGGCTGTTTTTTCACTTTGGGCAACTTTAATGTTTTAAAATAGAACTAAATATTCTATTTGATTTTTTAAACAAATAAAATCACCTTTAAGTAACGTTTCTGCTTGTATTTATATCTTATTGAATGAAGATTTTGAAGCTCATTCCTTTTTTTATTTCCCTGACAACTTTTCTTTCGAACATTTGTTATGTCGAATAATTGTTACTTCGAATAATTGTTATTCGAACAATTGCTATTCAAACAATTACTTTCGAACAATTGTTCTCGAATAATTGACACCAAATCTAGGCGTACGTGTATCTAAGGATTTAAAAGTTAGGAATCAGTGCCTGGAGCCTTGCACGAAACTTAGGATGTTAGGCTTCATAGCGCGTAATTTCGATTTAAATCGAAGAATATTATATTTCCCCTTTACAAGTCCCTAGTCAGGCCTCACTTTGAATATGCCGTTCACTTTTCGTGCCCGTATTTGGTGAGGATATTGATAGGTTGGAAAGGGTTCAGCGACGGGCCACGAAACTAATTCTGTCACTACGCAACAAGTCTTACGAAGATGGGATTAAAGAGTTAAGCTTGCATTCACTCGAAACTAGGAGATTAAAGGGGGAGCTTATTGAAGTTTTCAAAATCGTTAATAAAATTGATAACGTAAATTTTGACAAATTGTTCGTTTTCGATAATAATAATACTCGTAATAACGGATTTAAATTACGTGGCAGACGTTTCATTATTAACATCGGTAAAACTTTTTTATGTTTAAAGTAATTAATAAATGGAATAATCTTCCCGCGTCCGTCGTGAACTCTACCAGCGTCAATATGTTTAAAAACCGTTTAGATAGCCATTTTAAAAATATTAACGTCGTTTAAAATAATAAAACAATTAGCAACAGGAGCTCTTGGGGTAAGGGTCGAGGTTTGAGTCTGTTGACGAGTAATACCAGCTTGCATCTAAGTTCGTGTTAGTCTAATTTTTTGTTTTTTTAAATATAATTTTGTTGCTGGCATCTCACACGCTAGCATGTCACAACTGGTAGCGTAAACTAACCCACTTTTTGTAATACTCTTCATACTTTTTTTTCTCTCTTTTCTTATCCTCTCTTTGCTTGCATGTCTGTAGTTTGCATGGTATGACAGTGTTTGAGTTAAAACTGTGTTTGCATGGTTTGTAAGCGTTCTATTTTACTTCTTTTCATCTTTCACCCCTTTCCTATTCTCTTCGACTATTTTTCCGACTTGTCAGCAGTGGCCGGCGGATGATGATGGTGAGTCTTTCTCTCTCTTCTTCTGAATGAATGTTAACCCACGAATAATAGGTTTTTCTAATTACTTAACCCTTTATTCTATACTTTTAACCCCCTACTCTCTTCTTTCTCTCAGGCTAACCTTAGAGTAGATGTTAGGGTTTTTGTTAGCCATAGCTTCTGTAGATCTGTAGATCCTCCACAGCAGCAGCAGCTTCTCGCTCTGTAGAGGATGGCATAACATTCGATTTGGTGCGCTCAGCTACCCCTACCCCGGCCCTGACTAGAAATCGGTATTTAGTCAGGGTTGACCCTGGAAACCTGTATAGCAATGGTGTTGAACACGGTCTGCGACGCGTAGTTGAACGTATTGTAGAGTTTGCCCTTCAAAACAGCGACGAACGTGAAGTCAGGACGAGGCTATCCTTCGGGTTCGGGTCAAATGACGGGGATGTAGATGATTTTTGGGTAGTAATACCATTCAGACGCTTGGCCCCTGTTATTTTCAGAAAACATATAAACGCAGATCGTGGTTGCGGCTTTATAGCAGTAGTCTTAGCTCATATGTTCACTGTGCTAAATACAATCGCGTATAATACCGAGCTGCGTACGGTTGTGCAGCGTGCCCGTAAAATGGCTTCAGATTGCAAGCTTGAGTTTGAGTGTAATATGGGTCCTGAAGAGCTGAGAAAGGTAGAGTAGGAAATGAATGTTCGTATAGTTGTATTTGGAATGGATGATCGCCGTAGGACTGTGTATGTTCTTAAAAGCTGTGTGCGAGATCGTACAAGACCCCTACTTACTTTAGAATTGTCACGAACAACGTATCTTCCCATCCGTAATATAAGGACTCTCTACGCTAGTTATGATAAAAGTCGAAAATATGGGAGGCATCATGATTTGTGTAAGGGGTGTCTCGAGTTTGCGAATGATATAGTGAAACATTGTAAGAAATTCCACATGGTATGTGAGCAGTGTAAGTGCCTCAAATATGAAAGCCGTGTAGTTGAAGCTGAAAGGAGGGAATGTAATGTGTGCAGACGTATATTTTTCAATAATAAATGCTTTGAGCTACATAAGTTAATTGGCACGTGCAGGAAAATGAGAATCTGTGAATGTGGTATATTTCATATGAGGGATAATTGGAGGAATTTCAAGCATAAATGTGATGAAATTCACTGTTCTACATGTCATGAAAAATATAAGCATGTATGTTATATAAAAGATGCTAAGCCTAAAAATAAACTCTGTATAACCGTGTACTACGATATAGAAACACACAAACCCTAAAACAAAAGAGGTTATTCCACATCTACTTGTAAGCCAGACTATCTGCGATGAGTGCCACAAATGTGGTAAACGGACAAACGTTTTTAAAACGATCGCACACGACAGCCCTGTGAAACACTTTGTGTCCTATATTGTCAAGTTAGCGGACAAATTAAAAAAATAATGACTGTGTATATTCTTGCCCATAACGGGGCAAAATTTGACACACAGTTCCTTTATGAGGAACTGTTTGAACACGAGTCATCGGAGATATTTACAGGCGACCCCTTGAAAAGAGGAAACAAACTTATACAAATGCAAATAAGAGGTAATGTTAAGTTTAAAGATACTTTATTATTCACACTTTGTAAACTAGCCAAGCTACCCAAGGTGATGGGTGTAGCCACCGAAGATACAAAAGGGTATTTCCCTTACACTTTCCTCACTCGCGACACTTTAAATTCCGTAGGACTACCTCCCCCCAAACAACACTTTAACTACACCAACATGAGTGATAGTGAGCGAGTGATAATTTGCCAACTAATTATAAAGTGTGCACAAAAATAGTATTGAACGAACTGAAGGCCCTTTACATTAAGTGGCCCTTGAGTGGTGAAATCATGTTAAATCGTATTTACTGCATAATACAAAGCAACAATGATGTAACTGTAGACTCGATCACTTGCGAGTTTAGTATTTTAGTTGAGCGCAGTAGAACATAAAGTGTATGTATTTTGATGTATATTATTTGAAGTTTATATATATAAGTATGTATTTGCTCGTACATACTGTATATTAAATGGCTATATAGTTTACCCTGTACTATTATTATTTTATATTTTATAAAAGTCATGCTGTTTATATACATATAAATATATATAAGTGTGTACTTGCTCGTACATACTATATATTAAATGGGTATATAGTTTTAGCATGCAATATTATTATTTTTTATTCTATATAAGTTTTGCTGTGTGTGTATATATATATACAGTACCTTGCAAAAGTATGAGTCCACTGTCAATCTGATAACTATTAGATAATCTGTCGTATGAAAATTAGTTTTGAAACTAAAATACACATTAACTAGAACCTCTGGTTCATATTGACGTATAACTAAGTTATTACTTAAGTGTATAAGGTTGTATTAGCTGGATGACCCTCTAGTCTGCATAAATTGGACTTGAGGGTTGATTTATTATTTATATTACTTATAGCGCATGTGTTTAAAGATCTAGCGAACTATTGCTCCTAAGCTATTGTTATATCAGTATTTACAATTAAAAGTTTTGACGTATTTACTTAAATTCTGAAAAACAAATTTATCCAAAACGTTTCTCATTATAATCCTAATTCATGCTGTTTTTTTTCTTTCACAGGCTTAAGAAATGACGAAACGTACAATTTCTGATGAGATTAGATATAAAATAATATATTTGCCTGGTGAGGGACTGAGTCAAAGAAAAATAAGTGAATCTACAGGTGTTTCCAAAACTGGTGTAAAAACAATCTTGGCTCGTCAGAGATCAAATGGGACCCCCAGAAAAACAGCCACTTTTAAGGAATGGAAATAAAGAGAAAAGAAGAAAATAAACTTTGGAACACAAGTATTGGACATCTGAAACCTACTGAAAGTTTCCTTCGTACAGTAGAGGGACCAACTGAGACACCTGTTGTTTTTTCGAGATCTGCTGCAAGTGAAGTGCTGGATTTGCGTCTGTCTCGAATGGAAGTAATCTTTAGATATTGTAGATCAGATGGAGTAAACTTAGAAGGCCTCTCTAATCTAGGACGACCAACTGGGGGTCCCATTTGATCTCTGACGAGCCAAGATTTATTTTACACCAGTTTTGGAAACACCTGTAGATTCACTTATTTTTCTTTGACTCAATTCCTCACCATGCGAATGTATTATTTTATATCTAATCTCATCAGAAATTGTACTTTTCGTCATTTCTTAAGCCTGTGAAAGAAAAAAACAGCATGAATTAGGATTATAATGAGAAACGTTTTGGATAAATTTGTTTTTCAGAATTTAAGTGAATATGTCAATACTTTAAATTGTAAATACTGATATAACAATAGCTTAGGAGCATTTACTGCAGATCCATCATCAATAGTTCGCTAGATCTTTAAACACATGCGTAATAAGTAATATAATAAATCAACCCTCAAGTCCAATTTATGCAGACTAGAGGGTCATCCAGCTAATACAACTTTATACACTTAAGTAATAACTTATTATACGTTAATATGAACCAGAGGTTCTAGTTAATGTGTATTTTAGTATCAAAACCAATTTTCATACGACAGATTATCTAATAGTTATCAGATTGACAGTGGACTCATACTTTTGCAAGGTACTGTATATATATATATATATATATATATATATATATATATATATATATATATAAAAAAGTGTGTGTTTGCTTGTACATATATTAAATGGGTATATAGTTTTATCCTGTACTATTACTGTTTTTTATTTTATATATGTTTTGTGTGTGTGTGTGTATATATATATATATATAATTGTGTATTTGCTCATATGTATATAGATTTCTCCTGTACTAATATTATTATTTAAGAATATGTATATTTATATATATCGTTTAATGTGTGTATTTTTGATGTATATTATTTTTTAATGTAGATTTATTTCCTATATATTTCATGAATTATTTCACTTAACCCCTAAATAAACAGGATGATGTAATGGTGTTTTATTTAATTCTTTTGGTTGTATATACAAACGATATTAAGGAATAACTGGGGAGATGGGAATATATATAACCAATGCACCTTCAATAAATAAATATATGAATACCAAATGGCTGGTTACGCCTTCTAAGCCGACTGACGGATTTCTATGCCAACTGGCAAGAATATCTCCATTAATTAAATAAATAGAGCAATCTGGCAACTGAGAAGTTATTAATATATATACACATACACCTAAAGAAGCCATTTACGCCTTCTAAGCCGGATTAAGCCAACTGGCTAAAAGACACTTCAAAGCCAAGTGATGCTGTCAAGAAATCTTATTATGCGTCTGGCTGTGCTCGGCGATGGATGCTCTCTTCCACCTTCTCCCCCAAAGTCTCATCTCTCTCTTAGGTTAGATGGACTCCCTCCAGCTTGCTGGCTGGTTGAATTCCCCCTTTCTCTTTTTTGGCTCCCCGGGGGGGTGGCACTTGGGGGAATTGGCAGTGGCACTCATTTGATCAATATTGCACTGCAATTGCACTCTAACCTTTTGCGCCCATACTACTAACTTTATTCATGAAATGTTGAACATTCTCAGATTTTCGAAAGATTCTTCTCAAATCCAAAAATCCTCCACGGAAATGTCTGCACCTCTCAAAATGAAAATTACCATAAATAAAACCATATAGCCATACCAAATCAAACCCAACTCGACCCAACTTATAGGGTAATCCACCCGCGAAAAATGTACCTCAACCCGATCTAATTTAATCCATCCGAACCTAGATTAACTTAAATGAGCCTAACCCAGCCTAATCTAACCCAATGTAACCCATCCTAACCTAGTTTAACCTAACCTTTTTTAGTTACAGAGCGAACTGTAAGAAGTTTGATAGACCATTTTGATTCGAAGATTTTTATCCTCTCATCTGGTTTGTAGTCCGAAGTGGAAAGTACAGTTACGGAAAAAGTTCGCCTCGAAACAGAATTTCCAGCTGGCAATGTTTTTTTCCCCTAAAATTTTATTATTGTCACCCAAACCGGATAAAATATCGAAGACAAACCCAATATTACCAATTAGTAATTTTTATGCTTTTTAGAAATTTTGTTTGGAAATGAACTTTTTTCCGGAACAGTACCCCAATTATATCTAGGCCTTTGGGGTTTGCTAGTATATTTTCTTTAATATCCTTTACTTTCACATCCCACTTACCTTCATTTGCATTCCGCCGCACACATTTTTTGTTTTACATATATATGGAAATATACATACACACATAAGGTTGATTTTGCCTTGTTTGCCTTGTTTGTTTTTCGAATCTATTAGAAAACGAGGTTTAATAAGGTTCATTTTGCCTTGCTACGGGAATCATCAAGTAGGGTGTGGTCACCCACCGTGGGAAAAATTAAAAAAGGAAGGAAAAAAGTTGGTCGAACAGCGGACAGATAAATTTTATTACTTTTTCTTTTACAGATCCTTCGTCGGTAGCTTAATTAAGTATATATTCATTTCTTGTTGCAAGAACCTGTTTCTGCGTTTCAAGAACATTTTTCCGGACTTGCGCAGGTGACGACACAATAAGGATGCGGTAGACCTACTTTGTAATTTATTAATTTCCAAACGCTCGTTTTTTTTCTTATTAATTAATAACATAGCACCCCCGTCAAGTACTTGTAGTCACTGTGAAGGGAAATTTGCCGCTTACGCTTTTAGTTTGGCTAATAATAATGAACAGTTAGTTTGCAGGTGGTGCTCAAGCATAGAAGTGCTGAGGAACGAGTTAGAACTGAGAGGGAGGCCAGAGTGAGGCTTGCAGAAAGGGTGATGCTCCTGACGGCAAAATTAGAATCCCTTGAGACTTCAGTTACGACCCCTCCTGCCTCATTTTCTACTAATAATATAAATAGTACTAATAGCCCTCTCTCTTCCCCTAGTTTCCAACCCTTCGTTCAAATGCGTAATGGAGCCCCATTGAGAAAACCTAAGACTTGTCTACCAGTAATAACAAACAATAAGTTTTCTGTTTTATGCTTCGAAGATCCTGATGAACCGAAAATACTACTCGTTGGCGATTCCATTGTTCGAGGGCAGCTCGAGGAATTCTGTGGGAGAAACTCTCGTCGGAGGCGACGTTACTGCTACCCTGGTGCAAGGGTGGAGGATATAACTAATAGTGTTGACCATTTTACAGACGGAACCTCTGAGGATACAACGTATATTATAGATATCGGTAATAATAACGTTTTAAATTCTAGATTAGAAGAGCTGCTGGCTAGGTACAGGGACTTACTAGAGCGAGTAAAGGAAAAACTAATAAGATTGTTTTAACAGGTATATTTCGTCGAATTATCCAACGTAGCAATTTCTACAACAAGGCGACCTATATCAACAATAACAATAACGTAAAGTCTCTTAGCCAACAGGAAGGAGTGCATTTTGCGAATTTTTGCAACAGTTTCTACGGCAGGAGGGCCTTGTTCCTCGGAGATGGACTTCATCTTAATGACGTTAGAGCTGCGCATTTAGGAAGACTATTTCATAATACTGTCTCTTCTTTTCAGGCTGCCGTAACTCGAACGGTCCCGGCGTAATTTCCTCAAATTTCCCTTGCGCTCGCGAAAGTATCGCAATACAAACAATTTGAAGGTCTATCCTTAAATGCTCGTAGCCTACGAAATAAAATAAACGAATTTTTTTCTTTAATTGCTTGTAAAGACTATGATTTAATTGCGATAAATGAATCGTGGCTTAGCACTGAAACACGTGACTTTGTATGGGAGTATCAAATTAGAGGTTATAGACTTTTTGTTAAAAACAGAATAGGTAGGCGAGGAGGCGGTGTTATGTTGTACATCAAAGATAATATTGCGAACGTTATAGAAGTAAAGCACAGAATTACAGGAACCGATAGATTCGACTATAGCAGAACTTAAATTGAACGATTTCAAACTTGTTGCCGTTATATATAGGCAGGGCCGTTTCTAGCCATTAGGGGGCCGTAAGCACTATACCCTTTTGAGACCCCATCCCCTCCATCCACCAACTCACGCCTTACTACATCATCTCAGCACACACATACAAAAAATGGCTGTTAATAAAAAACAATTATGAAACAATTTTAATGAAACATTTATGTCCAAAACAACACATGTACTTTCAGAAGACAAACAGAAAAAATGCTCTTCATGAAATTCCTGAAAATTAGCTTATACATTATTTAGAATAAATGACAGAACTATGTATAAAAAAATAATGCAATTATCAACTACCAAACAATTACTAACTCTACGGTACAATCGTTTGTATCTTCAAAATTTTTGCCTCCTTGATTTTTTATGGGCGAAATCATCAATAACATCATCATATGAAATCTCCCTGCCAACGTCCTGGTTGATGCTTATGATACCAAGGCCACTGAGGCGATTCTGCCCCATTGATGATCTGAGGTAGTTCTTGATTAGCTTCATCTTAGAGAAGCTCCTCTCGGCTGACGCTACTGTCACAGGTAGAGTGCAGGCAATTCTTAGTGCAACCCAGAGATTGGGGTATAGTTCCTCCAGTTGCTTCTGATGAATGAAGGAGAGAAGCTCCAATGCAGTCTTGTTGTGTGAAGGTAAAGTCGGTAAGTTCTTAATTTCGAGGGCCAGTTCTCTTCCATCAATGTCAGAGTCAGCTCCAGAGTTCAGTATCTTAGAGAGCTTTTCACACTTGCAGGACAAGTCTCCCTTGTTCATTGTGGTGAAGTTTAGAACCCCAAATATGTCCCTCACGTCATCTAATATTTTGAATCTTTCATTTATTGACCCGATGGCACAATCCACCACCACATTGAAAAATTTGACTTCCAGCCTCTTTAAGGCTTCTGTAAATGGTTCGTCAGGAGCTTCGTAAGCAAAGTACTTTTTTGTGGATCTGAGCCTCTTCTCCTTCATCACAGCCTCCACATTCATTTCCTCACATATGTCCCTAGCTACGACTTGTGCTGCAACAAAACCTCTGTTTCTGTAGCTGGTGAGTGAGTCTTTTGTTTATGTGAGGAGGTTGACTGCTACATCAAACTGCATTGTAGGAGACTGCAGAAGTTTGCTCACATGGTTAACTGCATGAAGAATGTCATACCATACTACTGTGCAAATCTGAAAGCGATAAGACCCTACCTCCTCTGCAAGTGCTTGTGCTTCAGTCCTGGCTATGGCATCTGTGGCATTGTTTCTGACTTCCAACAGGGCCTCTCTGATGTTGTGGCTCTGGTATCGCACAGCCTCAATGCTCTTAAGCCGGCTCTCCCACCTGGTTTCACTCCAAGACTTGAGTGTTAAGTTCACGTGCTTCTTTAGGATTGTCCATCTCTGTGTAGCTGCTGCAAAAAGGTTGTACAATTTTTGCACATTGCCGAAGAAGCTGATGGCATCTGTGGAAGCTTTAGCTGCATCAGCCACTACAAGATTCAGAGTGTAAGCCTCACATGGAACATAGAGTGCAGGACAGTTCTTCTTTAATATCCTTGCCTGAACACCTTTGTTCTTGCCCTTCATGTTCGCTCCGTTGTCATATGACTGTCCTCTGCAGTCATCAAAGTGAATATTCAGTTCATCTAGTCTCTTCAGAATCAGAACTGATAAACCCAGGCCTGTACTTTCTGAAGCCTCAAGAAAGCCCAAGAAGTATTCTTTTATTTCTGGTACTTCACCCATTTCAACAGTTCTGATAATAATCGACAGCTGTTCTTGGTGGCTTATGTCTGGAGTGCAGTCTAAAATGAGTGAGTAATATTTAGCTTGTTTTATTTCTGCAACAATGAATGTCATAATGTTTCAGACGAACAAAGACCCTAGGATCCACTCATGGCTGGTCTACCTAACTGCGTTCGTAATTGTGTATTGCGCATGTCCTCCGTGGTGGCGGAAGGGACCTACAATTTTACGTGGGTTCTGAACCACAAGAACATAAGAACATGAGAAATTTTTATAGTGGGCACACTAGGGGCCACTTCGGCCCATCGAGGTGGCTCCACTATGTAAAAACTGGCTGTACATTGGCAACAACCAATTTTTACAAAACTAAATAATTATCAATTTAAAACTAATTAATTATCAATTAAAAACTAAAGATAGAATCTCTCGATCCAGAGGATCAAGTCATAATAGACTACTTTCCACAAATATGTTACACTCTATATCTATTTATAACCGACATGCAAATATATCAGATCCAAAGAATCCAGTCAATTTCATTACGGTATCCATCACTACCAGTACCTTGCCAACCAAAAATAAGCCACGGTCCATATCAATTGCGGACCAAGTCACAATTTACAACCATATACATTACCATATATACACTTAGGAGGAAAAGTGTAGGTGCGGCTGTAAAGACTGTACAGTAATGTAGAATGTGTGTGCACCCATTTTGGGTCTCCCATTTAAAGGTGTTTGTCGGGCAAATGAAGATCATGAGTTTTTAAATACCTCACAGTACTATGGAGGGCACCGCTCTGCAGAGGAATCTCTTTAAATGGGGTGTGTAAGGGCAGAGAGTATCCCCTAACCCAAGATGCTGCCTCCCTATATCCCACAACACTTTTGTTGAGCTGTGGGATTTATCACCACAAAGCCTTAATTTTACTACCTTAAACTATACCCAATCTATCAACATATGCGTCTAATCGATTTTTAAACATGTTTATAGACGTGCTACTAATTACTTCTACCGGCAAACTATTCCACCTATTTACTATTCTATGCATAAAAACGTTTTTGGCAACTGTTGTCTCGAACCTTCTACTTGTCAACTTACACCCGTTATTTCTAGTCCTATTATACTGAGATATTTCGAAAAAGCTATCTCTATCTACGTTATCGAACCCATTCATAATTTTGAAAACCTGGATTAGATCACCCCTTAGCCTCCAAGTCTCGAGCGTAGTAAATTTTAACTCCTTAAGCCTATCCTCGTACCACTTTGACCTAAGCGACGGAATCATCTTAGTTGCTCGTCTTTGAACTCTTTCGATTTTGTCTATATCTTTGCGCATATGCGGATTCCAAAATTGGACTGCGTACTCCAAATGGGGTCTAACTAATGATTTATAAAGAGGAACTATAATATCGCGCGATTTGTACTCAAAATTCCGAGCTATAAAACCTAACACTTTGTTCGCCTTATTGACCGCTGCTGTACTTTGTTTCGCTACTTTTAAATCATCAGTGACTATAACTCCTAAATCTTTTTTCTGCTCTACTTGTTAACTCTTTCCCTTACATATTATACGCAAAATTACCGTTACGCGAACCTATATGCAAAATTTTGCACTTATCGACGTTAAATCTCATTTGCCATGTAATTGACCAATCAACGATTTTATTCATATCTTCTTGGATTTTACCTCTATCTTCGTCATTAATCGCTCTACCACCCAACTTCGTGTCATCCGCAAACTTTGAAACTGTACTGACTAGGCCGACATCTAAATCGTTAATATATATATAAGAAAAAGCAAGGGGCCCAATACAGAACCCTGAGGAACGCCACTCGCTACATTAGCACAACACGACTCCGCTCCATCAACGACCACCCTCTGTTTCCTACCTCGCAACCACTCTTCTATCCAATTTATTACTACACCCCTGATTCCATGAGCCTTAGTTTTTTCAATGGGTCTTTTGTTCGGCACGGTGTCAAACGCTTTTTGAAAATCTAAATACACTACATCAACCGCCCGATATCTATCGTAAACGTCAACCACGCTTTGAAAAAATTCTAAAAGATTAGTTAAGCAAGATTTGTTTCGCCTAAAACCGTGCTGCGTATTTGTAACTAGTTTATGCAATTCTAAGTGTTCGACTATACGATCCCTAATTATTGATTCCAGTAGCTTACCTACAACAGACGTTAAACTGATTGGCCTATAATTTCCCGCCGCACCTTTATCGTCTTTCTTAAAGATAGGTGTTACGTTTGCTAACTTAAAATTATCTGGTACGCACCCCTCAGAAATAGACGCATTAAAAATCTTTGTTAGCGGCACAACAATGCTATCTTTTAATTCTTTTAGTTGTATGGGATATATGGAATCCGGCCCCGATGATTTACGCGTTTTCATTTTATCAGTGTAACGCATTACCTCCCCTTCACTACTCACAATATTATCCAAAATATTACCATTATCAAAAGGTATTATGTCTATGACCGTAGGGATATTCGTTACATCTTCTATAGTAAAAACTGACGTAAAAAATTCGTTTAGCAAGGTAGCCATTTCCTTGTTTTCAGAAACTAGATCTCCGTTAACATTTTTCAACGGCCCCAAGACACTTTTTACTGGATTTCTATTGTTGACGTATTGAAAGAATCGCTTGGGGTTTTCTTTACCGTCACGAGCTATGGAGATTTCAAATTCGCTCTTGGACATTTTTATTACACTTTTCTCTTCACGCCTTAGAGATATGTAGTTGTTTCGTAACCACAAATTGTCTTTATCGCACTTATGTAGCCTATAAGCTCTATCTCTACTCTTTATAATGTCTCCTACTCTAGAAGTAAACCACAAGGGCTTGTTGTTTACTTTCGCACGCTTAATTTTGTACGGTACACATTCCTCATTTATAGTCCTAAATACTGTTTCGAACGATTCCCACATTATTTTTGCATTAGAGTTCCCCATTACATTTTCCCAATTGACGTGTGACAATTTATTTCGAAATTTACAATGGCATCCAAGATCTTCCCACTAATGGACCCAATGAGCTCATTTTGAATGATGTTTCCTAGGTAACTTGAATGACTATATTGGCCACTTTCGACTCTGCTGAAGTGTTGTTTCATCACTGGATCAAATTTGGCAAGCAGCTCAACCTCCTTCAAGAAGTTGCCATTGTCTCGATTGTACAATGTAGAGGAAGACCCCCTGAAAGCAAGGTTTCTCTCTGCCAGTGATTGGATTATACTTACAAGACGTGTGAGAACATCTCGCCAGCGTCTTCGCTCTACCTCCATTAATGACATTTCAGTTTGGTCAATGGTCCTCCCAGTTTTTAGCCGCAGTTCCACATCCTTCCATGTTGCCATGTTATCTGCATGTTCTGAACTATTTTCATGACCTTTCAGAAGCGAACCAACGTTTATTAAGTCTGAAAGTCCATCCGTAATTAGTTTGTACGAGCAGATCTTGGTTCTTGTTGCTCAGTAGAAATGCCTGTGTGTGGTGTTTGAAGCTGAACAGAAGATGGGCCACTTGTTGGTTCATGAGGCTCTACTTCTACTGGTGTTTGAGGTTGCATAGGATGGCTTTTCCAAATATTTCAGTAGTGCTCCTGAGAAGAACATAACATTACATATTCTGTTAGATTTTGCTAAAATACTCTTTCTTATCTTGTTTGATAATTGATCTGTGTGAACAGAATTTGAGGTGATGTGATCCATTAAATTTCACATTTCGAAATATTATAAATATTACAGAGACTAGCTTACCCTACACGATTCCTGAGCACTTGCCTAGCTTGATGGTCTACCTAACCTAGTTGCCTGAACTGTAATCATAAGAATATACAAGTGGCACATGTCACCTGTGCTACTGGAAAGCTTCTCCTCCTCTATTTTCTTCTTTTTCCGTTTTTCAGCTCCTGGTGGATAATGTTTCATTTTCCAAGATGCACGAAGTCACATCTAGTTAACCAAAACTAATCTGCTAAATAATAATAATAATGATGATAATAATGATGATAATAATAATAATAATGATGATAATAATGATGATAATAATAATAATAATGATGATAATAATGATGATAATAATAATAATAATAATGTTTTACAATACTAGAAAAATTAAGCATTTAGGAAAGTATAAGTATATAGTAAGAATAAAGTTAAATAATATAGAAATAAGATCTCACAATAGTTATTTACACATAACGAACAAAACGTTTCGTTTGTCTCCGTTTTATCACATTTGTCTCACACAAAAACTTTAATTAATACGACAATAATAATAATAATAATAATAATAATAATAATAATAATAATAACTTCAGCTATATTCCTATTCTTGCCCACTGAGCTATGACCTTGGAGCCTGTCTAGTAGGGTGGATCGATTTTACATTTTTTTTCGATTTCCATATTCTAATAGAGACAAAAACTTGCGCATGCATGAGAAAATAGCCTCTGGAAAATCTGAGTGTCTAGGGGCCCCATAGTAGCAGCGGGGCCTAAAGCGGCCGCTTAGTCTGCTTATGCCAGGAAGCGGCCCTGTATATAGGCCCCTTAATCAAACAGCTGATACGGACGAAGTGTTATAGCGTGAACTAAAGAGAATAATAGGTAGTGAGCAGGCCTTAGTTATGGGTGACTTTAACTGCGCCAACGTGAATTACGATACAATGCAGGGAGACGCGGAAGGTAATCGTTTAGTTAATTTTCTCGTGGATAGCTTTCTTGTTGAAAAGGTTGGGGAACCTACGAGGATGGACAGTATTTTATATTTAGTAATAACTACGGATGATAGACTAATCACGGATCTTTAAATAATAGAACGGTTAAGCAATAGCGATCACAATATGGTAGAGTTTGTCCTCTCAGTAAGTCACTCGAAACCCGCTAACTCGACTAAAATTCCTAACTTCCAGCTCGCGGACTTTTGTAAATTTCGAGATGAATTGTCACACGTCAATTGGGAAAACGTAATGGGGAAAACTAATGTGGGAATCGTTTGAAACAGTATTTAGGACTATAAATAAAGAATGTGTACCGTACAAGATTAAGAGTGCGAAAGTAAACAACAAGCCCTTGCAGTGGGCCGGCCAAAAATTGAAAAGTCGTCTAGAAAAAACTTAACGGCGTTTTTTGTTAATAGCAGGCACCCACCTTAGATAAGTAGTATTGAGGATGCCAAACAAGATGTGGGTGGATGCCACTCTCAATTTTGGGTTTGAAGGTTCCATACAAGGTTACAAAATTTAAATTCTGAAAAATTCCGAATTTTTGCATTTCAGTGGTGGCTCTATGTAACGTGTTCAAAGGTGTATCATTTCCACATAAAGCATATTTTTGTGATTTTATGGATAATAATTGAATGTAACTATGACTCTAGATGTCTTTATTTCCATTAAAACTACATTTAGCATGCTGGGTGAGGTGCGCATGTGCCTACTACTATTACAGTACAAGTAATAGCATACTTTCCCATGTTGAATATTTTCAATGCACTGGCTGGCCAGACATTGGTTTAGTATATGCAGTTAAGAGAGTGTAGATAGTGCCAGCTGGTAAAATAATACTACTACTAAAGGATAGGTATGTTTCGAATTGTTTCAATATATCTGTGGCTACTACATACTGCCATTCCCACTTGTCTTTGCAGATAGGGAGCTCATCAGCAGTGGACCATGTAGCTGTCATCAAGCGCAAGAGGAAACATCAGGATGTCAGTGAGGATTGTTGCTTCTTCTGCCAAAGCAGCGCTGGTGACTTGCGCACAACATCAGCAGAAGGAAAAGCAAGAACTTTATGACTGTGGGCGGTGAGAGAAAGAACAGGTGAGATACCTACTATCTTGATGTTTTACAAAGACTGGAAAGTCATTCCAAGGATGATTTCAATGCATTGGAACTCAAGTGGCACAAATCATGCTACTCTTTATTTACCTCTGCTCTGAAGGTAAACTCAAAAGGCTGCGAAGTCAGCAGCAGACCATGGGTGCATCGGCGACCACAAAAAGTGCAGGCTCTCAGGCTTTTCCCCCAAAGAGTAGACGTTCAACACCAGTGATTGACTGGACCCTCTGCATGTTTTGCCAAAAGAAGACCACAAAGAAACTGCAAAGGGTGGAGACAATGGAGAGGTCAGATGACTTGATCCAGCGTGCCAAACACGACTCTGTCATGAGCATACCGTTGTCAGCGGTGAGTGATGTGATTGCAGTTGAAGGCTGCTATCATCTGGCATGTTTGGTGACTTTTGAGAGACGTACTAGAAAACAAGCGGTGTCAGAGGAGCAGCAAGGGCCTGAAAATGAGTGCATGACGAAGTTGTGCAAAGACTTGACAGTAGGCCTGTCTCGTGGTCACGTATACGACATGGGAGACGTCTGGGACAGATACGAGAGTATGTGTAATGATACCGGCATCACCGTGAAATACTCCAGGAGAACAACGTTCTACGAAGATGTTCAAAGGCCTCTTGGATCAAACGCCAGCTATGTACGCCCATTGTCAAGGGGCCCGCTGCTGATTTGCCATGGAGAGAGCTCAGATTTCATAATTTCCAAAGCACTGGCTAAGCGTTGTGAACAAGGTCCTGTCACCTCTGAGTCAGAGTCTACTGAAGATGAAGATGCTGATGTCCGCATGTGTGCCACCAGCAGCATATTCCAAGATATGGTACACGTGGCTCTGAAGGTTCGACAAGATCTTCTTGAAACTCCTGGAGACTCCGAAACATGTCAAGGTATTGATTAGGAACATGTTGATCGCGTCATACCCGACAGTCTGTGCCTGTTTCTGCGATTGCTCTTTGGGGGAATGGGTGCTGTGGATGAGGGAAGTGAAGAGGACCAGAAAGTGAAGCAGAGTGTGTGTAACATTGCCCAGGACATAGTCTATGCAGTCTCAAACCGACGAAAGTTGACACCAAAGCATGTGTCTTACTCTGCACCAAGCCACCCGCTCAGAAGCACTCCTAGATCTGTTCCACCTGGAAAAATCACACTATTGGTATCGATACTGTAAGAAGGATAGACACCACCATCGCTCAGAACATCCTGGAGATATATGCTGAGAATGGATGTGTCTACATCCCTGACACCATCGTCAAATAGAGAATGATTCACTGCTCTTGTGACAACATAGATGTCTTGGAGTCAACCTTAGACGGGAAGAACACCTTCGACAGCACTCAACTGATGGTATGGCAGAGAGGCCCCCCTCCACAGCAGTCATGGCCAAAAGGGTGGCAAGCACAAGAGATCGAAATCTATCAAACCTGATGACCTACAGGAGTTCCAAAGGCTGGACGAGGCTACCCTCTCATCTGGCAAGAGGCCATCTCCTCTTGGCTACGACACTGACAAAGACGACTTGTCACATGAACCTGAGAGGGACCGGGCACGTGCCAAGGACTTGGCCTGGGTGGTGTCACGCATCCATGATGAGGCGATGTACGTTCCAAGCTGGGGAGCATCCAATCAATCTGTCAGCACTGCGGATCCACCAGTAACGACCGCCGGGATGTTGCCAATACTGCAGGCACCAGCAGATGACAATGACACCATGACCACCGTCATCAATCGCTTCATGGCCATTTCTGAGTATGTCAGCCAGAAGTACACCATCATCACTGCTGATCAGCCTCTGTACAGCAGGGGTAAGGAACTAGTCTGGCCAAACTCGAAATTTGCCAATGTGGTCTTGCTCATGGGAGGCCTCCATATCTGCTTCAACTTTCTGAAAGCCATTGGTCAACACATGGAAAGTGTGGGACTTGATGACTTATGGACAGAGGCAGGTGTGTACGCGACTAACACCACTGAGACAATGATGGACGGCAAGGCCTACTACCGAGCTGTGAGAGGTCACCAGCTGACGTATGGGGCACTGTGGCGCATCAAGTGGCAGATGTTTGAGTCATGGCTGGCTGCAACTGGCAACGGAGATGCGAACGTCAAACAGCTTGCCCTCAATGTTGCTTCGCTTTTCAAAGACAGAGCTGGCATAGATGAGATGCGCGATGCTGTTGACAACTTCTCAGACATTTTGGTAGATGAGAAATTCCAGTCTCATGGAGGAATTCAATGACCAGCACTCTGAAAATCCCAACTTCATGCTGTGGTCATCCTACATGGAAATGGTAGAGATCCTACTGGCCTTCATCAGAGCTCAGAAAGATGGCATGTGGAGTCTCCACATAGAAGTCTTTGCTGCAATGCTGCCTTGGCTAACTATCTATGACCACACAAACTATGCACGTTGGGGGCCGGTCTACTTGGCTGATATGAGAGGTCTTGAGAAGTCAGCACCAGAAGTTCATGCAGAGTTCTGTAATGGGAACTTTGTCGTCAAGAGGACGGCGAAGCGCCTCAACCAAGTTCCAGCTGATCAGGCAACCGAATAGATAAATCGTACATGCAAGATGCACAATGGTATTATTGGCATCACAAAGAATGACCAAGCAAGAGACAGGTTCTGCATCACATGGTCAGAGCGGTCACGCATCTCTCAAAACACAAAATGCCTCTTCAATCTTCAAGATGATGATGGGGCAGCCACCTTCACTCGGGTTGACAGTCTGCCTTCTCGCACTAGGCGTGACGCTCATGATGTCATGAAGCTAGTTCAGCAGTTGAAGCAGTTTGACGTCTTCAGAGTTCACGTGAGTGAAGCAGGAGATACAGATGCCACCACTAACATCCCACTTATTTCACTGGCAACCAAAGACACTGCACCCACAGATGTTGTGGAGAACCTGCTGACAACTCAGGACCGAGGAAAGCAGCATGTAATCGGCTTCATGAAGGAGAGACTGATTGAACAGATAGTAGGCTTCCATGAAACGATGAAGAAACATCGGTCGAAAACCGTACTGTACTGAACGGACGCATTTCCTGAGCTCTCTGATTTTGCATCTACTTTTGTATATTGCTGAGAATTTTACTTTTGGAAAGTTTTGAATTTTATATACTTGCGTTTATATTCACGTTGTTATAGTTAAGTAATTGAATATTAGTGGTTTTTAGCGATTTAGAAGTTTTCATAGCGTGCCGGCTTAATTTAACTTATACCTGTGACGGTTTAAACTAATTTTTAACTGCGCGATGCCGGCGCAGAAAGCGTCGTGTGTTAGGTGTAGGGTAAACCGGTGGTATTCGGAATTTAAGGATTATAACGGCGGTCCTATGGCGATTACCGATAGATCAGTTTGTTTCTTTTGCGAGTTCATGGAGGAATTAGTTGACATAAAACGCAGTGTACGGGAGGTAACCGAAAGACTTGCAACGCTTGATGAGGGCAGGGGTAGGGCTACGGTTGACGGAAGCCGAACCAATACTAACGTTGAAGACGTTAGTAATTTGAAGGGTGAGGTGCGTAACCTAGTTTCTAGTTTAGGTAGCTTGTCGGGAAGGTTGGATAGAGTTGAGGAAGGGGTTAAGGTTAGTCCGAGAGTAGTAGATAGTGAGGGATATAGAGAGGTTAAGGGTGGAGCTAGGCCGCGTACGTTAGGTGATAGGAATCCACCCCCTATCGAGGTTTCGAACCCTTTCGCCCATTTGGAAAGGGACGTGAATGAGGGGGAAACTATTTTAATTGGGGACTCTTTAGTGCGCCACATGGACAAAGAGTTCGTTGAACGGCATCCAACCAAGAGGAGGAGGGTCTGTCTCCCAGGGGCCAGGGTTGACAGAGTTAGAGACGAAGTGGATAGGATTGACGTTGCCTCCCGTCAGTCGGTGTTGGTGATGATGGTACGAGGCAACGACTCGTATAGGCCCGATACGAGAATGCCTGACCTTTTGGAGAGATATAGGGGGTTAATTATGTCCCTGAAGGCGAGGTCAGATAGGTCTTTAGTTCTAGGTATTACCCCTAGGCACGGGTTGGGTCTTAGGATTACGTCAAAAACAATATTTTTTAATAATAAATTAGAAGAGATTTGTGCTGAGGAAAATGTACCCTTCGTAAAGCTGTGGTGCGAATTCAGTGATCCTAGCCTTTTTATAAAAGATGGGGGTGCATTTTAATGAAATAGGTAATGCTAGGCTAGGTAGGTTAATAGACGAAAACGTGCGAAAGCTGTATAGGTCGAAGCCTTCTTTAAACGTTGTAATTATCGGCCCGTCGTAAAAAGTAACTTAAACGTCTTTATTGTAACGCACGTAGTATTAGAAATAAATTAAACGAATTTAAGGCGATAATTTATTCCGGCAACTACGATATAGTTGCTATCACTGAAACGTGGTTAAATACCGTGACTTGGGACTTGTTGGGGGAACTTGATATACCGGGTTTTAAACTCTTTACTAATGCAGGCGCGGATCCAGGGGGGGGGGTCGAGGGGGTCCGGACCCCCCCCTGCTCACGGTGACCAACGATTTTTCGATTGCGTTTGTTTGCTCCTATATATGAAAAATAAGACCTGAAGACTTAAAATGGCTTAAGGTACATGTATCCCGGTTGCCACAAAATTAATTTCCTTAAAAAGAATTAAAAAAAAAGTTTATGTCCGATCCTGAGACATTTCAGACCTGGCCTGGGTGTGTGAACAAGCAGGATTTTGATAACGGGAATATACTTCAAATCCATCTAAAGCTATCTTCAAATATGAAAATTTCCTACAGAGGGGGGGACACCCCCCCTCGGGCACCCCCCTTGGCGCTCGCGCGTCCTCGGCCTTAGGCCGAGGACATATCAGTAACGAGCCCCACCAAGACTGGACCCCCCTCTGCTTAAATTCCTGGATCCGCCCCTGTAATGATAGGTTACATAGGTTTGGTGGAGGCGTTTTGCTGTACATTCGTAATTCCCTTAGGGCTATCGAGGTTAAGTTAGATTTTCCGGCAGCAATTAATGCGATATGTGTTGAAGTTAGGGCGCGTAGTATTAGTTTTAATTTTGTTGTTGTTTATAGACCTCCCGTTCAACCCCTCTATACAGATACTAGATTTTACTCACTTCTTGGTAATTTTATTGACAATCGGAATAGTATAATTGTCGGAGACTTTAACTGCCCTAATGTTAATTATGAGACTTTTACTGGTAATGAGGAGGGTTTGAGATTCGTTGAGTTTATGGAAGATAACTTTTTACGACAGATAGTTATCGAACCAACGCGCGGTGACAATATTTTAGATTTGGTGATGACGAACAGCGAGAATATAGTCGAAGGTTTAGAAGTAGGCGAGAGTTTAGGATGTAGTGATCATCAAATTCTTAGGTTTAAGTTATTGATAGAAAACACTCAGGATAGTAACGTAAGAGAAGTCCCTGATTTTCGTAGGGCTAATTTTGATAGTTTTGCGGATAGGATGAGAGTAGTGGACTGGGATAACTTATTTATGGGTAATGACACAAATTTGCGTTGGGTGACGTTTAAAGAAAGTTTTAGGAATATTGAAATGGAGTTTATTCCTCGTAGGCCCAAGCGCGCTAGAAATCATGGTAGGCCGAAGTGGTGGACTAGGGAAATAGGCGAGTTCATAAACGAGCGTAATAGAGCGTATAGACTTAATAAGCGCAAAGGCACGGCAGCTAACTTTAATAGATATATCGAGCTTAGACGTCAGGTTAAAAGATCAGTTAGGAATGCCAAACGTAATTTAGAGATACTTATAGCTGCAGATAGTAAACATAATCCAAAAACGTTTTTTGAATACGTTAATAATCGTAAGCCGGTAAAAGATAACATAGGCCCTCTAGTGGATGTTAATGGCGCTTTGGTTTCTGACGCTCAGGCGATGGCGGGTATTTTCAATAACTTTTTGCGACAGTTTTTACCGTAGAAGACGTAAATAATGTCCCCGACGTAGACGATATCGTTCCATTTAGTAGCGAGACTATTTTGGATGAAATAACTGTTTACGAGGCTGAGATTGCGCATTATATCGATAGGCTAAAAGTTAGCAAGGCTCCAGGCCCTGACACTTTTTATCCCAGACATTTGAAAGATTTGAAAGACGTTATCGTAGGCCCCTTAACGAAGATTTTTAATCAGTCACTCGAAACGGGGATTATTCCTGAAGACTTCAAATTAGCTAACGTCACGCCTATTTTTAAAAAAGGCGACCGCGCAGTAGCTAGCAATTATAGGCCCATTAGCTTAATGTCAATTGTTGGTAAAATTTTGGAATTCGTAGTTAGGGATCGTATCATCGATCACTTAGAAAGTAGAGATTTGATTAATAGTAGTCAGCATGGGTTTCGACGCCATAGGTCTTGTTTAACTAATTTGTTAGAATTTTATAACGAAATAGTGCGCGAATACGATAGGCATAGAGCGTCTGACGTTATTTATTTAGATTTTAAAAAGGCGTTCGATACAGTTCTGCATAGGAGATTAATTGCGAAGGTCAAAGCGCACGGTATACGCGGTCAGGTAGCTAACTGGTTAGAAGAATGGCTTCGTGCTAGGAGACAGAGTGTCGTAGTTAATGGTAGTGAATCGGGGTGGTTAGATGTAGGTAGCGGTGTCCCACAGGGTTCAGTGTTAGGCCCATTTCTATTCGTAATTTACATTAACGACATAGATGTAGGATTGAGTAGTATCGTGTCAAAATTCGCGGACGATACTAAAATAGGCGGTAAGGTTGTTAACGAGGACGATAGAAATAGGCTCCAAGACGATGTAAATAGGATTATGGAGTGGACAGATAAGTGGCAGATGCAATTTAACGTAGACAAATGTAAAGTTTTGCATATAGGTTCTCGCAACAATAATTACACGTACACGATGGATAATAGGGAGTAGCAAGCGTTGACGAGGAAGTAGATTTAGGCGTACGCGTATCTAAGGATTTAAAGGTTAGGAACCAGTGCCTGGAGTCTTGCGCAAAAGCTAATGGGATGTTAGGCTTCATAGCGCGTAATTTCGAATTTAAATCGAAGGATATTATATTGCCCCTTTACAAGTCCCTAGTCAGGCCACATTTAGAATATGCAGTTCAGTTTTGGTGCCCGTACTTGCGTGAGGATATTGATAGGTTAGAAAGGGTTCAACGTCGTGCCACGAAACTGATTCCGTCATTGCGCAACAAGCCTTATGAAGATAAGATTAAAGAGTTAGACCTGTATTCACTCGAAACTAGGAGATTAAGGAGGGAGCTTATTGAAGTTTTCAAAATCATTAATAACATCGATAACGTAAATTTTGACAAATTGTTCACTTTCGATAATAGTAATACTCGCAATAACGGATTTAAGTTGCGTGGCAGACGTTTCATTACTAATATCGCTAAAAACTTCTTTACGTTTAAAGTAATTGATAAATGGAATAATCTTCCCGCGTCAGTCGTTCATTCTACCAGCGTTAATGTGTTTAAGAACCGTCTAGACAGACATTTTAAAAATATTAACGTTGTTTAAAATAAAAAAACAAAGTTAGCAACAGGAGCTCTGGTGGTGGTGCTCGAGGATGAGTCTGTTGACGATAAATGCCAGCTTGTGACATGCCAGCGTGTGATGCCAGCAATAAAATTATTAAAAAAAAAAGAAAAAAAAATTAGGCTAACACGAACGTAGATGTAACTCGTAGCGTAAACTAACCCACTTTTTGTTTAACTTTACCTACTTTTTTTTTTCTTATCTCCTTACTTTGCATGTCTGTAACTCTTTTCTTGCATGTTTGTAGTCTGCATGGTATGACAGTGAGTTAAGACTGTGTTTGCATGGTTTGTAAGCGTTCTTATTTTACTTCTTTTCATCTTTCACCCCTCTCCTATTTTCTCCGACTATTTTTCTGACTTGTCGGCAGTGGCCGGCGGATGATGATGGTGAGTCTTTTTTCTCTTTTTCTGAGTGAATGTTAACCCACGAGTGATAGGTGTTGCTCCTTACTTAACCCCTTATTCTCTTCTCTTCTCTTAACCCCCTACTCTTTCCTTTCTCTCGGGCTAACCTTAGGGTGGATTTTAGGGTCTTTGTTAGCCTTAGCTTCTGTAGATCTGTAGATGTGTACAAAGCTACAGTTTCCACCAAGCAGAACATGCAGAACACCATCAAAGCTGACAGAAAGCTACTACAGCGGCTTCTGAATGCCGCGACCGCAGGTCGCATGGTGGAGATGGTCAACGTCTTGAAGCATGAACTGTCCCCAGTCCCATTTAGTCTGGCGAAGGCAGGAGGAGAGATGAATTCGACATCGAAGTCTAAGCTGATGAACATCCTGATGGCTCAGAAGACCATAAGCTCAGAGGTTCCAACCTCTGATCTGAAGACCTGTGTGATGATAGATGGCCATGCACTCATCCAAGCTCTTGGCAAGCCTGGCGGCTGTCGGACATTCGGCATGCTGAATTGTTCTTCAAGGCCGTGGCGAGTTATTTCAATGAACACACAACAAGAGTTGATGTCATCTTTGATCGGTACGCAGAGGAAGGATCGATCAAAACAGTTAACAGGACAAAGCGTGCAAGCCAGAAGAAACCGATTCGGAAAGTCAATGATGGCCCACAAGTTCCACTGCCTGAAGTGTGGAAAAACTTTATGGCCCTGGATACAAACAAGGCTGACCTAGCCTTGTTTCTGTCTAACGTCATCACTGAGAAGGGCAGATTTCTTCAAGAAAGATGTCAGCTGGTGACAGGGGGTGGCTTCTCTGAAGCCACTGAAGTACGGTCAACCAGGCGATATGACGTTCCACTGCATAGCAACCATGAAGAGGCGGACACCAGGCTCATCTTCATTCATGTGATGCAGCGTCCCAGGGCTATGAACGAATACTGGTAGTGTGCAGAGATACTGATGTAATGGTGCTGCTGATTCACTTCGTTTGCACCAAGGTCGCTGAAGTGTGGATGTTGTGCGGAACGGCCAAGAACTGAAAATGCTACCCCGTGCACGATGTGTTCAATAGTTTGTCGCCCCCAGTCAGGGACAACCTGGTCAGCTTCCACGCTTTGACCGGGTGTGACACAGTCTCGTCCTTCAATGGTCATGGAAAAAAAGAAGTGTTGGAAGGTGTCCAGTGACCACCCACTCCTGCTGCACGCCATTGGTCGAGATGGGGATATGGCACCCCGGAACAACACACAGTTGATTACGCCAGAGTTCACCTTTCTGGGAAGGCCAAGAAGACTCTAGAAATGCTCCCACCGACAAAGGATGCCCTGGAGCTTCACGCCAAAACGGGCAAACTATCAGGCCAAAATATGGCTCCAGGCTGACAAAGAGCACGTAGATGTTGAAGATCCGGTGGACACTTCAGCCTGGAAGTTGGAAGATGGGAGTCTCCTACCAGTGTGGACAAGACTTCCTCCAATCCCTGAAGCCTGCCTGGAGCTTGTTGCTTGTGGTTGCAAGAAAAAGTGCAAGACAGTTAGATGCAACTGCTTCAGGAAAAGGATGAAGTGTACGACAGCTTGTGGATGTGACGACAGCGGTTGTTGTAACCCAGCTGGACAGTAGATCTACGTCTCTCTTCCGGGCTGAAATCGACAGAAGCTGGAATGTGCTGTAAGGAACTAATAATTCTGTTCTCAAGTGATTGTAATCCACACAATTGTGACTGTCAGTGCAGCATTTCGGTGCTGTTCATCAAGAAACGTGAACTTGTAGATGTTACTATTGTGTAAACTGTATAGTTATGGGGCTATATTTACTGCTTTGTGATTTAGTTGTGATAATTCTGTTACTGTGAGTACTTAATTCATGCCATCAAACTTATTAGGCACTAGTCATGTTAAAATAAATTGTTTTGACAAACATACTTGCTCAATGTTTTTTTTTCGCCAATTAAAATAAAACCACAAATTTTTAGCACAATTTCAGTCGTGATTAACTTGAATTTGACCTTGAGTTAGTAATTCGGAGGGAATAAGCGTGTCATCATACTTCTTTATCACTAAGTGTGGAAAAATGAAACATTTGGTCAAACCAATTGGCTCAGAATATTTTTTATAAATTAAAATTAGAAAATATAATTTTTTGCACAGTTTGACCTCGAAAATGACCTTCAAAGCCAAAAGCGAGAGTGGCATTCACCTGCATTTTATTCCTCACCCACAGCATGGGTGCCAGCTGTTAACAAAAAACCCGTTCAAAGTCTATTTTTTAATTTTGGCCGGTCCACTATTGTGGTTTACTTCTAGAGTAGGAGATATTATAAAGAGTAGAGATAGGGCTTATAGGCTACATAAGTGCGATAAAGACAATTTGTGGTTACGAAACAACTACATATCTCTAAGGCGTGAAGCGAAAAGTGTAATAAAAAAGTCCAAGCGCGAATTTGAAATCTCCATAGCGATTCTTTCAATACGTCAACAATATAAATCCAGTAAAAAGTGTCTTGGGGCCGTTGAAAAATGTTAACGGAGATCTAGTTTCTGAAAACAAGGAAATGGCTACCTTGCTAAACGAATTCTTTACGTCAGTTTTTACTATAGAAGATGTAACGAATATCCCTACGGTCATAGACATAATACCTTTTGATAATGGTAATATTTTGGATAATGTTGTGGTTAGTGAAGGGGAGGTAATGCGCTATATTGATAAAATGAAAATGCGTAAATCAACGGGGCCGGATTCCATACATCCCACGCAACTAAAAGAATTAAAAGAAAGCATTGTTGTGCCGCTAACAAAGATTTTTAATGCGTCTATTTCTGAAGGGTGCGTAACAGATAATTTGAAGTTAGCAAATGTAACACCTAGCTTTAAGAAAGGCGATAAATATGAAAATAAAAACCGACTCTAATAGACAGAGTTTATTTCCACAACAGTTTCGATGCCCACTGGCATCCTCCTCGGGTGGATAAAGAAAAACGAATGAACCAAAACAAGAAGGAAAAACAGTCCAGGGACCGACCGTTAAGAAATTCGCACCTAGGTTAGATCCCGTTCTCCCGACACCGGAAGGGCATTTTCATTAAAGGGACCAGCTTATAAGTACATTCGCACAAATTTAAAACTATCTTCCTGTTCTAAACATACAGATTCTATTATTTTTTTTACATAATTATTACATTTATTATTACATTTATTACATTTAATATTGCATTATTATTTATTACAGAAATTATAGATTTATTATTACATTGGTTATACATTGTTGTTTATTATACAGAACTTATAAACCGAAAAACGAATGAAAAAGGCGAGAAGGAAACAATCCAGAGACCATTGAGAAATTCGCACCTGGGTTAGATACCGTTCTCCCGACACCGGAAGGGCATTTTATTACAGGGTCCCGCTTGTAAGTACATTCGCACAAATTAAAACTCTCTACTTGTTCTATTCATGCAGATTCTAATATTTTGACATAATTACTGCATTTATTATTGCATTTACATTTTTTTAACATTTATTATTATTACCTTTACCCTAATTATTAAATTTATAATATTACCTTTATTATGACATCTATTGCATTTATATTTATTTCCACATTTATTACTCCCATTATTACATTTATATTTACGTTTAGTATTCCATTTACATTTTACCCCCCCCCCCAACAAAAAAAAAATCGAATGAACTAAAAGCAAGTAAGGAAACAATCCAGAGGCCTTTAAGAAATTCACACTTAGGTTAGAACACGTTCCCCCGACTCCGTAAGGGAATTTTTGACCAAGAATCTCATTAAAGGGTCTAACTTATAAGTACCTTCGCACAAATTAAAATTATCTACTTTTTCTATACATACAGATTCTATTATTTTCTTTTGATATAATTATTACATTATAAGTACCTTACTTGATTCTCAATCTATAGCATGATTATTGGCTGGCGTGAAAAAAAAATGGCATTATTAGTATTACAACTTCTGAAGGCATATTCGTGTTCTTTAATACGGGTTTCAATATTTCTTCCAGTTTCTCCCACGTATACTAAATCACAACTTTTACAGGGAATGCTGTAGACACAGGCTTGTTCCTGTTTTGCAACGTTATTCCTAACCAATTTACTTTTCATGGTAGACGAATATTTGAACGCCAAAGCAAACTTAAAATCTTTCGTCAACGGTTTTATTCTTTTTAAGCCGGCAGTGTAAGGCAAACTCACATATTGTTTTTGGTTAACTGAAGGTTCCCAAGGGGCATAAAAAGATTTTCTGGCTTTAAAATACGCCTTTCTGATAAACCACTCAGGATATTTTAAATTCTTAAAAATGTTCAAAATCCTTGAATTTTCCGGGTCCATCAAATGTGGGCTACAAATCCTGAGTGCTCTTAGAAACATGGAAGAAATAATTGAGCTTTTAACCCCTTCATCATGATATGAAAAATAATGAATGTACGAATTACAATGAGTAGGTTTTCTATAGACCGTGAAATTGGGCTTTCTGCTTTCGTTAATAACCAAAACATCTAGAAAAGGTAATTGTTTGTCGTTCTCCCATTCATATTTAAATTTAATGGAGGGAACAAGATTATTTAATGACTGAAAGAAAGTGTCAAAGTTGTTCCAGTGGTCAGACCAAAATGAGAAAATATCATCTACATAACGAAACCAAATTAGATTCCTGGGACATATTGTTTGCAACAATTCCGACTCATAATATTCCATGTATAATGTACTCAGTACTGGGAATAAAGAGGACCCCATTCCCATACCAAAACGTTGCAAATAAAATTCTTCACCGAAGGAGAAGGCATTATTGGTGACACAGAGTTTTATTAGTTCTAAAAATACAGATGTGGGCATGCCTAGTTCTATTTTACATGTTGGCAATTTTCTATCTAACAAAGTAAGTACATCATCAATGGGAACTTTCGTAAACAAGGACTCAACGTCGAAACTGATCATTCTTCCCCGTTTTAAATCTAAGGACATAACTTTGTTAATAAAGTCACAGGAATTAGTGATGTGCGAGCCTGAAAATTTACCAACTAATGGGGATAATTTATCTGCAAGAAATTTAGATAACCTGTAACTAAAGGAACCCCTGTGTGAAATAATGGGACGGAGTGGTATATTAATCTTATGGGTTTTGGGTAGGCCGTAAATGTGGGGGAGTTTGCGGTTAATCTGTAGAAATCTTTTAGGATCAATCGCCAGGACATCTTTTAATAAGTTCCTGATGGTTTTGTTGAATTCGGCAGAAAGACGCTTTAGGGGGGACGATCTCACTTTGGTGTAGGTGAATTTATCACTAAGTAACGCTTCCATTTTTTGTTTATAATCACACTTGTCCAAAATAACCACAGTGTTACTTTTGTCCGCTTTAGTGACAAATATTGCTTCGTTCTTCCTGAGCTTGTCTAAAGCTAACCGGAATCTTTTGGGAATAGTCTATTGAGTTGAAATGTTCTAGAAACTTGCTCAGAATCAAACCATTTAAACACGGAATATCCACCCTGGAAGTAACTACGGAAGACACAAAATCTAAAACAATGTTTTTATCGGGTTTAAGGGCAAACGACAGCCCGAAATTAAGAACTTCCTTTTCGTTATGTAGATGATATTTTCTCATTTTGGTCTGACCACTGGAACAACTTTGACACTTTCTTTCAGTCATTAAATAATCTTGTTCCCTCCATTAAATTTAAATATGAATGGGAGAACGACAAACAATTACCTTTTCTAGATGTTTTGGTTATTAACAAAAGCAGAAAGCCCAATTTCACGGTCTATAGAAAACCTACTCATTGTAATTCGTACATTCATTATTTTTCATATCATGATGAAGGGGTTAAAAGCTCAATTATTTCTTCCATGTTTCTAAGAGCACTCAGGATTTGTAGTCCACATTTGCTGGACCCGGAAAATTCAAGGATTTTGAACATTTTTAAGAATTTAAAATATCCTGAGTGGTTTATCAGAAAGGCGTATTTTAAAGCCAGAAAATCTTTTTATGCCCCTCGGGAACCTTCAGTTAACCAAAAACAATATGTGAGTTTGCCTTACATTGCCGGCTTAAAAAGAGTAAAACCGTTGACGAAAGATTTTAAATTTGCTTTGCGTTCAAATATTCGTCTACCGTGAAAAGTAAATTGGTTAGGAATAACGTTGCAAAACAGGAACAAGCCTGTGTCTACAGCATTCCCTGTAAAAGTTGTGATTTAGTATACGTGGGAGAAACTGGAAGAAATATTGAAACCCGTATTAAAGAACACGAATATGCCTTCAGAAGTTGTAATACTAATGCCATTTTTTTTCACGCCAGCCAAAATAATCATGCTATAGATTGAGAATCAAGTAAGGTACTTTATAAATGTAATAATTATGTCAAAAGAAAAATAATAGAATCTGTATGTATAGAAAAAGTAGATAATTTTAATTTGTGCGAAGGTACTTACAAGTTAGACCCTTTAATGAGATTCTTGGTCAAAAAATCCCTTACGGAGTCGGGGAAACGTGTTCTAACCTAGGTATGAATTTCTTAAAGGTCTCTGGATTGTTTCCTTACTTGCTTTTAGTTCATTCGATTTTTTTTTTGGGGGGGGGGTAAAAGTAAATGGAATAATAAACGTAAATGTAAATTAATAATGGAAGTAATAAATGTGGAAATAAATATAAATGCAACACATGTCATAATAAAGATAATATTATAAATTTAATAATTAGAGTAAAGGAAATAATAATAAATGTTAAAAAAATGTAAATGCAATAATAAATGCAGGAATTATGTCAAAATATTAGAATCTGCATGTATAGAACAAGTAGATAGTTTTAATTTGTGCGAATGTACTTATAAGCGGGGCCCTGTAATAAAATGCCCTTCCGGTGTCGGGAGAACGGTATCTAACCTAGGTGCGAATTTCTCAATGGTCTCTGGATTGTTTTCTTCTCGTCTTTTTCATTCGTTTTTTGGTTTATAAGTTCTGTATAATAAACAACAATGTAATAACCAATGTAATGATAAATTTATAATTTCTGTAATAAATAATAATGCGATAAAGGTGCGACGGGAAATTATAGGCCAATCAGTTTAACGTCTGTTGCAGGTAAACTACTGGAATCAATAATTAGGGATCGTATAGTCGAACACTTACAATTGCATAACTTGGTTAGAAGTATGGAGCACGGTTTTAGGCGAAACAAATCTTGCTTAACTAATCTTTTAGAATTTTTTCAAAGCGTGGTTGACGTTTACGATAGTCATCGGGCGGTTGATGTAGTGTATTTAGGTTTTCAAAAAGCGTTTGACACCGTATCGCACAAAAGACCCATTGAAAAAACTAAGGCTTATGGAATCAGGGGTGTAGTAATAAATTGGATAGAAGAGTGGTTGCGAGGTAGGAAACAGAGGGTGGTCGTTGATGGAGCGGAGTCGGGTTAATGTAGCGAGCGGCGTTCCTCAGGGTTCTGTATTGGGCCCCTTGCTTTTTCTTATATATATTAACGATTTAGATGTCGGCCTAGTCAGTACAGTTTCAAAGTTTGCGGATGACACGATTAATGACGAAAATAGAGATAAAATCCAGGAAGATCTGAATAAAATTGTTGATTGGTCAATCACATGGCAAATGAGATTTAACGTCGATAAGTGCAAAATTTTACATATAGGTTCGCGTAAAGGTAATTTTGCGTATAATATGTCAGGGAAGGAGTTACAAGCGTAGAGCAGGAAAAAGATTTAGGAGTTATAGTCACTGGTGATTTAAAAGTGATGAAACAAAGTACAGCAGTGGTCAATAAAGCGAACAAAGTGCTAGGTTTTATAGCTCGGAATTTTGAGTACAAATCGCGCGATATTATTGTTCCTCGTTATAAATCATTAGTTAGACCCCATTTGGAGCAACGATCCAATTTTGGAATCCGCTTATGTGAAAAGATATAGACAAAATCGAAAGAGTTCAAAGACGAGCAACTAAGATGATTCCCTCGCTTAGGTCGAAGTCGTACGAGGATAGGCTTTAGGAATTAAAATTGACTACACTCGAGACTCGGAGGCTAAGGGGTGATCTAATCCAGGTTTATAAAATTATGAATGGGTTCGATAACGTAGATAGAGATAGCTTTTTCGAAATATCTCAATATAATAGGACTAGAAATAACAGGTGTAAGTTATCAAGTAGAAGGTTCGAGACAGCAGTTGCCAAAAACTTTTTTACGCATAGAATAGTAAATAGGTGGAATAGTTTGCCGGTAGAAGTAATTAGTAGCACGTCTATAAACATGTTTAAAAATCGATTAGACGCATATGTTGATATCTTGTGCGGAACGCTCTTCTACACAAGCGTCGTTCTTTACATTAATTATACTGTGTGTTGTTTGCAGTTAAAATGTATATATGTACGGCATGCGAAGGTGCCCCTTCAGGGCATTTGATTCCGCTCGTATGTAGGAGAATTACGAGTGCTGACTAGTCGGGGTCCTTGGTGTAGTGGTTAACATATCCGACCGGCAATTGGATGATCCCGGGTTCGATTCCTGAGAGGTACCTCATTTTTCATTTGCTCGTTCTCCCTCCTCATTTTGTGCGGAACGCTCTTCTACACAAGCGTCGTTCTTTACATTATATATATATATATATATATACACAGAGTATTGTGCAAATTAATTGCAGCACTCTGAAAACAAGTTGTGCAATTAATTTACACAGTACTGTGTTATATATATATATATATATATATATATATATATACATATATATATACATTTTAACTGCAAACACGCAGTATAATTAACGTAAAGAACGACGCTTGTATAGGAGAATATTCCGCGCAAGATGAGGAGAGAGAACGAAACAAATGAAAAAATGAGGTAACCACCCTGGAATCGAACCCGGGATCTTCCGATTGCCGGTCAGATATGATAACCATTACGCCATGGGCCTCACTCGAACAAATGCCGTAATTCTCCTACATACGCGCAGAAACCAATGCCCCAAGGGGGCACATCCCGCATGCCGTACATTATATACATTTTAACTGCAAACACGCAGTATAATTAACGTAAAGAACGACGCTTGTATAGGAGAATATTACGCGCAAGATGAGGAGAGAGAACGAAACAAATGAAAAAATGAGGTAACTGCGTGTTTGCAGTTAAAATGTATATAATGTACGGCATGCGGAAGGTGCCCCCTTGGGGCATTGGTTTCTGCGCGTATGTAGGAGAATTACGGCATTTGTTCGAATGAGGCCCATGGTGTAATGGTTATCATATCTGACCGGCAATCGGAAGATCCCGGGTTCGATTCCCGAGTGGTTACCTCATTTTTTCATTTGTTTCGTTCTCTCTCGTCATCTTGCGCGGAATATTCTCCTATACAAGCGTCGTTCTTTACGTTGATATACATATATATATATATATATATATATATATATATATATATATATATATATATATCTGAGTGAGTCAAATTTTCAAAATTTCTATTTTTGAGTGGAGCACCCCATAATCTTGTTACATTTCATAAAAATGCATTTCAGGTAAAGTTTTGCTTTTTCTGGATTATATTTAGGTGTCGCTACCAAATGGGAAATTTTTCTACTACATCAAGGACTTAGTTGTTGAGTGACTGAGTATTATTTTGGTCCTACTTTTGTGTAGTTTTGGTAGTTATAGTCAAATTATCTTTAATAATTTCAACTAAATACCAACTAGATTTAAGAAGCATGTGGTGGACAAAGTTGAAACTACAGTATGTTCAGAGAATGGGAAAAGCTAAAGAACAAAGAGAACAAAGACAAGCATTCAAAGAAATTAAGACAGAAAGAGGAAAATGGGAAGGCACACTTAGAAGGTTTATTTAACATTGCTCATGCTGATGCTTTGAAAATGATCAAAAGTGATGAAGTTCGAGAGTTCCTTGCTGCTCAACATGAGAAACGAAGACGAAGAAAAAAGGGAGGTGTAGATAGAGCACTAGCCTAGAGAGAGGAAGAGTTAACAAAAAGACAGCAGACATTTAAGAAAAGAATTGCGCAAGAAAAGGAAAATAAGAGACATCGTGAAGAAAAGGTTAGCTTTGTGTTCTCCTCCTCAGAGTTCTCATCTGAAACTGAAATAGAAAGCAAAACAGCTGATAAAGAAGGGGCAACATTTGGTGCCATTGGTGGTGAGCTTCAGCCATCTACTTCAACTGCAAAGCCATTGAAAAGAAAAAAGTTATTAGATGATAAGTTGTCCGCTTGCCTAGATGTAGCCAAGTTGAATGATCGAAAGGTAGCGCTTGTGCTGACACCCACAATTCAAAGTCTTGGCTTTAATCTAGCAGAATACAGCCACAGTTATTCATCTATTCGCCGAGAAAGACTGAAGCGTCAACAAAAGATTGCTGAGAATTTGAGGAAGGAGTTTAAGCCGCAAATTCTCCTAACTATACAATGGGATGGAAAACTATTGGATGATATAACGGGGAAGACAACTGTTAACCATCTTCTCATATTAGTTTCTAGCGAAGGAGTTGATCAGTCACTTGGTGTTCCCAAACTTTCATCAGAAACTGGTGATTCAGCAGCATCGGCTGTTTATGAAGTATTTGTGTCTTGGGGAATCTGCAATCATGCTAAATGCATGAGCTCTGACACAACAGCTGCCAATACTGGTTTAAGAAATGGAGCCTGCATGCTCTTTGAGCAAAAGATGGGGAAAGATATGTTGTGGATAGCTTGTCGTCATCACATGCTGGAGATAATGTTTGAAGCGGTTTTGTCTACCTCTTTAGTGTCTTCAAAAGGTCCTGAATTCATAATTTTCAAGTGGTTCCAAAGTAAGTGGTCATCAATCAATCACACCGATTACCAGACAGCATTATCTGATACATTTACTTCCAATAAAGTTGCTGACATTAGGGATGAAATGATAACACTTGCATCAAGTCAGCTAGAATAGTTCCAAATTCGGGACAATTATCGTGAACTCCTGGAACTTACAGTCGTATTCCTGGAAGGAACATCATCCAAAGGAATAAAGAAATTTTTGGGGCACCTCTGGTACTTATCTGAGGAACTGGTTGCACTCTCTTTGATGATGAAGTATCTGCTTACACAAAATAAAGATGGTCCAGGCCTTGCAAACCCAAGGAGATGAGCACTCAATGAAACGTGTCAATCTGGACTCTGCACTGATTCAGCATAGGAAATTGGAAGACTTTGTTACTTCTAATACTCGTAGGTTCCTTGAAATTAGTGTTGTCTTTGGACTTCCAAGATTCCAAGACAAAGATGTCAAAAAGTAGAATAAAGACACCATATACATATAGGGTGGATCGATTTTACATTTTTTTCGATTTCCATATTCTAATAGAGACAAAAACTTGCGCATGCATGAGAAAATAGCCTCTGCAAAATCTTAGCTTAATAGGTAATCATCTTCTGCCCCCGGCAGAGCGATGAAAATCATATTTTAGTAGTCAAAAAAGTATTTTTAAACCCTAGCCTAGAGTCATAAAATTTTGCGTGTGTGTTATTTCATGCCTAAGCAACGATATAAATGCTATGGGAAATATATAAATGCATTATTTAAGACAAAGAGCCGATCTGAAAATATGTATAATATACATATTTTCAGATCGGCTCTTTGTCTTAAATAATGCATTTATATATTTCCCATAGCATTTATATCGTTGCTTAGGCATGAAATAACACACACGCAAAATTTTATGACTCTAGGCTAGGGTTTAAAAATACGTTTTTGACTACTAAAATATGATTTTCATCGCTCTGCCGGGGGCAGAAGATGATTACCTATTAAGCTAAGATTTTGCAGAGGCTATTTTCTCATGCATGCGCAAGGTTTTGTCTCTATTAGAATATGGAAATCGAAAGAAATGTAAAATCGATCCACCCTAAATTATTATACAATTCTGTTAAGGTTACTGTCCAGTGCATGAGGGTTGTCAATGACATTGGAGAACGAGGGGTAGCATTAGTAGATGAATATAATAAACTTTTGACAAATGACGAGGAACAGAAACAATTTCTCCGGTTGATAGTTAAAGAATACCGGTGTAGCAGGCCATATTACACCCTTACCAGTTTATACCCGGGTATATTCTGGCGTAGGCCATTTGAAATCCCGGGTGTAAACTGGCCTAGGCCAGATACCACTCTGGAGGTTAATCTGGCCTAGGCTGTTCTACACTCCCCCAAGCCAGAATACACCCTTTACAGTTTCAACAAAGAGAGTCACAAAATGTGAAGAAAAACTTAATTACTTTATTGACATTATTTTATTGACTTCCTACAGGTATTAGGATACACAAAAACTGAAAACATCTGCCATGGAGAAAGGCCTGCATGTTTTTCTGGAACACTAGCATATTCTGAAATAAGTTCACGAAATATATCATACCACTATTTTTAATCATAAGTTATCAACAGGCTGTAAACATTCACTCCCGGTTAGGTTAATTGAATGTTCAGTTAGGTCAACTGTGCACCCTTGACAAATGGTTAGGTTAAGTCGTGATATTTTCCTTAGTCAAAGTGGCTTCAGGACGAAGGAAAATATCACAAATTAACCTAAGCAATCGTTAAGGATATACACTTGACCTAAACAGACATTCAATTAACCTAACCAGGATTAATTGTTTATAGCCTGTTGATAACGTATGACTAAGAATAGTGGTGACTATGATATATAAAATAAGTTGAAACTTTCTAAAGTAGTGACACTAACTGCTATTTGAAAGCGTGTTCCACTTATCCACCACTCTATTCCCAAACCAATGCCTCCCTGTCTTCTTTTTAAACCAAAATTTGTGTAATATTAGTACCTTTCAAATAAACTTTCAATAGCTGACATTAAAGAGGGTGTATTCTGGCCTGAGCGAGTGTAAAACAGCCTAGGCCAGATTAACCCCCGAGGTGGTATCTGGCCTAGGCCAGTTTATACCTGGGGTATAAAGTGGTCAAGGGGTATAAGTTGGCCTGTTACACCGGCAAAGATATCCTGATCGAAAGAAAGTGTCACTTATGAAGTGATCTGCTATCTGATGAGTGATGAACTAAAACATGTAAAAGATATACAGTGTGTCTGAAAAGTCACTCCCTATTTTTAAATTCTTTATTGCTCCCAAACGAAAAGGGATATGAAAACATTTCTTTAACTGAAATGAAGCTTATTTATTACTGTTTACTTTATTACCAAACTGAAAAGCCTTAATACAAAGTTAAAGTTCAACGTAGGTTCCACCATTGTCCACACACTTCTGTACCTTACCAGTACAATTTCAACAGATTTTCTCAAGAAGTCACGTGGTACGTTACCAAGAACATCACGAAATTTGTCTTCAAGTTCATCAATGGTCCTTGGTTTTGATTTGTACATTTTTTCTTTGGCCCAGCACCACAGAAAGAAGTCGCATGGCGTTAAATCTGGACTTCGAGTAGACCATTCTGTTGGCCCTCGACGATCTAACAACCGTCCGGAGAAGTCGTTATCTAACCAAGCACGAACAGTTAATGGAAAATATGGTGGAACAATTCTCCAGCACTTTCCCACTCAGGTTACAAAAGTATGTGGACAATGCTGGAGTCTACGTTGAACTTTAACTTTGTATTAAAACTTTTCAATTTTGTAATAAAGTAAACGGTAATAAATAAGCTTCATTTCAGTTAAAGAAATGTTTTTACAGTATATCTCTTTCTGTTTAGGAGCAATAAGAATTTAAAAATAGGGAGTGACTTTTCAGACACCTGTACGACAGTGTACATAGATTGCGTTTGTTGGATTTCTACTTTAGTTTTGTAAATATTTGATTAAATCACGTATTGCATCATGGAAGTTGCTTTATTTCAAAACACTGAATGTTTTCATAGATTTCAGACTTCAGGGATACACTTTTTTACTACTTTAAAAAATATATTATAATTTGTCTTGTTTGTTTTAATTTCCTTTTCTTAACAAGAACATAAAACAGAACATAAAACAGAACATAAAAATTTTCTCGCTTTAAAACAAGTAATGGAGAAAAAATTATTCAAACTGGTTAACTCTGCGATTAGCTGAGTTGCAAGTAGCATGATGGTAAATGGTGTAAATTTCAATGGCTAGTAGCGACCTCTAAATTTCGTTTAAATGCTATAAAACGTCCACGTATGACTTTTCTCACCTAAAAAAAAAATTTGCGGTACTGATATGAATCACTCTAAATATATACTATATATATATATATATATATATATATATATATATACACAGTATATTACAAAGTGGACTTACTTTGTATTGAGATGTTTAGCCTTCTTGTATGAGAGTGCCGAATCTGGCACAGCTTTCATGTCGGACTAACGCTGCTCATTGCGCTAACTCCTAGATTATTATTACCACCACCATCAGGAATCGAACCGCCGACCTCAGTGTCTTCACTTCACTTAAAGGGAAACCGTAGTACTCACTGAACCACGGGCGCTGGGGTCTTTTAATCGTAAGAGAAAATTAATTTTCTTCAGAGGTCTCGGATTAAATGCGAATAATAGAGTTTTCATATCGCTCTTATCTCAAATCCTAATACGCACATGCCCAACTATGTACATATATATACATACATACATATACACGTATACATATATATGCTATAAGAATCAACAAATCATTTATGATCTAGTGCATGGAATCCTAATGTATTTAAATATAGTTTTATTATGTATCTAAATGCGTTCTAGTGTATATCAGGGGCGCCGGAATTTGGGAGGGCAGGGGGTGCATTTTCCCACCCCAAATATAGAGATTGTTAAGCCCATAACACTTAGTAAAGGATGTGAAGTGGTATTTAAGTAAACTAAAAAATATAAAATGCATAAAATTTTATGGAATCTCTTTACAGAGCTTACAATTTAACGGTAATCATTTTATTATAGAAGGAAAATAACGGGAAGATCTCTATACAACTCTGGTTTAAAATTAATACACTGTCTTAGTCTCCCCTCCAATCTCGTCTCGCTTACTGATTCAATTTCTAATGTCTTTGCACAATCAGCTTCTGCTACATTTTATTATTGCTGTAATCATATATAATGGTAATGTCCAATGCTTGAAATACAAAATATAGTAATCAATTTATATACGGTAATTCGTACCAGTATTAGTCCATTAAAGGTTTTGTAATAAATGTTGGGTGTATTATACAATTTCTTACGTTGTTAGCTGGAAATTATGTTCGTAGTAATATTTTTCAACATGGGATAGCTAATGTATGAAATAATTTAAGGATGTCATAATTTGAAATGCCTTTCCCACCCCCACCCCAGTGTTAGAAGGCTTCCGCCGCCCCTGGTGTATCTAAATGTAGTGTTATAATGTATCCAAATGTGTTATCTTGTATCATCTATGTGTGCTGTCATAATGTGTAAGACCTACTACATATATATATATATATATATATATATGATGAATAAATATTTTTCACGTGTTACTTTCGTGAAATAATTTTCATTATATATATATATATATATATATATATATATATACATACACACACACACATATATGTATATATGGAATATCACGCCTAAACATGAATCAGTTATGCTTTATACATAAGGTTTCCTTAAGGCTGAGTTGCATAACCTTAGTGGGAATTTCCATAACGTTAATTTATATGAGTATGTCAGTTTTTAAAGTGAATACTGACCACTTTCATGTATTGTTAGATACAATCATTTATTGGCGTAGCGTGGTCATTTTCAATACGCATACAGTACAAGATATAGCTTTGTATATTAGCATCCATAATACACAATATAAACAATTTCTATTTCCAATGCTAGGCAAGGAGTTATGATTATCACAGGCCTGCGAATGAGAACTTTGTAAGAGTTGTTTTCTTACTAATAACTGATTTTATAAAATTCAACTTCGCTGATTTCGAAAAAGGTGTCCATTTTTTCTATCGCGTAATGATTTTCTGCAAACTGGAAGGGAAAAAACAACATAAATAAATATTATTTATTTCACTTTACATTAGGTACTTATTTCGCTTTGTTATACTAATTACAAATGCAAACAACTTTAAAAAGAAAGAAGATTATTAACGTCAATTACATATTCATCTTTATTTGTTCTGAGTTTTCTTGTGAGATCTATGCCTTTTAGTCTCGAATGTACGCGCAGTTGCTTTTTCTTATGTAATAATTCTGGAGTATCCCGTTTCAACATCCAGCAGTAATCAGCCATCATGCTGATGTCCCACCTTCCCTGATATCTCTTCTCCATTTCTTTGATGTCTTGGGGAAACCGTTCTCCTTGTTCTTCGCTGAGTGCTCCGAGATTCTCAGGGAAGTAGTCCAAGTGTGAATGTAAGCAATTTAATTTTAAACTCATATTACAACCCAACTCTTTGAACTTACTTAGCATGTTGTTCACAATGTTTTGGTAATTTGGGTCTTTATTGGTAATTTGGGTCCTTATTAGCTGATAACATCCTTAAAAGCAATACACGCTTCTTTTTCAAGATTGTTCATTGTTCTTTCAAAGTGTTCATCCAAAATCAATTTTCTAATCTGGGGACCAACGAAAATTCCTTCTTTCAATTTTGCTTCCGAAAGAGTTGGGAATTTACCACGCAGATACTTAAAACAATCTCCATCTTCGTCCAAAGCCTTAACAAATTGCTTCATCAAGCCCAATTTTATGTGAAGCGGAGGTTAAAGGAATTTTTTCGTGTCAACTAAACTTTCACGTTGAATGTTTTTAGAACCAGGTGTCAGATTGACTCTGCGTGGCCATTCCTTTTTTATCCAGTGCTGAGTTCTTGCTCGGCTATCCCATTCACACAAAAAACATGGAAACTTCGTATAACATGATTGTTGACCTAACAACATACAAATCACTTTTAAGTCTCCACAAAGTAGCCAACCGTGTTCTTTGTATTTAACCTTAGCTAGAAGAAGCTCAAGATTTTCGTACATTTCCTTTAAGTGAACCGAATGAGCCACAGGAACGGATGCATACAAGTTACCGTTGTGAAGGAGGACGCCTTTTAGACTTCTTTTAGAAGAATCCATGAAAAGTCTCCGCTCATTTCCGAAACATTGTTGCAATATGTCAGTGAATTTTCTTGAGAAAAATATTGGATGAATTCTTTTTCTAGATTTCTGTACCAGTAAAATGATGTCGTGGGAGAAAGCAAGTTCTTTGTACGAAGTCTGGATCCCAAAATCTCTGAAGAATCCTTCGGGAGACACAAATCGCTTACCAAATCATTAAGTTCACTTTGTTTAAACAATTGCGGTTCACCATATGTTTCGGTTTGAAAACAATCAATATCATCGTTTCCATCGTCATCAGAAACCGAATCAGATGAAGTTATATGAAGAGTGTTTGGTTTAGTAGGTACAGGTATACCAGGTCCATGAGCAACAGGTCTCATAGCAGACTGCAAGTTTAGATAAGAAATTTCATTTTCATTTTTAGTATTGTAGCCTTGCACGTTATATGAACAAAAATAGCAGTCATTGCTGTGATTTCTAGGCTAAAGAATCCTTTTTACCTTTATTCCACAGTCTAAGTTGTTCAACACAAACACCTGCAAACTTTATGTGGAGCCCATGATTTGTCTTCATCCCCAAGTTTCATTCCGAAGTACGCATAGTATGCTTTCTTGACGAAGTCTGTAATATCTCGCATTTGTTTTTTTCACAGTAAGTTTTCCACAAATATAACAGAAAATGTTTGGGTTATTTACACACCCTAAGATTGCCATAGTGATAAATAAACAAATTTCAAACGAGAAATATAGTCACCGCGCACCTTTGAATAATAAAAAACTATAACCTCGCACGCACTAGACAGACTGACTCATCTCGTGGCTTGTCAATCACTTGTATACTAGCGGTGCGTTTCTCGAATGTTCTAGAAGACGCTATGACGTCACTTCTGATCTGGAAGCATTTATAGGCAGTAGTTTTTAATCAAAATTTAATTGAGTCAATTTTAATTAAAATAACTTACATATTACTTACATATTACAAATTACTTCCCTCCTCCACCAAGTCCCGAAAATGAGGCGGGATGCTGCAGAGGAGTCGACCGCAGGTCGATCCTGAACCGTCGCGTCGTTCAAACTCAATAAAAGTTTATATTATGAAATATGATATTTTTTGAAAAATCTGTACGTGATGGCGAAAAATTAATATTATTTTCGGAACCAGCGTGCAGAAATTACTATATAAGTGATAAAATATTTCGGACAACAAAACTATCACAGGCCTATGTTATTTATATTGGAAATAAATCGTTTTTATAAAAAAATCCAGATCGTTTTTTGGAAAGATCTGGATAGTAGCGACTGTTTCAATATACATGCACGCATATATTACTACAATTTTTGAAGAATTTGCCCTAAGAAATTTACGACAAAATCATCTCAAATTTTCAAAGTGAAATAAGTGTAATTTATAGTTTCATTTTAATGCTAGAAACTTATCTAAAAAATATATACTGTGTAAACGTACATATTTATTTATTTATGTGCATCATAACTATAAAATAAGTAATAAATATGTATTTCATATTATTTATTTATCATAAATAATATGAACGTTTTGCATGCAGCCAAAAATCCGCTTTCGTTCGAGCTCATACAGCAAGATTTTTAGCAATTTTAGCAATTAGCCTGTGAAAATTGAAAGGAACACAGGGAAACATTGTGCTGTCTTAAGACAGCACACAATAAGGCTCATTTTGGAGCGCTTATGTCAATGTATGTACGCCTTTCTGTAACGTTAAGGCTTGCATGCGGTTTTGAAAATGCTTGCGCTTGAAGGAATTATAGTGGATATGAAATAATTTTAAAATTGACGTTTTAAATATAATTTTAGTTTGAAAATAATTATATTATCATGAAATATACGTTCGTGAATTTTGACAAAAAACAGCTGGTATTAATGTTTTTAACCCTTAAATTTCATAAGAGAGCACACAATAAGGGCTACTGGTACTTGAAAGGAACACAGGGAACATTGTGCTCTCCTAAGACAGCATACAATAAGGCTCATTTTGGAGGACTTTTGTCATTGTATATACGCCTTTCTGTGACGTTTTGCATGCAGCCAAAAATCCGCTTTCGTTCGAGCTTATACAGCAAGATTTTTAGCAATTTTCACCGCTATCAGAGAACAAAGAAATACATATGGGCTGAATGTATATTTTGTGGTTAATGTTATAAAGAAGACGCAGGGTATATTAATGAACGTAATGGAAATTTATTAATATTATTGGGACAATTAATTATAAATTAAAAAATTAATAAATTAAAAAATATAATGATAATATTTGTAATATATACAGTATGTTGGTGCGTGTTTGTAAGATACATAGCATGTTTTATTTTTTAAACTAAAGGAAGACATACACTGCATGTCTTGCATTCACGGAGAATACGCCACTGCAATCTTTTAAGTGAAATTTTGCATGGAAGAAGGATTTATACGTTTGTTGGACACGCTTAATCTGTTGTTGTTAATAGATACATGGCTTAAATAAACACAGAGCATAGAGGAAAGCTTCTGATGAACTGTTAGGCACATGGTTTATTCAAGCGGTAGGACATGAAAGAGCCATTCTTGTCTTTACGCCGCTTCCCGTTGATCAACGAAGTTAACTGACATTGGGTCGGATAGTAGTTGGATGGGAGACCGTCCTCTGCTTTCAGACAATGTAGCGATCCGTGGTTCAGATCCCACGTAAAGCTGTAGGTCCCCTGCGTCATATGACCTTAGATCTTACTGACTAGGTTAAACAAACCCATCATTTTTCTTGTCTTTACTGGATAGTCAGAAATCCAGTGTGGTAGTTAGCATGAACCTGTCCATTCTTCGAAGCACTTACCAAAGTTCCAAATAAGTGATGTAATGTTTAAATAAATTTCTCGGTTTCCTTTTTGTTTTGGATGTCAAAGGAAGGCGTTCGCGTATTCAGATTTATTAAAAGAATCCCGTAGTAATTCCTGTACTAATGCCCAAACTGCATAGTCGAAAATCTAAATATTGCTTTTTAACTCAGGAAGTAGAGTTCATTGTCTTATTGTCTTTTATGAGAGAAACTTACTTGAAGAAGTGGAAGATCACTTTTGGTTTGAGACATCATGCTTTTAACCCGTCAACTGCATCTAATTCGAGAAGAGTTCTTTGCCGATCTGGTGTCCTTCCAAAACAGACACTTTGGGCTAGAAAGGATTTTTCTCATCCTTATTGTTTAAATGTTACGCACCTGCTCTGTTTTACTGAAGGTAACATTCCATTGTCCATTCCCCTTAATGAAGGGAAATAAATACCAAATAATTATCTAGTTTGCTATTGCAAAGTTGTAGCACTGATAAATTGCAAGACTAAAAAACTATTGTAGCGTAGTTTGACCCGAATTGCTTGTTAATTTAAATTATTTGTGTATACCACGGGCAAATTTCCATCTAGTAAACAAGTATCAAGTCGAATGATGTGGTTGTGAGTCTCCATAACCAAATGAATACGAAAGTTGTACACATCTCACGCAAAATGGCGAATTATTTAAGAATAGTCTCCAAAATGACCCATTTAAGTTCATACCAAAATGCTTAGGTTACCCCTGGAATTGAGTATTTTTTCTTCAGAAGTGAGAAATTGAGAATCACTTGTGATCAAATACTGTCTCCGATTCTGTTCCAGTAGGAGACCGTTCTCCTGTGTGAAGCCGTTGTCTCAATCTGGGAATAACGTCGGAGATTCGCCCTTTGGAGTTCCCCAGACACATGATCTTAAGCCCAGAGTTGGCACGGACTAAATTGTAAATCATTGAAATTGAGTGGAGGGTTTGTTGTCTACGTTTAAACTTGGTTGTAACTGGGTGGAGGATTTGTCATTTACTTCCAACATATGAAGTGACGAGTAGCTTCATGTCACGAAAAGTTGTAGGTCCCCTTCGACATATGACCTTTTGACGTTCCCAGGGAGGTAAACCAGCACCCATCAAGCAATGAGAGATCACCCTTCAGTAACTCCGAAGATTTCTTTAATCGGCCTTCTGCTGAATAGAAGGATTTTGGAGCCAGTGCTCTATTTCTTGGAGTCAGTGAAGTATTTAGAGATTCCCTTTAACAACTTCTCACTGAATTCACTTCTGACTTTCATCTCCATCAGAGAGCTCAAAAATCCAATTTTAGAACGTAAACCCTATTTCAAAGGGAATTAAACGTTGTTTAGTATCAAGTGTCTGTCATTATTTAGTACATTGAAACTTTAAGCTTTTAAACCAGTAAAGATGATTCAAAGTGCGTTCTTTCCCTAGTTTAAATCGTTCTTACCTTGTGTAAATGCAGTCAATCGAGTTTCGGTTTGGAAATTCTTCCGGAAAACAACTTTTCTGACTGCTTCCCGGAGTTAGGTGAAAAATTCCAACTCCAAATGCAGTCAACGCATAGTATTCCACTAACTGGTCAGACCGAAGGTCGAGATTTAGGTCATTAATTATTCTTTTTTTTCTTTCTCTTACAACTGTCTGACTTTTCTATGTTATATAGAGGGTTGACAAAAGTAAATAGACACCTTCGGTTTTTCCTTAGTTTTGATTTGATAATAAAAGTTAATAAATAATAACAGATCTATTGAATTAATATATTTAGACTCGTGTTGCTTTCCCCTTTCCATTATGTAAAGCTGATACACATTCTGGCATTCCATGAATGAGCTTTGTCATTTGTTCTCGAGGACAGTCATCGTGGTGTCTATTTACTTTTGTCAACCCTCTGTACGAGTATGTCAGTGACTTACTGATGTATCGAAGATCATTGAAATGCGATTTGGGATCACTTTCCCTGTCTTACCACATTAATCAATCGCGAAGCTACATCAATAAAGTAGATTAGCGAATTTCTCATCATCCGTCCCAGTTAGATAATAAAAATTAGTTCTATTTTTCCCAAGTCTATATTACATAATAATTCATGGTCCATTAACCTTCATTGTCATGTTTATTTGTACTCCTGTATAATTTTGTAGTCATTGCTACGATATTAAGGATTTAAAATGTATCCATTTTGTTGAATTCTTTGCAATTTTAGGTATCCCAAATTTTAAATATTTTCTTAATATTAATTAATTAACTTTGTTCTATTCTGAAAATACATTGAAATTATACTAACTCTCGATTTATTTTGTGAATGACAGCTTCAGCGATGGACTTGACAGCATCACGAATACGATGTTTCAACTGAAGATCCCTTGATTTGTTATGGTAGACTTTTGTTTTCAAAAACGCCTCAAAGATAGTGAGCAGGCCACCTTCCCGCAAAACGGGAAAGTGCAAGCGCAATGCAACACTGCAACCTGCAACATTGCATGCAACATGGCGAGAGTGTTTTTGCATCCCCCTCCACCCCTTCAGCCCCCTTCAGGCCCCCCCAAAAATATAGTATATGTGTGTGTGTGTGTGTGTGTGTGTGTGTGTGTGATCTCCAAGGGGTAACCCAACCTAGCTGCTCAGGCCCACAAAAATGTGTGTTAACCCCTCCGTCTATGGCTTTGGTTGGTTCGAAATCGACGGGGGTTCTGGTTAGGAGGCAGCAACAGATTTGTTACTCGCAGTAGTTTCTTCTATACTACTCTCCGAGTTCTTCTATAGTGGTTCGGAGGATTCTGGGAGGCTTACTAAATTCTCTGAAGGTTCCCCGATTCTTCTTATAACGTACCGGGAAATTATTTTTCTCTACTTTATTGACTGAGTTCTCTGAAGAGATCAAGGCTCGAAGGAGAAGATAAAAAACTTTCTTTTACTGTAATTTACTGTTAAAATGTACAGTAATGCTCAGCCTCTATGTAAGTTAGATCAGACTACCGCTATTATGACTACTACTAGCAGTTGTTTAATTTATTCTGAATAATTGTGTGTAGCCATAGCTAAAGCTAATAAAACTGTTTTTGTATATATATATATATATATATATATATATATATATATATATATGTGTGTGTGTGTGTGTGTGTGTGTGTGTCGGCCCCCTACATCTATGAATTGCTCCCCTATGATTATAGACCTGGCGACGTGCCTGCGTCTTCCATGAAGATTCAAAGAGAAAATTCTAGAGTACAGAATTGCCAACAGCCTCTAATCAATAAACAGCCAACTACTGATAAAAAATTGTAAATTCCTCAAGCCTAACGTGGACACACAAAGTATTAAATAATTTTGTAAATATAAACAAACTACCAATATATAAAGGAGGAGATCGATCCGAGGCCAAAAACTATAGGCCAGTGTCACTTACATCTCATCTCACTAAAATATTTGGAAGAACAATTAGTCAGAAAATCTATGGCTTTTTGGAAACTCAGAAAAAATTAAATGATAACCAACATGGGTTTCGGTCAGGCAGATCATGCCTATCACAACTAATGGAACACTACGACAATATTATTGATGCACTGGAAAGTAATGAAAACTATGATGTAATATATACAGACTTTGCCAAAGCGTTCGACGAGTGTGACCATGGAATCATAATACATGAACTGAAGCATATGGGAATAACAGGAAAAGTAGGGAAATGGATATCTAATTTCCTTAGTGAGCGGCGGCAAGTCGTTACAGTACAAGGAGCATCCTCATCAGAATCAGAGGTCCTCAGCTCAGTACCACAAGGAACAGTATTAGCTCCACTACTCTTCATAATCATGCTAACTGACATAGATGAGGATGTTACCAGAGACAGCACAGTAACATCATTTGCCGATGACACAAATATCAGTAGAAAAATAAGAAATCCAGAAGACATAGGATCTCTACAAACAGACATGAACAGAATCTACAAGTGGACGGAAGACAACAATATGAAGTTTAACACAGAAATTTCAGCTGTTATGGTACGGAAAAAGAGAGGACCTAAAATCCATGGAATATTATGCCCCAGATGGACAGGAAATTCAGAGAAATTCTAAAGCAAAAGTCTTAGGAGTTGTGATGACTGATGATGCGAAATTTGAAACGCAAAATAAGATAGCAGTAAACAGAGCAAAGAGAATAACTGGGCAGATACTGAGAACCTTTAAACGAAGGGATAGGACTATAATGAACCCTCTACTGAAAACACTGATCATACCCAAATTGGAATACTGCTCGGTCCTAACATGCCCATATAAAAAAAGAAGACACTAGACAACTAGAAGGGATCAGAGAAGCTTCACAGCCAAGATCAAAGGGTGTAAAAAACTAAACTACTGGGAAAGGTTACGCTAATTAAACCTATATTCACTGGAAAGGAGGAGAGAGAGATACACCATTATTTACACTTGGAAAATAATGGAGAAACTAGTCCCTAATCTTACTCTGAATTCACCCTGTAACTCCCCAAACAACAGTGGAAAGTAGAAAAGGAAGACTGTGTCGTGTTCCCAAATTAAAGGCTAGATACTCACACAGGGAACATCCTTAACACTGAAAGAAAATAGTTTTGTTGTGAGAGGCCCAAAACTGTTTAATCAGCTGCCCAAAGACCTAAGGAACACGAGTGCTGTTGCGGTAGACATCTTCAAAAGAAGATTAGACGCTTGGCTCAAAACAATCCCCGATGAGCCGGGCGTACCTGGCTATGTGAAGTGGAGAGTATAAGAAACCAATTCTCTACTTCACTAGGCCAACTCGAGAGGAGGGGCGACAAGCTTGACCTTCGTAAAATGAGAAATCATCGCGTGGAACATTTGAAAGGTTGAAAGGTTTAGTACGGAAATTTTTTAATTTCCTCAAATTCTTTGATATTTGATGCTATATGTTGGAGTTAAACTAATTTTTTTATTTGTTAAATTTTTCCAAACGAACAGGAAACTTTTCATAAGTATTGTATGCATGGTACAAAAGATAAGGACGAATTTAACTAAAATATTTCTCTGTACGAATATTTATGAGCGCCAATGTGTGTGTGTGTGTGTATATATATTATATATATATATATATATATATATATATATATATATATATATATATATATATATATATATATATAAGATTGTAAGTGTTGGTGGTGTATTTATTTAAGTTGGTTGGCGCCTCTTGAGTGTTGGAGTCGAGGTGACGTAGCGTGGCTTTCGATGCCGATGGCGGAGTTCGATTCCATTGGTCTTGTGAATTTTAATGTGGCCCTGTAATTCTTGGGCATCCAGATGGCGTCGGTACACTTTGGGAGTAAGCCGATAAAGCGGGTGAATGATGAGGATGGCGGTGGCTTACATATTTATTGAGATGATATATGAGAATAGATGAACTGGCCTGACGGCCTAGTGTTTATGCCTGACGGCAAAGGGTTTATACAAATAGCATGGTGTAAGTCAAAACATTCATCCCGGGCGTGGCTCAACTCAAGTCTTTTATAGCCTCCGGAGCTCGCGCATGCGCATTGGACTCACGCGTCGAAGGGCCTGGCTCTATGAGGCGTCCTTTGAACAAGTACTCGATTTAGGCGGGAAAAGGGTTCGCCAATCTATAACATATATATACATAAGGGGTTCCAAAAAACCTTAGCCCCCCCCATTTGCAGCTTACATGTTTACTTATATCGAAATAGTTTTTAGTGATTATAAAAATATATAAAATTCTTTATTTATTGCAGGTATTAAAATTACTCTAGCTGATAAAGTGATAATATAATGGCTTCTCAATTAATTGGTGATTCGGAGAGGCAACGTGTGATAGATAGATCGCATACGAGCAATAACATTTCGGGAAGCTCGTGATGCTGGAGCCACCTTTATAACACGTTCATGGGTTGCCAAAAAGTTGCGAAGAAGTGAGGACTTCGTCAAAAGAAATTGGAATAAAACTTTGGATGAATGTGAAATGGATACAACCAAATCTGGGCGCTCAAATTTGCCACTCTCTCAGGAAACAAAGGACATCATTGAAAGCGGTACGCGTAAGCGGAAAAACAGCTGTGCTAAACTTTCTAGAGAGATCGAAGTGTTGAGAGGAAAGATCGTTAGTGGTGAAATCATTCGACTGTACCGTCACAGGCAAGGTTTAAAGCCTTAGCATGAACTTCCAAAGCCAAGAAAAACTCAACTTAACATCGATGACAGAATGTGGTTTGCCCATTATCTTGAAGATTGGGATGTGGATGATTTCATGCATTTAGATGTCTCCGATGAATTTTTTTGTTTACGTAACACGTCGGCCGAACTATCAAAATGATCGAGTGTGGGCCACAACACCAGATGAAATCGATGACAATGAATATTATCGCGAATTATTAAAAAGTCCAGACTGTGTTGGTGTGTTTGTTTTGTTCATTGCAAAGAAACTCATGTGGGTGCTGAAGCCAAATGGTCAGAGTTGGGATGGACAGTATTTTCGTGATATTATTCTATCCCAGCATGTCATTCCTTTTCTAAGAAACCCAAACAATGTTATGGATGTCGATCAGGTGACACTTCTGCACGAAAAGGCCCCCTGCTTTAAGGCATTAGCCACTCAACAGTTGTTGCGGAACCATGAGATCGATTTCTTTGGAAATGAAGAATGGCCAGGAAATTCTTCTGACCTGAACGTCTGTGAACACATTGGATCAGTTATAAAGGACAAGGTTGAATGTCTCTTGTTTCAAGAACCTGCATTTTCGAAGGATACAATGACGCAACACATTGAAACTGTTTTAGCAAATTTGCGTAACGATCAAGATCTATTCAAGTCACTTTTAGCAAGCTACCAAAGCGAATTCAGGCTGTCCTGGAAGCCAATGGCGGGAACACCAAGTTCTAATTGTTTCTCATTAAATGCAGGATTAAATTCTCTTTTGTAAGGTATGTTTAGTTTTACTGTACCTCTAATGGTTTAGGCCATGGGCTGGGGGGCTAAGGTTCAATGGAGCCCCGTAGATATATATATATAGCATGGATTCCATCAGGTAGATCATGCCTATCACAACTAATAGAACACTACAACAATATCCTAGATGCTTTGGAAGGCAATGACAACTACGATGTTATATACACAGATTTTGCTAAAGCTTTCGACAAATGTGACCATGGTATAATAGCACATAAAATGAAATATATGGGAATAACAGGCAAAGTGGGAAAATGGATCTACAACTTCCTCAGGGAACGTCGGCAGGTCGTCAAAATTCAAGGTATATCATCATCAGAATCGGAAGTACGCAGCTCAGTACCACAAAGGACAGTACTGGCCCCACTCCTGTTCTTTATAATGCTAACAGACATAGACAGCGGAGTAAACAGCAACAGTATAGTAACATCCTTTGCAGATGATACAAAGATCAGCAGAAAACTCAGCGATGTACATGACGTGGAGGCCTTGCAGAGGGACACGAACAAAATATACAAATGGTCAGAAGACATGTCATTTAACACCGAGGAATTTCAGCTCCACTGAGGTGGAGGGGGTGCGAAGAAGCTGCGGAGCCAGTAAAACGCACCTAACCATTAGAAGCTGTTTTAGAAATGTTAAGAGAAGAGGAAGGATTGAGTTGTGTATTGTTGAAAGTAAGGGGGATAGTCGTGTGGAAGATTATGACGAGTAGGCAGATGAAGGAACTGTGTTTTTGAGGCATTGAAAACCATGAAGTTTTCTCAGCTCCAATCAGAGATAATAGAAAGATCAGAGGTGAGGTGCGCCATAGCCGTCTCACGCAAAGCATGGAGTGACTGTTGAAAGGGACGCTTTTTGAAGCGGGTGAAGAAGTATTTAGAACGAAGAGTATGAGGAGGTTATATCCTTGCAAAATGAAAGAATATAAAGGCCACACCTTCTCACAACTGTATTTAAGTGTGGTCTCATAATGTGGCGTCCTAAAGTATCTAAGTATGGTGTCACAATGTATATAAATTTGTTTAATGTTGTAGAATGTAGCTATTCCATCCAGGTTAATTATTTTCCCGCTAATTTTCGCTTTTTCGAATCTTCCATTTTTAGAAGTCATTATATATCTTCCATAAATTGGGTTTAAAATCTTCCAATCTACAAAATATTTGTCAATATTTAATTATTTAAGAATAAAATATCTGATAAGGTAAAATCTTCTTAAACTGTTCTTAAATAACATAAAAATTGAAGTGGAGACGCTGGCATACTCCTTAAAAATGTTCCTTTTAAGTTCCTCAGTGGTTCGTGGCCATAGATTTCGGGTGACCTACAGAAAACTGAACATTCGAAGGTAGTGTGCTAACGTCTCTACTAGAATATTAATCAATATCTGTAATAGTTTACGTAGAATCGACAAACGTAAACGGCTTCACGATCTGCCGCTTGAACATTTACAGGATGAATAAGTATTCAACATGGAGCCAGATATTTGGTTCACCAACAGAAGGAGAGAGAGAGAGAGAGAGAGAGAGAGAGAGAGATAATATTTTTATTTACATGTATGACGTTCTTTACGCTTCGGTAAACATTCTTTTTCATCTTCAGGGACTCTCCATTTATATAAGATAAACAAAAATATCAAACTTCAAATCTGTCAAAAGACAGAAATTTACAATAATTTATGTAAGAAAGAATAAAAGAATAAACCAAAATGAAAAACAAAAACTTTACAAAACGACATAAAAAGTAGAAATAATTTTTGAGAGTTATAACAAACGGTAAAAAGTTGCTAATAACAATAAAAACAAAGTCTACAAAACTCGAAATATCTGAACATTTAAAGATATTTCATTCAATAAAGTTAAAAGTATAACCTTCAGAAAAGACAATAAGCGTAAGAATCTTTCTCGAGAAACTGAAGTCATGAACGTCAAGGAGGAAGTTAAAGGTTATAGAGTTTGGTTGGTTGTTTCGGAAGAATTAGGTGGTTCACGGAGTTAGAGAAAATAGTTTTGCAGTAGTGGGAGGTAATTTAATACATTTAATATTTTTTTGTGTTGTAGTTACTGAATCTTTTATGGTTAGGAATGCAAATATCCATTTACAGGATAATTAAATAACAGTAATGGTAATTTGTTATTGAGAAAGTAAATTTTTAATGTTTGTTTCTTTGTGAAGGAGAGGTAATTAGAGCAAATATTGAGTATTATAAACTCCATGAATAACTGTAGTAATTATTATATTTATTATTATATTTATATCTATGAAAGGTATTACCATTATAAAGTTTAGTTATCAGCCCTGTTCGAGTTGTTTTTTCAATAATAAAGTTACAGATGAATACTTCTTTAAATAGAAGGTTAATAAAATGGGAAACTAGGAGAGAGAGGTACCAGACTCGCGGTTAAATACATCAAAAAGTACTTAAATACAAATACAAATACTCTTCAATTCTTTCACATACAAATACAAATGCAAATACTTCTTCCAGGTTTAGAATTTGAAATACTTTTCAAATACAAAATGTTGACTGATTTTTAGTAGAAAAATAACAGTTGTTGACCGTTGAATTGCTGAGACACTCGCACAACACGCTGTTTGGAGTAACTTAGTCTACATACTGTATAACTTCGCCACTGAGTCGAACTTAAACTCCGTGGTAGTGTTGCCAGATAGGCTTCATGAAAACTACCATATTTGAAAATTCAAATATGAGGGTCACTCAATATATTTTGTACCACCTTTTTTTTTTCTTTCCAAGTTTCCTTGTAAGTTCCAGAAATTTTGTATACAAGTTGTTACATACCTTTTTTACAAGTTTTTATTTTTCCACACAGTCTCCATCCTTTTCTACGGCTTTCCTCCACCTCGAAACAAGGGACTTTATTCCTTGCTGGTAAAACTCCGCTGGGTTCCGCTAGAGCCACTTCTTAACCTCCTCAACAACCTCATCGTCACTCTGAAACTTTCTTCCACGAATAGCATCCTTCATTGGCCCAAACAAATGGAAGTCTGATGGTCCCAGATCCGGGCTGTATGGCGGGTGGGGTAACAGAGTCAAGCGCATTTTTGTGATGGCCTGTCTTGTTTGCAAACTGTTGTGTGATGTTGCGTTATCGTGCAAAAGAAGGACGTCTTCCAGTTTTCTCTCCAATCGAACTCGCTTTATACGTCTCTGGAGTCTCTGTAGGGTAGCAATATATGCCTCTGAGTTGATTGTTTGTGCTTTCTTCATAATGTCCACCAGAATCACCCCTTTTATGTCCCAGAAGACGGTGGCCATAACCTTTCCTGCAGAGAGAGCCATTTTGAGCTTTTTCTTGCGTGGGGAGTCTGCGTGATGCCACTCCATGGATTGGCGTTTTGTTTCAGGTTCAAAGTGGTGTACCCAAGTCTCATCCCCAGTCACAATTCGTGAAAGGGGCTGTGTTATTTTCAGTCAGTTAGCACGTTGCACAGTGTGAGATGTCACAGCCGATGCCGGGCGACCGCTGTGGCTCATCATCGAGGCTGGCTCTCCCTCTCTCCGATGATCTCACACGTTTAGACCAGCGTTCAACTGTGCTTCGATCAACAACAGTATCTCCGTAAATGTTTTGTAGACGTATGTAAATATTTCCAACTGTTTCCTTCTCTGCGGTGAAGAACTCGATAACAGCTCTCTGTTTACGACGCACATCACTGTCAGACGCCATTTTCGAAACTGCATTACCCATCGGTTTTAAACAAGGGCGTTTAAAAGCGGTTGTATACAAGGAGGGGAGGTTCAAACTGGAAAAATCCGGTTATGTGAAGCGTAGAAAGTTCAAACTTACAGCCCAAAAGACATTTCAGCCACATGTCCTATTATTTAGCTAAGAAAAAAGGGTGGGGCAAAATATATTGAGTGGCCCTAGTACTTTTGAAAAGTATTCAGAAACAAATACAAATACATCACCTTCAACATGTTCAAATACAATACAAATACAAATGCTTCAATATATATATATTTAAATACACATAAATACAAATACCCAAGTATTTGACCCCCAACTCTATTGTTATCGCAATTGCTATCTCCCATGGTCGATCGCAGGTAAGACTTTATGAGCTTCAACTTTGAGAAACTCTGCTCGCCACTTGCCACTGAGACAAAGTTAATAATATTTTGAGTGATACCCATGTGATCGGAAAGTTGTCACAAAGTTTATTATTCAAAATAAATTGTAGTAGTTCTTAAGGAGTGCTGTCATCCTCAGGCAGCAAACTCGTGAGATAGCTAGCTCTTCGTCAAGGTCGAAACCGTTAATGTCACAGCTTTCTCTCTCTTTCAATGCGTGATAAAGATCTATAAAATTTTTTAATAAAGCTTTCTTGTGGAAAGTTGTTTCAGATCATAAAGGAAACCTGAAAGGTCCATATGTTATTTCATCTGTTCAAACTGTTTTTCTTTTGACAATCTCGCTCTATCTACAAGCTGGTAGAAGTCAACTTTGAACTTGGTGTCCGGGTTCATAGTAATAACTTCATCTTCCACTTCGTATCTGAACTGGCGTTTCCTACCACGAATACGAGAAGGCGACTTAAATGCGACTTAGATGACCAATGTTCTTCTCCTAAAGCCATTAATAGTAGTGTTCCTCAGGGCTCTGTCTTGTCACCCACTCTTTCCCTTTTATTTATCAATGATCTATTAAGTCGGATTTCCTGCCCTATCCACTCCTATGCGAATGATTTCACTCTATACTTCTCCACCCGCCTCACAGACACTCAATGCTTCGCATGAGACGGCGATGATACACCTGACATCTAATCTTTCTACTATCTCTGAAAGCCATAAGGTTTTCTCTGACCCAATCAATGCCTCAAAAACTTAGTTCGTCTAGTCGTTACAATCTTCCACGAGACTATTCCCTTACCTTCAACAATACACAGCTCAATCCTTTCTCTTCTCTTAACATTTTCTTAAGTTTCCTTTTCTCGTGATCTTTCCTGAAAAGATCACATATATTCTCTTTCTAAAACATCTTCTAAGAGGTTAGGTGTGCTGTACCGGCTCCGCAGTTTTTTCACCGCCTCCCCTCAGTTGATGTCTCCGTACAGGAGTCTTGTCCGCCTTTATATGGCGTATGCTTCTCATGTGTGGGGTGCTCAACCCACACACTTCTACTTGACTGGGTGGAATCAAAGGCTTTTTGTCTCATCATTTCCCCGCCTCTAACTGAAGTAGTATAGCCGCATTTTGGTCGATGAATTTGGGGTGCTTTGAAACTTGCCCCTGGAGGGGCCCCTGAAGACCTTCGCCTCCGTTATAATGGGGCCCCCTTCCTTAAGTTCCTCACCCCATTTATGGGGTCTCACCGTCCTTAATGAAGGGCATTTTGGGTTTTTTCCCTTCAGGGCCCCTTGCGGGGCCCCTCCTCCTTTAAAAATTTAAAATTAAAAAAAATGTTAAAAAAAATTTAAATTAAAAAAATTTAAAAATCCTCGCGTTCCTCGCCTTCCTTTAGAAGACTTCATGGTCTTTCATGAGAGAGGTTTAAAACAAAAACAAATAAACAAACAAACAAACATTCGAGTACGAAAAAAGTTTTAGCTGCAGGGGGAGCAACATTTTCACATGTCACACTGATATTCTGTGTGTGTGTGTGTGTATATTATATAAGTACTTTACAGGTAAAAACCAAATAGCAGAGTCGTCTTATGACTACAGAGTTTGATACTCAATTTTGAACCTTATATCCTCGAACAATAGAAATGAAAACTTAAAATAAATAACTCATGCATTAAAAAAGTTTAAAAGTCAGAAAGTATGTATGGACCTCAAAACATACAAGAAATTGCGTTGTATTCTCAAAGTGTATTATTATAGTCATTATTAATACCACATGGCCTCTTCGAATGTAGTTTTAGTGCAGCGCTTTCGTATGTTAACTAATCCGAACATCACAAAAAACAAAATCAGGTTAAACACATTTTAAATCAAAAACAATTTCTTTGTTTAATATCTGTATTATGAAAAATAAAATGAAGGTTTATTATTTTAATTTAAATAAATTAATTTACCTTTTTTTAAGGGAAATTGACTTATTTTCATCCGATCTGAAGCTCAAACACAAACTTTTTATACATTCATAATACATGCTTAACCCTTTAACGACGGATGGCACCTTAAGGTCCACCAGAAATAACAATATAAATTGTACTACAATGCCTCGTTTCTATAAATGTTTCTACATGTTTATATAGATATCATTTAATTGTCGAGAAAGGATCCCAAAATGTGTATCATTTCAGTGACTAGTTACTAAAATATTTAGTTTTGAATAACAATAAAACCTATACGTTCTGGTAACAAGAGTGACTGCATATGCTGCGGACTCGTCCTTAAGGGGTTAATTGTTTATTTACTTTTAAATATGTAGTTTTCTGTTAGTTACCTCAATATCTAAATATCTTCTGGTATGTGAACTAAGTCGGAGCCAGCGTTACGTCGCCGATGCGCTTCGAATTCCAAGAACAACGGTTCGACGTGTCTACTAACGTTATGTGGAAACAGGAGTATGTAAGCCATGTAAGCCACTAAGCCATGTAAGCATGTAAGCCATGTAAGCCACTTTCCATAAGTCTCCTTCTAACGGTTCGCTCTGATACACTGACGTCTCGAGACCTTTCCAGCTCATTGTGAACGTTTGTGGCAGTCAAGCGACAATCTCGCAAAACACTCAAGACGATGAAACGATCGTCACGGGCAGATGTGCAGCGCGATCTTCCAGATCCTGGTCTTCGGGTGTACTCTCCTGTCTCCACATAACGTTGGTAGACACGTCGAACCGTTGTTCTTGGAATTCCTATCGCATCGGCGACGTAACGCTGGCTTCGACCCTCTTTAATTAGGGCGACGACTCTTGCGACGTTCACGGCACTCAAATCCATTGTAAATGTCCAATTCTGAAACCCAAAAGAATTAGAAGTCTATCTGTTACTAAACGCAAATGCCTACTCCCACGAGTGGAAGGAAAAAGTGGCACTAGCAGTCTAAGAGCAACTGAATGTCAGACTGTTGAATTCTTAAAACAAGTCGAAAATTCGTTATAGCTAGTGTGTTCGCAGCTGACGTTGTTTTGTCCCGTTATTTGGTTGCCTCATAGACTATATTTTCGAATTTTAAAACTTTTATAAACAGAAGCTTGCCCACTTTTTTGCTTTTCGCGATATTCCAAGGGGGCCGATTTTCTGCCGTTCAGTATATATATATATAATATATATTATATATATATATATATATATATATATATATATAATCATGCACGCTACAATTTTCCAAGCAATTATTCAACCATTAAATGTTCTCATATTTGCTAAAATAAATTTCTAATAAAATTTTTACAAGTTTATTCATCTCAATTTTGTGTTTATGTACAATACTTTTGGGAGCATTTGGACGGGAGAAGCCATATATAAAGATTTCACATGATTTAACTCAACACCAAACACAGTTCTTTATATAGATATCTGCTCTAACGTTGAAGCTACTGTGACGTTGTCTGGTTATAATACTGTACATCATTTACTCAATAAAATAACTGCACGGTCATACCTATTAACTTGTGGCATCTTCCACATGAACACTACCCAACCTACCAAAAATTTCCACCAGAAACGTATAAATTACCTAATTTGGCACTGATTAAGCAATTTATAAACTCTCATTCATGAACACATCCAACATTTTCTTAAAACAATCTAAACAACTATTAATTATTTATTACCATATCACTTCAAGCTAAATTGCTATACTCGATGGTTAAAACAGCTTTAGTTGATGAATGTTGACAAAGTTCCTCATTTCTACCTCATCTCAAGAAGTGAAATTTCGCGATGTTAAATATCATGTTGTTGTTGTCTTCTGACCAATTGTATATTTCACTTGTGACCCTCTGCAAGGCCTCCACCTCATTTGCATCACTGATTTTTTCGCCGATCTTTGTTTTGTCTGCATACGATGGTGCTATACTGTTGCTGTTTACTCCGCTGTGTACGTCTCTTAGCATGATAATGAACAGGAGTGGGACCAGTACTGTACCTTGGGTACTTAGCTGCGTACTTCGGATTCTGATGATAATATACCTTGAATTTTGGCAACCCGTAGTCGCTCTCTGAGGAAGTTGTAGATCCAATTTACCACTTTACCTATTATTCCCATATGTTTCATTTTATATGCTATTATGCCTTGATCACATCTGTCGAAAACTTTAGTAAAATTCATGTATATGACATCGTAGTGGGTGTGTGTGAGTGTATATATATATATATATATATAATTATATTAGTGATAATAGCAAGAACTATTCCAATTTAATAGCCAATACATTAAATTACCAATAAACAAATATATAAAAAATATATATATATATATATACAATACCACTAAACTGCACTGGGATGCTGATCGGGAGATCATGAGTTCGAATCCGAGCGAGAACTTTGTAATTTCTTAGACCCGTGGTGGGGTGGGGTTCGTATTCTAATTTATGCTGTGGGACTAAGGTGGCGCGACAAGCATGACTTTTGTCAGAATGATCAATTCGGGGAGTAGCATAACGCATAATTTATCTCTATTCAATTCATCACCACATTACAACATGTGAGTAGTTTCATACAAATTTAGGGCCATTAAGCCTTCTACACTTATTTTAGATTCACTATTCGACTAAATTTTGAGAGATGCTTCACGAATTTGGGTTTTATTGCCTACGGCTATGAAGATTAAAATCTTGACAGTTTTGTTACCTTCATAAATTAATAATCTCGCTAACTTTTTCCTCGATCATTTGTACATGTACATATTTATGTATATATTGGATGTGTATATTTTTGGGCACACACACAAACACGCACACACAACAAAAGCAGCTTGAAGATTTATCTCATCTCATAAACGACTATAATCAAACACACTGTAGAGAATCGGAAGTTACTTAAATCATGTTTGCTTTAGCACAGAGGTTTCCATATTGTTTTCTTATATCTGAGTCATCACTCAAGGAGTTGTTGGTGATTTGACCCAAATACTTAGCCCTAGAAAGCCAGCATGGCCTATTACAATAAAAGTACTCTTGTTTTTCGCGAAATTGTTTTTTTATTGTACGGAAGTCAAATTTTATTATTGTTTAGTAAAACATATTGTCTAATTCAATCTATAAATGTAATTTTCATTATGGGGTCACCTATACCCGACACCAATCACTATATGTGCAAACCGACACTAACCTTCTAGAATTAATTTCTTGTACTTCCTCTTTTGGTTTACTTCTCATTTTGAAACTAATATCAATCGACTGATTAGGGCTTTTGGGATGGAATTTTCCCAACTTTGGTTTTGTGACATTAAATGTATATGATGGTTCTGTGTACATAATTCGCAGATTTTTAGAAGACAATCCAAGCCTTTTAGAGAAGGACTTATTAATATCATATTATTGGCGTAGACTAAGTTATTTATCTTCGTATTATCTATACAACACCCAACTTTTCCCTTAATTGAAGCAATTAAACCATCAATATACACCTTAAATAGTAATTTTTCTACACACACACACACACACACACACACACTCATATATATATATATAGTTAGTTAGTTAGTTAGTTAGTTAGCGTAATTAATATTGGTCCTCGTAATTTTTTCATGATTTACAGATAAAGGTATATTTTAAGGATAAATAAATCAGTTATCACTGTGTGGCTCTGTTTGAGAAATAGGCGTGCCTCCTGAGTACTAGTCATAAGTTTTTCAAATATTTTCTTTACCAGTAGCGATGTTACAAGGTTGAATGTCTTGCACTTAACCCGATAGTTTACTGTCTCCAACAACCCATTAGAAGCAATTTAAGCAACAGATAACCCATTTCCATGTTTAAAACTTGGCTGATTGTCTGATTACTCAATTTATTTGATCTCTCATCTCTGACAATTTCTTCTCACCTTATTATTTCATTACAATCCCTAGTTAAACTATTTTGACTTAAACATGGACAGTGATGAATTGCAACAATTAAAAAAGAAGAGGCGTGGGACGTTGGGACCTGTTACTAAGGCCATCAACACTTTCAACAATATTACACAACCAGGCAAGGAAGATTTAGAGCATGTAATTTTTAAATTGGATAAATTTAAGAGGGGTATAATATCCATTGATGAGAATATTTCAAAGTTAGTTGAACCTGAAATGGCTGATGAACAACTTACAGACCTTTACTCTGATAAGGATCATCAGATAATCTCAACTGAGCACTACATAAGGAGACTACAGTCTCGTTTGAACGACTTAACACCAAATAAAATTCTTTCTGATTTTAATCAAAGTAGAGCTAACCTCCAACAAAATTTAAGTGGCAGGCCAAATCCAGAGTCACAAGAATTTAGGACTAAGTTACCCATTTTGCTAGTACCAACATTTGATGGGGACAGGGCACAATCCCCATCTTTCATTGAAAAATTTGAGAATTCAATAGGTAGTAAACCATGTACTCCTCTTGTTGGTAAGTTTAGCTACTTAATTAGTTTCCTTAAAGGTCCAGCCTATAACATGATAGGCTATTTACCACCTGTGGGTGGTTCATATGAAGTGGCTATTGATCTCTTGAAACGTAATTACATTAATAAAGATGAGATTATATTTGAATCATCTCAACAAATTATTGATTTTGCACCCGTAAATGGTGACCATAGGGGTATGGAAAGATTTTATTAAAAAATAGAAGCTATTATGAGACAACTGGTTAGCAATGAGATAGATGTTAAAGCCTCATCTTGGCTCATACAAGGTGCAGTTCTTAGGTGTCTCCCTTTGAGGATTAAAGATGTGTAGTGGCAGAGACGTTTTCAAATACTTTAGCAATGTTCCATCAACACAAACACGACGAAGATGACGTCACACAAGCACGACTGAGATGACGTCACGGCGCGGGACTACTTCAAGGCATCACACCTCAACTTCGTTACAAGGTCTTCTGGATGCGCCTCGATCTCTCTCTTCGAAGATCAGTGACACTAGAGCTACCACCATGTGAACATCTTTCGTGCAGGCCTCATTTAGGCCTGGTGTCATTCACTTAACTTTATATAAAGACTAATCATTACCTCGCGCGTTTAAGTCATTATTCAAGTGTACATCTAATTTCGACTGTAAACAACCAACTTACATTTTGTCTTATTTCATAAATCATTTATTTTGTTTAATAAAGGAAGAAAACTCATTCTATCAATCAACCTAATTAATAACATAATTTGATCTGCAAAGATCTGGTGACCTCCAGCCTTATCATTAACAATCAATTAACCATTATTATTATTATCATTATAATTATAGTGCTGACAATTACGCTATAAACCGGTATCATTAAATTGGTTAACTGTAGGTAACTATAGATGTTATACTTTAAAAGACGGGAGGAAATTATCGTAATCTTGAAGACATCAGAAAACACTTTCCAACTATCCTGACTAATTTCAAATTGAGAAATAGTTCAACACAAAATAAGACCCAGACTATGGATAAACCAAAGACTGTCTTCAGAAACCAGCTAGCTACAGTCAAATAGACAAAACTTGATACTGTAGATTCAAATATGTCCAGCTATACCACACGAACTCTAAATTTTGTGCAAGTTTTGAACACAATAGTACTGGGTGTGGCAAATATTCAGACTTTAATTCAAGATCTAAAGGATGTGAACAGTTCAACCTATGTAAAATGTGTACTGGCCAGGGACATTATAAGAAAAACCGTAAATCTAGGTTAAAATTCATTTGTAAGTTTGTAAAAGTTTAAGACATGTCACATCAATGTGACTGAAGTGTCCAAACAACAATATTCAAACTCAAAAGATGCCTCCACCAAACAAGGATAATCAACAAAATGCCACTTTCATGGGGCATTCTGTTTGTTCAAACAACGCAGCAAAAAACGCTGAGGTTCTTTTACCAACTACTACTTTGGGCTTAGTGAATGGTGAGTGTAGAACCACTCCAGCGAACTGTCTTATAGACTCTTGTTCTCAACAAACATTTGTCTCACAAAATTTAGTCAATAAATTGGGTTTGACGCCAAACCCAAATGAGCAAGAATTCAATATCACACCCTTTGTTAAGGATGACTCAAACAAAAATAGCTATAAGAAAATTGACCTGGAATTACAGGCAGGAAATGAACTAGAAAAAATTAAAACGGTTATTGTTCCAAAAGTAGGATGAAACAAAATGATTGTACCCAAACTAGAACAAACTATTGATCATCTGAGAATACAGTACAATATAGGTGATAGACGTATCACAAACAACAACAGTAGCTAACATTGAAATGTTAATGGGAAAGATTATATTCACCTTATTCATAGTGGCATAGTGAAAATAGGCAATGGTATAGCTTATCAGACACCATCAGGGATAGCCCCTTTGGTGACCTATCCAGATACAACCTAGACCTAAACCAGAATAGTTCATGACTAACAAATACTATGTGCCTCAACTCAGTCTAACATAACACCTGTAAGAACAGCAACACTTTGAATAATATTATAACAGCTGAGAACATTAATTCGTCACTATCAAATGAAACTCTAGATGAGATAATTCAAACTTCATGGCTGCTAGAATCTGTGGGTATACATGACACAAATCAAACTTAAGAAGATCAGTTAATGGTAGAAAGATTTAAAGACACCATTCAGTGCAGAGACAATAGTTATTTTGTTGAGTTGTCCAACTTTAAGAGCTAATCTGAAAGTAGCTAAAGGACATTTACATAAAGTAATGAAAAGCTCAAACAAGATAATAGAATTCAAATGTACAGCGATGTTTTCAAAGAACAGCTACAGAAAGGCTTCATTGAAAAAATAATAACTAACCCTTTTTAAAATATGGTGTCATTATTTAACCCACTGCGGGGTTTATCGACAAGATGCCCCAACAACAAAACTCAGAGTAGTTTATAACTGTAGCTTCAAAGACAGTGATAAACACAGTTTGAATGATTGCCTGATTGAAGGTCCTTATCTTATTTCTGACCTTGTGAAGATCTTACTCAGGTTAGATGCATTTGTCTTACAAAGTAACAATTCAAAGGATCAACTTCAGTCCTTATGGTTCAGGAATCCGTTTGATTTGAATAAAGGGTTGATAACCTATAGATTCAATGTTGTATGGTTTGGAGCCAATTGCTCACCTAACCTATTAGCATTGACAATTAGACATCATTTGAACCAGTTTAATAACTCTTTAACACTAAACTTCCTTAAAGAACATTTTTACAGAGCTAATCTAATTGGCTCAAATTGTGTGGAGTGACTAGGAGGGATAGAGTGAGGAATGATTTAATAAAAGGATCAACAAAAGTAACGGAAATCTCCAAGAAGGCACAGGAAAGGAGATTCAGATGGTATGGGCATGTCCAGAGGAGGGAGGAGGAGTATGTGAGACGACGGATGCTGAGGATGGAAATTCCAGGCACGAGGAGAAGAGGTAGACCGAAGATGGGGTGGCGGGATAGACTGAAGAAAGATATGAGTGTAAAGGGACTGGAGGAAGAGGTGGCTCAAGACAGAAGTGAATGAGAAGGAGGATCTGCAACAGCGACCCTACATAGAAGTGGGCTAATAAGGCTGCGGAAGAAGAAAAAGAAGACTCTAATTGGCTCAACATCAACAAAATCTGAATTATCTGAGGTCTATGAAAACTCTCAAAACATCATGCAACAAGGTAACTTTGAACTTAGAGAGTGAATTTCAAATGATCAGGATTTAAACAAAAATATTTTAAAAGATAATAATGGTCTTACTGAACCATCAGCCAGAGTTAAAACTTTAGGTATGAACTGGTATTTCGACGCAGCTTCTAACAATCATGATTCAATCTGCACTAAAAGTTTATTTATTTCTGCCTTCAACAATAAGATCAAAGATTCTCCTCTAAGAACTTTGGAAGACAAATGCTGGGTGCGATGAGCCAATAACAACTGAAAATCAAAAATCTTGGAAGAAGTTAGCTACTGATTTAATAAAAGTGCAGAACATTAAAATACTAGGGTGGTGTGGGTTTAGGGATAAACCCCAGAGACTTCATGTATTTGTTGATGCAAGCACACAGGCTTATGGGTGCTGTGCGTACCTTGTAACTCCTATAGAATGTTGCACTTCTCAAACCTACCCGAACCACATCTCAATTGGAACTATTGGCTGCTGCGCTAGCTATTAAGATCATTTCATTTCTTTAGGATGCTTACCATGATGTAAACATAACTGATATCCACAGCTGGCTCGACAGTCAGATTTGTCATGCCTGGGTACAGACTGTCAGCATTAATAGTAAAATTCCTTATATATATATATATATATATATATATATATATATATATATATATATATGGTAAGGAATAAGAGGACGAGAAGGTGGTACATGTTTATTAGACAGACGTTTCGGAAATTCAATTTCCATCATCAGTGCTAAGAAGTATAAAATAAAAAAGTAAACAAATATAGTAAAAGGTTTTATACAATATATTTGTACAGTCCTATGATAATAATTTAAAGTTAAAAAAAATTACATAAACGTAGAGAGGTAAGAACTGTAGTTGGCGAGGGTAGGTTTTGTACTAAGGATATATAGGGATTCGAGGATGCGGAGGTCGGTTGTTTGGTATACTGAATTGATAATTTTGAAATTGGTGGGGAGCAGTGGGTGATTGTGGAGGCGTCAATGATCTCTTACTGATTATGTCGATGGTTTATTTAAAGGTTGTGATGTTCTGGTAGAAATGCCGCGATGTTCGTCCACTCTTGTTTAATATTGGCGAATGGTGCTGTCACTATAACTCAATAACTCACTTTGCAGTAAGTACAGTTGAAACAGTAGATAGTGGATGAGACAAGGGGCTGGGTTTTTTTTCTTTATGGTTGAGATACGATTTAATGCTATTATTATTGGTGAATACAAATTGAAGGTTAATTTGATGGTAAAGAGGGGTGAGTAGGTGGTGAAGTTCTGATTGTATTTTGTAACTAATATAGTCGTAGTAGGGAAAAGAAAAGTAATGTGTATCTTTTTTAACAGCAGAGACTTTAAGGGGTGGTTGATAAATGTTGTTGAGAAAATTTATAGTTAGAGATTGTAGTAAATGTTTTGGGAAAGAGTTATTAATGCTGAAACTGTGAATGAATTCTATTTCGTTGTGGAAGGATAAGTAGGAGGAGCAAAGTTGATAAGCACGGTGGATTAAGATTTTGATGCTGTTAATTTTATATAGTAAGGGGATGTGGCTCAAGTAGTTTGTACCTAGGCCTGTATATGTAGGTTTTCAATATATGGAAGTGCTGAATTTATTATTTTGTTTTGTTATTGTTATATCTAAAAAGGGTAGAGTGTTGTTAGATTCGTCTTCTTTAGTGAACTTGATGATTTGATTCTGGGAATTAAGATAGTTAAGAAAAAGAGGGGCGTGGTTAGCACTGTGAAAGAGGAGAAAAGTGTCATCGACATATCTTTTATATAAGTGTTGTTTGTAATGGGTGGGACAATGGAGTAGCCAGTTATTTTCGTAATAACAGAGAAAGATGTTAGCTAGTGTGGCTCTTAGGGGGATCCCACGGCTAGTGAATCGGTTTGTTGGTAAAGTTGTTTATTGAAAAGTAGGTGTCTCAAGTGACAAGGGACAGCAGTTTGGTAAATTCTTGTTTCGTTAGGTTGAGGTCTGTGTTCTGATTGGTGGAAAATAAATTGTTGGTGCAGCTGTCGATGGCTTCTTTAATTGGTACGTTGGTGTAGAGGGATACTATGTCAAAGCTGTGCATATGGAGGTTGTTTGAATTGTTCAACGTCAGTATTTCTTTGGCGATTTCGTAGGAATTGGGCAAGGAATATTCATTCTGCGTTAGAGGGGTTAGGGTGGGAATTAGGAATTTTGCTAGGTGGTAATTATGGGTGATGTAGACAGAAAGGATAGGTCTAATGGGTAAGTTAGTTTGGTTTGTGTATTTTAGGGAGGCCGTAAAGATTAGTAGTATGCCCGCAAATGGGGAGAGTACAGAAATGTTACGTAATGTTGCAATGTTGCAAGAGTGCCACCCCCACCCCCTTTGTTGCAAGAGTGCCACCCCCCTTTGTTGGGAAAAAAAGAAAAAAAGAAAAAAGAAAAAGAAAGAAGGGTATGCAACTTGGAGGCGGAGTTCTCCCCCAAGCTATTCCCCCAAAGGGGCAGAAAGGAAGAGATAGCAAGAGAGGAAGAGGGTTATGCAACTTGGAGGCGGAGTTCTCCCCCAAGCTGAACCCCCAAAGGGGCATACCTATCTTAAGGGCACCTCTTTGGGGAGGAAGGGGTTTCCTCACCCCCCAAAGGAGCAGAAAGAGATAGCAAGAGAGGAAGAGAAGGGTCTTTGCTCGGCGGACTCCCGAGCTCATATGGATACATCGTCCATCATCTGGTCCCTTATAGTGCCCCTAAGCAGCCAGTTGGCTGAGTTGCCAGACAACGCCATGTATTTAATTATTATTCAGCCAGTTGGCTGCTGAGTTGCCAGATTCGTTATTTATTTTAAATAAGCTTATGTTACAGTTGGCTGAGCTGTCAGCCTCGTTACTTATCTATTCAATTACTCTGTTTTAGAAAATGATATAAACGTGTTCAAGGAATAAATAAAACACCATTACAACGTACTGTTTATTAATTATTGGATATACAATAGGATATATATATATATATGATCAAATAATAGAACGGGGAATATATAATCATGCAAATCATAGTATCAACTAAATATTAGAAAAATATATATTTATATTAATTATATATAGTCGTACAAAACATGGAAAATATATAATCATACAAAGCACAGTATTAATCAAATCTTAGAAAAATATATAGTTATATCAAATATTAGTACAGGAAAAATATATTTATATTAATTATATATATATACTCGTACAAAACATAGTATTAACAAAAATTTTAGAAAAATATATAGTTATATTATCAAAAGTTATATTATCAAATATTGGCACAGGAAAATATATAGAAACGTACAATCACATTATTATTACAGTAAAAATATAGATTGTCTTTACCGCCTACGGTGCAAAACGCTAAATTCGAAGGTGATTGACGCTACATCAACATCGCCATTACTGTGCACGATGTGGTAAAACCGCCCAAGCATCACCTCACCGTTTAACTGATACGGTGGTTTATATTCAATGTAAAGGGCTTTCATATCGTTCAATACTATTTTTGTATCCACTTTACACTCGGCAGGTAAGGTGCCCTTAAGCGCTGCTAGAATGCTATCAAAAGCACGCGCAAAAACGTCATCGTCGGGCGTTACCATAAATACAAGTTTATAATCATGCCTTTCCAATCGGGGGTTTTTTCTTAACGTACCAAGCTTTTCAATCGTGAACTCTTCTTCACTCGACATAGCGACAATTGAAATAAGCTTCCAAGTCGCAACGGCAGCTATCCACTATATAGAGATACAGCTCTTCGGGATGAACCGTGTAGGCGAGCTCTGCACCGTACCTCTCAAGCGTTTTGTACCAAAGCTCAGGATATTTCGAAGAATCTAAACCTTTTAAATACGCGTCCAGAACTAGCCCGTTCTCTCCCTGCTCATTCCTACATTCAACAAATCCGTCGAGCAGAGCGGTGTAAGCGTACTCAAGTACTGTATAAAAATAAATCATGTCTGAGATGCGTGTGTCTAATATAGGTTTCAGCTTACGGAATCCAACGATCTCAAACATTCTGTCGAGGATGAAACGGTTCCGTGTAGGAACAAGAACGCCATTATCAGCCGTGTTCTTCCACATCAATCGTATATCAACGCATGGTTGATTGTTATTTACACTCAATGTACAAACAACGGTATATGAGGAGGCTTCACTAATCACCTCTCTTATTATACCTACGTCAGCTGGTATTTTATAGCGGTCCTCAGCCCACCTCTCAACTACCGCGAAGATTTTATGCATCTCCTCAAGATTTAAATAAATAACGTTGCGCTTGCTCGCAGGTCTACTGTTCGTTTCAAGCACACAGTTAATGGTGCCGGTTTCCCGCCTGAACACACGCAACGACTTCGTCACGGAGACGTCGTACGAGGCGTTGAGAATGCTTCTCAAAGGGAGTTCCATCGTATTCATCGAGATGACTATGGCACATCCACTCGGTGCAAGCTCTGAGGAGACTATGAGCCGCGTGAGGCATGCAGGCAGGCAGGAACGGTTCGATGGGCGGTTGACTCACCCTGATGATACGTGAATGGGTTTGTTCGAACCCGTATGATCCGTGAGGTGCGATTCGCACCATAATCTAATGAAACCTGTGCGGAGCTGACCGAATTGCTGTACCCCATTATACTGGGTAGGCGTTTTGAGAAATTTTCCGGTACAAGAACTAATTTCGGTTTTAACGTTTTATCATTACCACTCCCCCGAATACGCACCAGACAGTTTCCCTCAGGGTAAATTTCATGAACTAGGCACATTTTATAATGTTTTATCTCTCCTAAAAATCTTCACACTGCGGGGCGCTGTTAGAGAGAAACATATGTTCATATTTAGGCTTTTTATTTAACAGACGATACTCATCTCTAAAATCTGTTAAAAACTCACATAACCCTTTAGCCACAACCTCACTACAAACCTCATCATGATATATATTAATGTAGTGGTAAAAATACTTAAGATTGTCCATGATAACGAGATTCACATTTTCAGTCGTAGGGTATGAGTAATCGACATGGTGTAGCATGATATAATACCGTTTATCACACCACTCATCCACAAGGCTCACTACCCATACTGCTGTTTTCTTCTGAGCGTGCTTCTTTACCACGGTACGTGTGCCTTTATAAAGCTTAGTTCTACAACATACTTCAGTACATCGTCTGTACTGCGAAATCCTACAACCCCCTCGCCAGAATATCCGTAGAGTATTTGAATAGCCTGACCTTCGCACGATTCAATGCTTCCTTAAAAGAGTCAAAGGAGGCTGGGATAGGGAGTTTTTCAGTATCCACTACATCTACGCCCTTTACTGAATACCACTTCATAAATGTTGAACACGCGATATTAAAGGTGGCCATTTTCTTCTACGCGGGAGAGAATACACGTCTGAGCTCAAGGGTATACAGAGGTCAACTGAGAACGCGGGGACAGAGGTCTGCTCAGGCTACGGGCGAATCACGTCCCCAGTCTTACAGTGGGCGGGGCATAACTTTACTGTACACACGCACACACGCAAAGTGAAACACAAGTCGATGCACGATTTATTTAATAAACGAAATAACCAGCATGTATATATTTAGAAACACGTGCAATAAATAAGTTAACAATAGGCACATAAAAGAATGTTCACAATACATATTAAGTTACAAATACGTGTGACGAATAAGTTAGCATTAGACCCATCAAAGATTATGGTAACCAAAGGGTACGGTGTCATAGGTACCAGGTAACTGGTAACGTTTCCTATAGGTGTTACGGCACACTTTCGTACCCCTAAGTTCCTTCACACCCCAGTTTCTGCGCCCGAAAATTGTGGGTGCCTACAATTAGTTGGGGAGGCCGTTCGCCCTCATCATCGTCCAAACACACTAGATCCTTCAGCGAATCAAAGTTAACGACCTGTCGATTCGCTTGGTTAAGCGTGATACCCTTTGCCTTCACGATATATTTCGTTTCATTCCCTATCCTTACCCGTACCCCATAAGTTTTAGGTCCTGTTGAGACAAAAGAGTCGGCGTATGCGTTGTCCCCATACTCATCCTTGATCTCATCAGTGAGCTCGCCGAGGAATTCACCAATAGCAGGCATGTATTCACCCTCCATCGCTGTGAATATCACGCTATCTGTATCGGCATACAAGACTCTCTGCCCAAGAGAATGCAATAGACCCCAAAGTTTGATGCGGGCGTAGGCTGTTGTGAAGCTGGCTACAGGAATGTTTGTAACCCTTGAGGTATCTGTGGCCAATTCAGTGTTGTTGTACTTTATTATGTAAGTATTACCTACATTCACGATTTCCATGACTTCTTTATCGGGTGCGTTGGCATAATCCCAGACTTCGCTATAACTTTGTGCCAAATGAACGTTTCCCTTGCCAGTATTCTGTGCAAATTTTCCCCATAGACTGTTTAGACACAACTTTGCACTAAAGCGCTTGCCAGGATTCTTTACAATTTGGGCGCGATCAAGTTGTATACCTTCGTGGTCGCGGTAACGTTGAATATAGGCAGACTTTTCATCTTCGGTGTCAACTCCTCGCGGATACCCTGATGCCTCAACCTTATCCTTCAAAAATGCGTTTATATACGGTGTGAAAAGGTTGGGTAGCTTCTGAAACCTCCAAACCTCATGTATCTTCAGTATTCTATACCCATGGCGTACGGCTAGGGACAGCTCAGGACTTGTATATACGCCTCTGATCTTACGCTGGTGGGTGTATGGTTACAATTACCGTTATTCTCTTCCGCACACTTCACGCACAGGGGAAACATGAGCTTATGGTCAATGACGACGGGTAAGATCGGCATCCATAATTCGCGAGGGGCGAGCACGTCTACGAAAGAGAGCCCAAAGTAGCGATCATTCAAATTTCTTGAAAATTCACTGATGGAGGGCAGGTTAGGCCCCACTATTTTTTCAGGAGCGCCCACGGGGTACGGGTTGTTCTTCATCACGTATGGGTATAAAGAACAGAAGTCGTAGTAGTGAAGTTTCACGCCCTCCGTAGGTGGAAAGTATAGCTTGAAGGGATTTGTGCGTCCACCGAACAAGCTATCACCGCATTTGAGAGGATCCAGTACCATTGAACGTTTGATGGCTCTTATCTCCTCACGATACTCTCATCGGTTTCCATCCGTGCATCATATTCATGCTCCCACAAGATTCGTGTGTGAACCGGGCACCTATAAGTTGATCACGGGTGCGCGTCCACGCACGGCAGTCGGCAGGAGATCTACCGTGGATATCTCCGGTGATTCCACACTCAGGACGGGGGCATCCATGCCACCAGCAACCGTTAAAAGAGTACACAGTCTTCTCACGAGTGGCACGGTTTTCACTTAGTCCATCAACCCAAAAAACACGACCATTAATCTTAATGGGTACTTCACCCGTGTTGCGGGCGTGCTTTATGTATACACCTGTCTGCTGCTGTAGGTGTGTGAGCCAGTAAATAGCCTTGTGGCCGTAACTGCGGGGGTTGTTTCTGTGAATAATGGTTAAGGTGGCTTTAGGCATGAAGTTATTCTTGAACACCGTAAAGCATAGTGAAGCGATGGTGGTTGCGACTTGCAGCGGATCGCATTTGAAACGGACTATGTACATTCTTCTAAAGGCTTGGAAACATACTCTAAGCACGCGCACATCATTCACGCAATAACGTTCACACTCAGCAGCTATATTATAAGGATTACATTCATTAAAACTACCGTAGTATCGATCAAAGTCTTCGCGCTCATCTACACTCATACAATCATAGTTAAAATAATGTTTGGGTGGAGGTAGACCTACATAGTTTAAAGTCTCGCTAGTGAGGAAAGTGTAAGGGAAGTAGCCTTTTGATACTTCAGCTGCTACCCCCATCACCTTGGGTAGCTTTGCTAATTTACAAGGCGTGAATAATAAAGTATCTTTAAATTGCACATTACCTCTTATTTGCATCTGTATAAGTTTTGTTTCCTCTTTTCAAGGGATCACCCGTGAATATCTCGGATGATTCGTGCTCGAGCAGCTCCTTATAAAGGAACTGTGTGTCAAATTTTGCCCCGTTATGGGCAAGAATATACACAGTCATTTTTTTGAACTTGTCGGCTAACTTGACAATATAGGACACAAATAGTTTCACAGGGAATCTCCTGCAGACACCTTAAAAACGTTTGTCCGTTTACCACATTTGGGGCACTCGTCACACTCGATCTCCATACACTCGTTGCAGATAGTCTGGCTCACAAGTAAATGTGGAACTACCTCTTTGGTTTCGGCGTTCGTATATGTTTCTATATCGTAGTATACAGTTATACAAGGTTTTTTTTAGGCTTTGCGTCTTTCATATAACATACATGTTTTACGCCATCCGCCTTATATTTCTCATGGCATGTAGAACAGTGAATTTCGTCACATTTGTGCTTCAAATTTCCCTCCATTCATGTGAAACATGCCACATTCACAGATTCTCATTTTCCTGCACGTGCCATTGATTTATGGAGTTCAAAACAGTTATTGTTGAAAAATGTGCGTCTACACACATTACAATCCCTCTTCTCAGCTTCAACTACACGGCTTTCACATTTGGGGCTTTTACACTGCTCACATACCATGTGGCAGTCTTTACAATGTTTCACTATATCATCTGCAAACTCGAGACACCCCTTACACAAATCATGATGTCGCCCATATTTTCGACTTTTATCATAACTCGCGTAAAGCACCTTATATTACGGATGGGGAGATACGTTGTACCTGACAGTCCTAAAATAAGTAGGGGTCTTGTACGATCTCTCACACTGCTTTTAAAAACATACACAGTCCTACGACTATCATCCAGGCCAAATACCACTATACGGGCATTCATTTCCTGTTCAACCCTTCTCAGCTCTTCAGGACCCATATTACAGTCAAATTCAAGTTCACAGTCTACAGCTAGTTTACGGGCACGCTCCACGATCGTGGGCACCAAATTTTTGGGTCGGTGTATTTAGCACAGTAAACATACGTGCTAGGACTAATGCTATAAAGCCGCAACCACGATCGACGTTTATATGCCGTCTATAAATAGCCTGAGAATTGAAGTTAAGAGTGTAAGGTGTGGCACTATGACCCGCAACACGGAATACACGGTCAATATTTACCGTGAAGTTGTCCATATTGAATGCTATACTACTTTGCGGCTTGCATTATACGCGCTAATATATATTCTACATCTTCAGCAGCCAAACGTCTAAATGGCACTACCACCCAAAAATCATCTACATCGTTATCATCTGAGCCGAAACCGAAGGACAGACTCGTCCTGACTTCACGCTCGTCGCGGTTCTGAAGGGCAAACTCTACAATGCGCTCTACAACGCGACGTAGCCCGCGCTCAATTCCATTGCTATACAGGGATCTAGGGTCAACCCTGACTATATACCGATTTCTAGTCAAGGCTGGGGTCGGGGTTGCGGAGCGCACCAACTCAAATGTTATATCATCCTCAACAGAGCGAGTCACCGCTGAGGAGGATGGACGAGTGCCTATATTGGACGATGTGGGGTTTGCGCCGTAAGACGTTGAGGGCTGGGGGTCTATTACAGCAGACTCTACAGAACGGGTGGGGGCTGTGGAGGAAGTACAAGGGGTCGAGGAAGCTGATGTAGGGTTGGTAGCGTAAGACGTTGAGGGTTGGGGTTGTACCGCGGATTGTCCATCAACCGGCGCGTATTTCGCGCGCTTTATACCTGACGTGGAGGACTCTTCAGCGTGTCGCCGCTTTGAGCGTGCCGCCGTTGAGGGTATGGGCCCTGTAGATGCACGGCCAATGGATTCACCCGTGATGTCGATGATGGTGGGGTGTACATCGTCGTCATTCACGGTTCTGTGGAAGAAGAAAACAAAATATAAGGAGCAGAACTCGTTATTTGTGATATTCTGTAAATGAGTCACTTAGGGGTGTGACGTGTTAGAAATGGATGCTGTAGAAAAATTCAGATTCACGAGCCCATCCACATGTATTATATCTGGACCTACAGGATGTGGTAAAACGGTGTTTATGCTTAAAATTATTAAAGAAAAGGGTGAAATGTTCTCAAAATTTGTGCATAAAGTTATATGGTGCTATTCGACATACCAATCAGTGTTCAACGAGTACCAGGACGATGTTTTGTTCCATAAGGGGGTCTATGACGTTAATTCACTAAAGGGAAATGAACATACAGTCATCGTAATTGACGACCTCATGTTGGAGATGGATAAAACGTTTGCCGAGACATTTACAGTATTCTCCCACCACCTTAACATAAGCGTGTTCTTCATCAATCAGAATCTATTTTTCAAAAATAGATACATGCGCGATGTATCGTTAAATACGCAATATCTAGTCTTATTCGCGCAACGTAGAGATGTGTCACAAATTGGAGTATTAGCCAGTCAAATGTTCCCGAGTCAGCGTAAGGAGTTTTTGGAGGTTTATAAAGAGGTCACAAAGCAGCATTATGGATATTTGCTATGCGACCTTCACCCACGAAACACGTTTAGGGTGCTTCTAAGAACGAATATATTTCCAAACGAACCTGAAACCGTGTACATTCCAGAATGACGAATAGGATAAAGAAATACCATGAATTAATAAAAATCTATCAACGACTGCCTCGGCGTTGCAGCAGTGCTTGTTAAAAATATCGACTCTGACTTTTTAAAATGCATCTGTGAAATCTGCCTCAATGTTATAAAATGTAATGTTCCAATGAAATCCTGTCAGAAGGCTCGCTTACGTCGTTACAAGAACATAATACGCACGCTCGCCCATAAAAGTCAGACTGTGGGTAAGAAAAAGCGTATTATTGTACAAAGAGGGGGTCATTCCTCCCCATCTTATTTTCAATTTTGGGTCCTTTACTGACTAGCTTAATATAATGAAGAAGGTGGTTGTGATCCCGCACGAGGTGTATGCTTCATTACAAAGGACCCCAGACGCTGCTCTAGAGCCCCGTAAAAGTAGGCTTAAAAGAATGGAGAGTGAGCTACTACTCCTATTAAACAGTGAAAAGCGCCTGATGAGAAAAGGGTTTTGTATCAAGAGGCTTTGCAGAAATTTCTTCACGAGTACGAAGATTATAAACAGCCTACAGAGCTCCCCGTGAGGCACAGCTCGAGTAGCGCTGAGCATAGTGGTACAGGGCCTGAGCAACCAAAGAGTAGCGGAACACAGCACATCGAACATGTGCTAAAAAACAGCCTCCCCCATACATTGAGGAATAAAGGTTTAAGTCTTTATAACCTATTGAGTGAGGACCCTATCATACAGTGGGGCGACACAGGCGAGGTCATTGTTGATGGAACAAGGGTACAGGGTCCAATATCGTTGATATTGTTCATGATCTGGTGAGAAAGTGGGACAGGCCATCACCAACAGGATGGAGACATATTAAAGCAAGACTACAGCAAATAAATGTCCCCAAAACATTGATAGGTAATCTGAATAGGTTAAAAGACTTGTAGCATGCATCGCACGTGTCACAACTAAGTACACCTTCACCCACAACAGCTGCAGTGTCTCTGAAGAGAAGAAAGAAGAGAGAAGGCCAATCTTATCCACGTGCCTCTAAAATACGCAAATGGCTAACGTATTAAGTAAGCACTATTATGACATTTCTAGCCCAGCATCCTATGGTGGCGTTAATAGACTGTACAGAGGTACTTATGGCGTAAGGAAAAAGGATGTTGAGAGATTTTTGCGTGCCCTGGATGCTTACACACTTCATAAACCGGTGAGAAAAAGGTTTAAAACAGCCAAGACAACAGCCGCATCGATTGATTCTATTTGGCAGGCAGATTTAACAGACATGCAAAGATATTCGGTGTACAACGATAGTTACCGCTACATCCTATTCATAATAGATGTATTCTCTAGATACCTGTGGTTAGTTCCCCTGAAAAATAAATCGCCTGAAACAGTCGCTAAAGCAACCAAAACACTGATGTTGAAAGAAAACAGGATTCCAGGCTATTTTTGTACGGACATGGGGAAAGAATTTATAGGGCGTGCTTTTCAGAACATGTTGTCAGAGTTTAATATCAGCTATTACACTTCCAACTCTATACATAAAGCATCTTTAGCTGAAAGAGTTCAGCGTACCATAAAGGAACGCATGCACCGTTATTTTACACATAAAAGCACGCTCAGATATATAAACGTTCTCGATTCATTGGCTTCATCCTACAACCGCTCACACCACCGTACGATCGGTACAACGCCTAACGATGTTTTAGAAAGAGGCAGGCGACCGAGAAGTGATGGACACCACCACCACCGCCACCACAATCTGTGCGTTTCAAAATCAATGATTATGTAAGGTTGTCACGTTCGGGAAATAAATTCGCGAAGGGTTTTGAGCAAGGATGGACACGCGAGATTTTTAAAGTTAGAGCTATGAGCCTAAAGGCGAGATAATGATGTATTACGTTGAAGATTTGAATGGGGAAAAATCTCGGGGTTTACCGCGAGGAACTTCAGAAAGTGGCATTTAATTTAGGAAAAAACGTGTTTAAAATTGAGAAAATTTTAGGGAGCAAAGGCGCAGGAAAGAAGATGTACCTGGTGAAGTGGTTAGGTTATCCAGAAAGCTTCAATACCTATATAAAAGCCGATGCAGTCATGAAGCTTAATTAGTATGCAGCATGGCTCCCAACCATTTCTACGTCACACTCCCGTCCTCCTCATCCCTGTCTATGCACCCTAACAACACATTAGCCAACTTTGTAACAGAACTCCATGGGCCCATTGATTTGGGTCGTGATTCGTATGAGGTGGGGGTATGTGAAATTCAGCTGGACACCGTCTTTTTAAATATTGATTATAAAGACGCCGTTTTTACAATTCTTAGAAACTGTGACGAGTGCGCCAAAGCCGGGGTAACTCGGACGAAACTATACGCATCGCCCGGACTAAGGTCGCACAGTTTTTCAGTACAACTGTGACACTAGGCCCGGGTCGCTATGGTTCGGTTGAGATGTTGTGAGAGACTTAAACATATGTTTAAAAAACTCGCACCTTACGAATGATTTAATATACGAAATCGTAAACAGAGGAGGCGCTGCACATACTCTAATGCTAAAATCAAAGGCTAATAGAAATCTTAAAGACGGAAGAGTGTTCAAAATTATAACCGAGGGGCGTTATCGAGCAGCCTTCCAAAGAGACACCTATCACGTGGTACCGGATGACTTGTCCCGCTTAATGTACCAGCTGAAGATGGAGAAAATGGCTGAAGGCCCTGAGCCGCCAGAAATGTGCTATATTTATAGCAATATAGTAGAACACCAATTTGTTGGGGACACCCAGGCCCGTCTGGTACGCATTGCACACATCCCCAACCATAGAGGCAGGGGTTTGAGTATTACATATGACAGGCCCCATTATGTGAATGTCGTAACTAATCTACTAATCTAATAACTAATATCTCAATATATATAAGAACGGTGGAGGGTAAAAATTTCCCATTCGGTGACGGGAGCTTGACAGTGAAGCTGCACTTTCGCCGCACTGAGTTATAATGGTCAGAAAACCATTCACGGTGTACCGGGGTGTGAGATATCAGCGCGGCAGCGGCCTTGGGGCCATTTTTTCATCCATACTGCGCACAGCTGTGCTACTATTGAAGAGGGGGGCCAGGTACCTTGGTAGGAAGGCCTTATAAACAGGATTTAACGCGGCAGAAGAAATGTTCGCGGGTACTAAACCTAAAGAAGCTCTAAAAAAACATTTAAGGCGTACGCGGGATGAAATCATCAAAGATGCGAAGAGGAAAATGCGTGGCGGAGGAAAGAAGAAGAAAAAGGGGTTGCCAACACATGATGTAAAGAAGAGGGCTGCTAGGAAGAAGAAGGGAGTGCTATCACGTGGTGTAAAGAAGAAGAAAGCTGTTATGAAGAAGGAATCACGTGGTGTTAAACGTAAAAGAGTACCAAAAAGGAAGTGTTCTAAGCGTATGAAACCTATGGTTAATCATTTTTTTAACTAAATATAAACTGAAGAAGCTAGTCTCACGAATCATAGATTGTTTAACAGTCGTCGCGGGAGGTGGCACTGTTTCTAACTCACCATGGCACGTTTCATTCATCCTTGCAGTTCACAGTGCTGTAAATCGGAGCTGTCCCTCTTTGATATGCCTCCAACTCAAGTATCTATTGAGCACAGTGACTTTATTACAATTAACCCTTTAAACACGATTAGTTCACCCAGTGCCCCTATAGAATTCGTGATACCCAGCTCAGGCCAATACTTTTTTGATCCGGGCTGTATGGACATGTATACTAAACTACGCATAGTTCATTCTGACGGAACGGACTGCGATGATAATTATGCTGCATACCCTGAAACAAACGTTCCGCACACCATATTCAGCCAGTGTGACATATATTTAATTCAGACTAACATCTCGGCAGGCACAGGGTATTACCACCTACGATCGTATCTGGAAAATATCCTCAACTTTTCAAAAGAAGCGAAAGATACCTTTTTATCTGCCGAGGGGTATTACCACACTAAAGATGAAGATGGAATAAAGGATAAATTTAAAAATTGTAAAAAAAAGATATATGAATGTTTTGGACGCTTGCACACGGACTTTACATTCCAGAAGTTATCAGGTCATCCCATAAGTAATTTCGTTTTTTGCATTGCTAAACTCGCGTTGTGTTTGCACATGTTTCTGTATATTTTGTGGAAAACTCGAATTTTTATGTGTTTAGACATGTTACTTCTCACTCTAAGTGAAGTTTCATCGTGTTAACAATCTTCGTTTATTTCACCCTTACGCATAAGATGGAGGTGTCAGAGGAACACACCAGGCATATAATGCTTTATGAGTTTAGAAAAGGAAATAACGCGACTGTAACCGCAAAAAATATTCAGGATATTTATGGGGAGGAAGCTTTAAATGTAAGGAAATGTCAAAGATGGTTCCAGAAGTTTAGGTCTGGTGGCTATAGCTTAACTGATGAAGCGCGCTCGGGCCAACCTGTTGAGTTCAATGATGACCTTCTGATAGCTACACTTGAAGAAAATCCTGCTGTAACTGTTGAAGAACTTGCCCAGCAATTAAATTCGACCAGTTCCACAGTTCATCGCCACCTGCAACGACTGGGAAAAGTGTCGAAACTTGGGAAGTGGGTTCCCCATACGTTGTCACCAGACAACTGTAGAGATCGCGTGAACATTTGCTCTTCATTGCATTCTCGGCAACTTCAAGCACCGTTTCTGAATCGACTCAATACTGGGGATGAAAATTGGGTGCTTCATCACAATGTTAAGCGTCATCGGCAGTGGGTTAGTGCTGGTGAATCTGCTACACCACAGCCAAAAGGACATCTGCACCCCAGGAAGGTTTTGCTGTGCGTTTAGTGGGATATTCAAGGAGTGGTTTATTTTGAACTGTTGCAGCCCAATCAAACCATTACAGCCGAAGTCTACTGCCAGCAACTTCAAAGACGGAGCGTTGCATTGCAAACAAAACGTCCTTCTTTGACCAATCGCAAGAGTGGTGTGTTTCAACAGGACAGCGCGCATCCTCATACTGCTCAAATCACCACTGCCAAAACTGAACAGCTTGGTTGGGAAAAAATTCCACATCTTCCGTATTCACCAGACCTTGCACCATCAGATTACCACCTATTCAGAAGTCTTCAAAACTACCCTGACGGGAAAGAACTTGAAAGTTTCGAGGCTATCAACATTTCCCAGTTTTTTGCTTCTAAACAGAAGGAATGTTATCAATATGGAATTGAAATGCATGTAGAGAGGTAGCAGAGAGTCATAGAAAGTGAAGGAAAATATAAAATTGAATAAAATTTACTTTGATGCAGTTTTATTTTCATTTGGAAATAAAGGTAAAAAAACGACATTACTTATGGGATGACCTGATACTTATGAACGGTGTTGATATGAAATTGAAACTTACCCGCACGAGCCCTGAGATCTGTATAAATCTGGGCGCTGACCAAGAAGAAGGCGCGAAACCTGTTGTGATCCATATCATGGAGGCATATTTGCGAATACGCCGAGTGAAGATAAGTTCCGCGAAACATATAGAAATTGAGAAAGAACTGTTACACACCACAGTGAAATACCCAATTAACAGGGTACAGATCAAACTGTACACGATCCCCACAGGATTGGCATCAAAACAGATAGAAAACATCGCTCTTGGAGTACTGCCTGAAAGTATTTTAATTGGGATGCAAAACCACGCTTCGACGAATGGGGATTATAAAAAGAGTGCCTTGAAGTTTGAAAATTTTGGACTTAAAAATATCACTTTATATATCAATGGCGTCGCATTGGGTGGGACGATGAATATGGACTATTCGTCAGATGCTGTGTTCCCGCTCTGCGCGAGAGCATACAGCGGTTTAGCCCATAACACAGGGGTGTGTGACGAACTCGGAATTGGCCTAACACAGAAAGAATTTGTGGAACAGTTTAACATTTATTCATTTGACCTTACGCCTGACTTAACCGCTGGGGTAAACACCCATTTAAACGCCCAGCAGAACGGTACGGTGGCAGTACGTTTGGATTTCGCCAAGCCTACAGACGCGCCTATTAGTGTACTAATGTATCTAGAAACACAGGCCCTAATAGAGATGGATCGTTTCCGGAATATAAGCACAGATTTTTAAAATGGACGCAAATACCCTCAAGAGAGTGGTGAAAAGTGACTGTTTCGCGCGTTCCAAATTTATCGGGGTTTTTGCAAAGAATGAAATATTGATGCCACCTAGCACGAGAAGCTGGCACGGTGCAATCGTTAACACCGACATTGTGGGTGGCGAGGGAATTCACTGGTTTGTTCTTTATTTTAAAACTAATGAAAGACTATACTACTTCGATTCACTCGGGCTCCCCCTATGGAACGACTCGACAATCGTAAATTTTATCGCGCAATTACGTGTGCCTGAGGTAATTTGGGCCCCATATCAACTTCAAAGCCTTTACAGTGAAACATGTGGGCTATATTGTATCTTCTTTCTCTTGCATATGTCTCGCGGGAAGAGATTTATGAATTTTTTAAATTTATTCGATTTGTGTGACACAAATATGAACGATAAATATGTATGTAGACAGATAAAAAAAAATTCCCACATGTTGCAACGCCCTGTAAGCCCTATATTGTGTAAATCTGTATATACATTTGTAACAATAAAGAATTGGGCGCTGCCCCTTTTTGTACATGTTTAATATATGAAAATAATGGTGTGTTTTGTTAATATCCTAAAAAGTACTTACATAATCTCTGCGGTGATAGTGCAATCGGATGAGTTGTTGTGCGACAACACCATGACATCTGATTCGCAGCGTGGTGTGGATACCACTTCGTCTGCCACCCTTTCTCCAAAAGTTTTTATAATCTCTTCTAACTCCGTTTCGTCCCTGTAAAATAAAGATAAAATTATTTTAAAAACGAATGCACTTCTTAAAACTGCATTCGTTTCTAAAAATCTACCAAACCATTATATATATATATATATATATATATATATATACAGGGTGTCCGAGAATTATCTGTACAAGTTTTGGCTGTTATTAAAAGTCAACCATGAAGTGTAGAAATTCCAGTGTTGTCCCATTTTACAGAGAATCTCATTACGTTTTTTCTGATACCAAGTTTTGACAAGTTTTTTAGAAATTCCAATGTGTCCGAAAATTATCTGTACAATTTCATCTTTTAATAAAATTCTTGATAACACACATAAAATTCTTAAACAAGATTATTTAGAATCTGTATTTTCAAAAGTTTCTTTTATTAAAGTAACGTTGTTCAAACATTCGATATGTGCACCATCAGTGATTCGCAAAACATCCAATCGATAATCCAAATGTTGCCATGTACGCTGCAGCATATCCACATCAATTCGCTCAATAGCAGCTGTGATTCTTGCTTTTAAATCATCAATGTCTGTCACCCACCCGCGTACAAAAAAGAAAAACTTGTCAAAACTTGTTATCAGAAAAAACTTAATGAGTTTCTCTGTAAAATGGGACAACACTGGAATTTCTACACTTCATGGTTGACTTTTAATAACAGCCAAAAATTGTACAGATAATTCTCGGACACCCGGTATATATATATACGGAAATAGTGATGAAAAGTAGTGAAAAAAGTAGATTGCAGAGATATTTAGAATTCAACGAATTATTTTTATTATATATAATAAAGGTTATTCAATTATTCAACTGAAAATGCTTTGCAATTATGGCTTCTTTATAAGATAACGCTCACATTAGTTCGTCTACAAATTCAAGATCGCTGGGTGGGTTGCTCGCCGATGTACTCGCTCTCCTTTCGCCGAAAGTGTTTATAACACGGTCTAGCTCCGTGGCGGTCCTGTAATTAAAATAATTGTCGTGAAGCTGGATGCGAACAACACGTTTCAGGAAAAATAGTATTACTCAAAACTAATAAATAAACGAGATTTGTTTGCGTTGAGAGAGCCTGTCCACGGTTAGGTTAAATTGAAATTATTTCGCAGTAATTTGACGCGAAATACACACAATGAACACAGATTTAAAATTAAAAACTGTCGAGAGCTGATATATATATATATATATATACTGAATATATGGGACAAACATTAATTAAACACGATTTTCAAAAGACTTATTACAACGTTACAAATTACTTACATTTCACAGTATTCTTGAATGATGGTTTGGACCGCCGCCCCATTAATTTCATCAAAGTTCTGTGACGAGAAAAGTCTGTTCTGGTCTATTGCACTGAATAATAGGCGTGTGGCTTGGTTGTAATAATCGCTGTCACCAATAAGGTCTGGTGAATCGTAAAGCTCAGCCATGATTCGTATGATGCAATAAGTAACGTGAAACTGACTCTAGACGACGAGGTGCCCCATTTATAATGGGCACGCCCCCTGCCTACAAGCGGAGAGCCTTGTTTCCTATTGGAGCACTGCATGAATAGGGGTGTTGTTTTAGGGCTTGTGGCGGTCATTTTCGGCCAATCGAGAGCATATCACCTTTTCAAAGACAATCATTGGTTGTCCCACGAAAGGTAGGGCGTGGTTTAGGCCTATGCATGTTGAAAAATAAACTCTTTCAAGTATTCCTGAACGGTGATTGGCACACCTCCGTCAAAACCTGGGTGGAGCTTCATATCCTTTGTAGGTAATACTCCATCAAACTGGTATATAGGAATCTCGAAATTTTTTTTTTATTTCCTCAATGATCTCACCTGTATCGGTCCACTGTATGTTGGGGTCCTCAACAATGAACTCTTTTCGGCGAGATGATGTGAAAGCGTGAGCAATCATTCCCTGATGAGATGTATTTCTGATTCCATGTTAAACTGTAGGTCTAATGCGGGTGAAAACCTTAATCTTTGTCAAAATGAGCAATTCGGTGGGTTAATGTGAAAGAGATGGCAATCATTCCCTGCCGGGGTGTATTTCTAATTCCATGTTAAACTGTAAGTCTAGTGTGGTGTGAAAACCTTAATCCTTGCCAAAATGAGCGATTCGGTGGGTTGATGTGAAAGAGATGGCAATCATTCCCTGCCGAGGTGTATTTCTGATTCCATGTTAAACTGTAGGTCTAATGCGGGTGAAAACCTTAATCTTTGTCAAAATGAGCAATTCGGTGGGTTGATGTGAAAGAGATGGCAATCATTCCCTGTAGAGGTGTACTTCTAATTCCATGTTAAACTGTAGGTCTAGTGTGGTGTGAAACGCAAACTGGCAGTTCAGCCTTCTATTGGCTGATGAATTAAATACATTGCGCTATCTGGCAACTCAGCCTTCTATTGGCTGATGAATTGAATGCATGGCGCTATCTGGCAACTCAGCCAACTGGTTGTTTGGGGCTCTATAAAAGGCGGTATATGGCAGAAGACTCTCATAAGAGCTCCGGCAGCCGCCCGAGCAGAGACCTCTGGTCCTTTCTTTTTAATGCCCCTTTGGGTGGTGAGGAAGCCCCTTCCCTCCCATAGAGGCCTCTTAGGTTAGGTATACCCCTTTGGGGGGTTCAGCTTGGGGGAGAACTCCACCTCCAGGTTGCATACCCCTCTTCCTCTCTTGCTATCTCTTCCTTTCTGCCCCTTTGGGGGGAATAGCTTGGGGGAGAACTCCGCCTCCAAGTTGCATGCCCCTTGCAACCCCATTTTGGGTTGGTAACAAAGATTAGCACTCTCTCTCTCTCTCTCTCTCTCTCTCTCTCTTCTTCTGGCCCTTTGAGGGGAATAGCTTGGGGGAGAACTCCGACTCCATGTTGCATGCCCCTTGCAACCTCATTTTGGGTTGGCAACAAAGGCCTGTCCTCTCTCTCTCTCTCTCTTTTTTTTCCCAACAAAGGGGGCGGGGCTTAGCAGCAAAGGGGGGTGGGAAGGTGGCATTCTTGCAACAAACGGGGTGGGGGTTGGCACTCTTGCAATATTACGTCATCATGCAACATTACGTAACATTTCTGCACTCTCCCCTTTTGCGGGCATACTACTAGAGTGTCTCGAGAGGAGCCGAAAGAGCGTATTTGGTTGTAAACATCCTTCGAAATTTTATTTTGATCATATAACTTTTTGAGGAAACGATTGGTTTTATCTTCAAGTTTTAGAGAAAGTGTTAGAAGATTATCATCAATCTTTTTTAATTTGGTAGATTCGTTGAAGACGTTATTAACCTTATTATTATCATCTGATTTGTTAAGAAGAATGGTACCTTTGCTTTTGTCAGGACGTGAAATTATGGTGGAGTCATCCCTGAATGATTCTTTTAGGCAGGCGATATCTTCACTGTTGATTAGGGGGAAAAAACTTTATGAGGTTTAAAGTTATAAAAGTGTTTCTTGGCAATGTGGGTAATTAAAGACCAGTGGCGGCTCGTCGGTAGGCACTGCGGAACTGCAGCACCCCTAAATTTTTTATTTACAATTGAAATAATCAAGAACAATATAAGGATGAGCTCACTGAATAACTTTTTCAATAACTTTTGAAACTTTTATTCATTGCTCAATGCTCATCCTTTTATTTCAGTAATTATTTCAACCCATTCTTAGAGACAGCACCCCTAGAATTTTTAGTCACGAGCCGCCACTGTAATAAAGACTTTAGAAATGGAAGTTTTGTCTCGTAAGCTATTGGGAATCGTTTTAAACTATGAAAAAGTTTTTCAAATAATAAAGAGTGTTTAAAATAATTTATCTTAAAATTTGGTAACTTAAAATCTAGGCCCAAAGAGAGAAGTCATCTTTCGTTGTTGCTCAACGTTCTCTAATAAAAATTGTTTGATCAGGGTTCAGAGGTTGAAGGTTGGATTTCAGGCCCACTTGATTTAATTTTCTATTATGTCAGCTGAATCTGTTTGTGGTAGTTGTTGGCGTCTTTAACAATTTGATTTTTTAACTATAAATAGTTTATAAAACTTGCAGATTCTTTTAGTTGAGTTAAAAGGAGATTATATTATATTATATTTTATATATATATATATATATTATATATATATATATATTATATATATATATAATATATATATATATATATATATAATATGCCTTTAGACATGACTCGCGCAAATATGCGTGGCTAGTTATTAAGCTTTAGGTATTAAATACTGTACATGTGTAAAAAGCACATGGTTGATTATGTACATATATTGTGATTGTAAAAAAGTCTCTTTATTGCCGTTTGTACAGAAACTGACAACAGAAATAGAGTCACAATGGTGGAATGGAAAGATAACATGTACGTTTCTTTGTTTCGAGACAAGAGTTGATTATTGTATAGCTAATACGAGGTTAAATAAATTACTCTTTACTGATGATGTAAAATGTAGTTGTATTAAAGTTGTTAGCTCTTGACCAAGTATTTTACAGTTGGGGGTTGATAATTCGGAAAAATCATGAGTGTGAGTTAAGGAGAGAGACTCTGGCTAGAAGACGTGTGACACAAATACCAGAGTAATCTCCGTAAAACTCACTAACCATTTTCTTTAACTGTGTGGTATCAGATCGAAATTTAAGGCATACTTGCTTATTTATTTCATTGTTTTATATGAAACTAAAAATGAAAATAAATAAGTTTATTGGCAGAACATTATCCATATGACAAATATTACTAATACAATGACAAATCACATACTAAGGATAGAAATATATACAATTAATGAGAAATAATACAGTAATGTCGTAGTTAAGTGAAGCTACTTCCTTGACTTCTAGTTTTGTAAATAAAATATTGTGATTCATTCTATCATATGACTTATTTATATCTAGGAAACAGCTATAAATAGTTGAATTACTGTCAATGTATTTAAATATAATTTCCTTAAGTACATAGATACACAGATCAGTTGAGTGGGATCTTTTAAAACCAAATTCATTAGGATTTAGATGTTCATAAGTAATCATTTAATCGTGTAACAAGAGTTTCTCTAGTAGTTTCGAGAAGCAAGAGGCGATAGCAATAGGCCTGTAATTATTGTTGAATAGAATACCCCACACATGAAGTGGACACGGAAGGGTTAACAACGGAATTGTTCTCTCTCCAGTAAAGTATTTATGTAGCGAAATACTGTGTGACAACTGATAATACCATCGTGAAAAACAGAATTAAAGCTCTTAACATTTTTCATCTACATGAAAAAAAAACCTGCAAGGAGATCTCAAGACGCAGCACTTCATTCATCTTTAAGGTTTTGTGAAACTCATGAAGAAACCTTAATAAGAAAAGAGAAAAAAGAAATGAGAAGAGCAGGCGATAGAGAGCCTAGAATAGCTGTGAGAATGGAAGAGACTGATGAAGAGAGCTTTGAGGAGGGAAAATAAAAATAATCATTTAACGATTAGCCGACCCCACCCGGAGGGTAGGATAGTCAGCCTACTCTCCGGCCGGTCCCAAATCCGGATAAAAAGGGGAGGGTTGGTGTAAGGAAGGGCATCCGGCCTTAAAAATCCCACGCCACAACCAAATGAAATGAGTCAAGAGAATGATACGAGGACAGCCAGGACGTACCTCGTAAGCGACGCACAGATACGTCGCCCTAACTCTGTGACAAGACAATGGCTACCGCATGAAGAGCGGGCGCGGCTAAAGAAGCGAGCTCAGGAGGGATTGAGGATTGCTTCTCTGAACGTGGGAAGCATGACTGGTAGAGGAGGAGAGACTGCGGAACTGATGAGGAGGCGAAGAGTGGATACATTGTGCGTGCAGGAAACCCGTTGGAAAGGTAATGAAACAAGAGCTTGGAGAAGGATACAAACTGTTCTACAGTGGAGCATCAGGGCGGGGAAGAAACGGTATTGGAGTAATATTGTCGAAGGAAATGAAGGACGAGGTGGTGGAAGTAAACCGCAGAGGGGATAGAGTAATGGGCGTGAGATTGAATTATGGGGAGTATGTATTGAATATCATCAGCACATATGCACCACAGGTGGGCTGCACAGATGAGGAGAAGGATGTTTTTTGGAGATTACTGGACGGGGAAGTGCAGGCTCTAGAAGAAAATGATCGTGTGATTGTTGGCGGCGGAGCACCGACAATTCAGCGCAGGACAATTCAGCGCCGACAATTCAGCGCAAAGACAATTCAGCGCAAGACAATTCAGTGCCGACAATTCAGCGCAAGTCAGTACAGTTAAAAGTTTAGTTAAAAATAATAAAAATAAATCGCAATAAATAAAAAAGAGAAAAATTTGTATATTTATATATATGCTAAATTGGGTCTGTATCGAAGGAGTGACATTTCAAAGGAGTGACATAACAAAGGAGTGACATAAATACCGTAACGAAGGAGTGACATAACGAAGGAGTGACAAATCGGAGATAAAATTCAAAGGAGTATAATTATTAAAATTTTATTTAAAAAAACAAAATTTGTTAGAATTGTTAAAATTAAGATTTTATTTCAAAAACTAGAAACCTAACCTAACCTAACCTAACAGTTGCAAGCCTCTCTTCCCTCTGGATTTGTTCTTTCTTCTTTCGCGCTGAATTGTCTTGCGCTGAATTGTCTTTGCGCTGAATTGTCTTGCGCTGAATTGTCGGCGCTGAATTGTCCTGCGCTGAATTGTCGGGTCACGGTTGGCGGCGACCTTAACGGGCATGTGGGTAGGAATAATGAGGTAATTGAGAGGGTACCTGCAGGTCAAGGACTTGGAGAGAAACGCGGAAGGAGAAAGAATAATAGATTTCGCGGTTTCGTTCGATATGGCAGTGGTGAACACCTTTAATAAGAGGGTAGAGCGTCTCATTACATATAAGAGTGGTGGGAGGGTATCTCAGATTGATTATATGTTGTACAGACGAACTCAACTGAGGGAAGCGAAGAACTGCAAAGTTATACCAGGGGATCATGTGTCAACTCAGCATCGTATTCTTTGCATGGATGTGAAGCTCAAGGGGGTGGCAAAAGCACGTAGGAAAGGAATTAAGAAAATAAAATGGTTCAAGCTAAAGGAGGAAAACTGTAAAAGCAGGTTTAAGAATGTTCTGAATGAGGTAATTATGGATGAAAGTGATGTGCAGCAATGATGGCAACATAATGCTAATGTAATTAGAAAGTGGGGCAAGGAAATACTGAGAGAAACATCTGGCAAGATATGGGAAAATAAGAAAAACTGGTGGTGGAGCGAGGATGTACAGGAGAGCGCAGGATGACCATAGGGAAGTGTATAGAGAGAGGAATAGGCAAGCGAAGAGAGCGGTAGCACAAGCAAGGGCCAAGGCATACTAAGATATGTATGAGGAATTGGAAACGCGAGAGGGACAAAAGAAAATATATAGATTGGCCAAAACGCGAAATAAAGCAACAAAGGATATCAATAAAGTGAAACAGATCAAAAGAGCGGATGGAACAGTGATAAGAAAGAAAGAAGACATACAAACCAGATGGAGGGAATATTTCGAGTAGCTGCTGAATGAAGAGAATGACAGGATATTCTGGGAGGACGGGCAACCAAATGACGGGATGACGGTAAGAGTGGAAAGGAGTGAAGTGGTGAGGGAGTTGGCGAAGATGAAGAATGGTAAGGCAGCTGGACCAGATAAGATACCTGCAGAGGCATGGAAGGCATTAGGAGAGGAAGGTATTGATTTACTGTGGGATCTGATGGAGAAGCTGTTTGAACAGGTGATTCCCGATGAGTTGCGTAGCAGTGTTGTGGTGCCAATCTATAAGGAGAAGGAGGATGTGCAGGACTGTAATAACTATAGCGGGATTAAGCTCATGTTACATACCATGAAGATTTGGGAGCGGATCGTGGACGGCAGATTGAGAGATGAAGTTGACATAGCAGAGGAGCAGTTCGGTTTCATGCCAGGTAGAGGAACCATGGATGCAGTATTTGCCTTACGACAGGTGATTGAGAGGTACAGGGAGGGACAGAGGCCGATGCATATGGTATTTATAGATTTAGAGAAGGCTTACGACAGGGTTCCAAGACAGGAGGTGTGGAGAAGCCTTAGACAGAAGATGGTGCCGGAAAAATATGTCAGACTGATACAGGAAATGTATAGAGATGTACATGCGACGGTTTGGAGCTGTCTGGGAGAGACGGACAGTTTTGAAGTAAGAGTTGTGTTGCATCAGGGATCTGCGCTTAGCCCGTTTCTCTTTAACATAGTGATGGAAGTGCTGACAGAGGGAGTGATAGAGAGAGCGCCATGGAGTATGATTTACGCAGACGATATAGCATTGTGTGCCGAGACAAAGGAGGAGATGGAACAGAAGTTAGAGAGTTGGAGAGGAGCGTTGGAAGATAGAGGGATGAAAATAAGCAGAAGGAAGACTGAATACTTACGGTGTGGCTTACATGAGGATCAGGAAGATGAGATGGTAATGAATGGAAAAGTGATTAAAAGAGTAGAACGATTTAAGTACTTGGGCTCGTTAATGGATGAGGAAGACGTGGAGAAAGAAATTAATAATAGAGTGCAAGCTGGGTGAAAGAATTGGAGAGAAATGTCAGGTGTCTTGTGCGATAGAAAGGTGCCAATGAAGTTGAAAGGAAAGGTATATAAAACTGTGGTCAGACCAGCAATGTTTTATGGAACGGAGGCATTACCTATGAAGAAGACAAATGAGAACAAAATGGATGTAGCAGAGATGAGGATGTTGCGATGGATGTGCGGTGTGACAAGAGAGGATAGGATCAGGAATGAATATATTAGAGGAACTGTGAAGGTGGTAGAGGCATCAAAGAAGATACAGAAGGCAAGAATGAGATGGTAGAGGGAGTTGCCCGGGTGGGCGAAGAAGAGGAAGACTGAAGAAGAGATGGAAGGATTGTGTTAGAGCGGACTTACGAGAGAAGAATTTGGTGGAGGATATGGTGTACGATGGAGGCGACTCACCTTAAACAGCGACCCCATATAAAAATGGGATTAATTATGCTGAGAAAAAGTATACCCCCATATTATATATATATATATATATATATATATATATATATATATATATATATATATATATATATATATATATATAATTACACAATAGAGAGAGAGGGGAAGGCTACCTTATCTCGGCTTATTTACGTGTGCTGCTTCACGAAATGTATAGTCTAAATATCAGTACATACATACAAATATTACATACAAATAGCAGATCATTAAAATTTTTAAATTACGTTCCTGTTAACGTTTAAAGAGAAATTTCTTTAAACACACACAATTTTATAACAATATTTGATGTACAGTAAAATTATTAGTTCACGTAGCAGAAGATATTTATATATTGAGGTAAATAACAGAAAACTACATATTTAAACGTAAATAAACAATTATGCATGTGTTATGAATGTATAGAAAGTTTGTGTTTGAGCTTCAGATCGGATGAAAATAAGTCAATTTCCCTTAAAAAAAGAGATAAATTAATTTATTTAAATTAAAATAATAAACCTTCATTTCATTTTTCATAATACAGATATTAAACAAAGAAATTGTTTTTGATTTAAAATGTGTTTAACCTGATTTTGTTTTTTTGTGATGTTCGGATTACTTAACATATGAAAGCAGTGCGATAGAACTGCACTCGAAGAGGCAATGTGGTATTAATAATGATTATAATAATCCGCTTTGAGAATACAACGCAATTTCTTGTATGGTTTGAGGCCCATACATACTCTCGTATTAGTCTATTTCTGACTTTTAAACATTTTAATACGTGAGTTATTTATTTTAAGTTTTCATTTCTATTGTTCGAGGATATAAGGTTCAAAATTGAGTGTCAAACTCCGTAGTCATAAGGCGACTCTTCTATTTAGTTTTTACCTGTAGAGTACGTACATATATATTAACGATGTAGATGTCGGCCTAGTCAGTACAGTTTCGAAGTTTGCGGATAACACGAAGTTGGGTGGTAGGACGATTAATGACGAAGATAGAGGTAAAATCCAGGAAGATCTGAATAAAATCGTTGATTGGTCAGTCACATGGCAAATGAGATTTAACGTCGATAAGTGCAAAATTTTACATATAGGTTCGCGTAACGGTAATTTTGCGTATAGTATGTCAGGGAAGGAGTTAGCAAGCGTAGAGCAGGAAAAAGATTTAGGAGTTATAGTCACTGGTGATTTAAAAGTGGCGAAACAAAGTACAGCAGCAGTCAATAAAGCGAACAAAATACAAGGTTTTTATAGCTAGGAATTTTTAGTACAATTCGCGCGATATTATTGTTCCTCTTTATAAATCATTAGTTAGAATCCATTTGGAGTCGATCCAATTTTGGAATCCGCATATGCGAAAAGATATAAACAAAATCGAAAGAGTTCAAAGACGAGCAAATAAGATGATTCCGTCGCTTCGGTCGAAGTCGTACGAGGATAGGCTTAAGGAGTTAAAATTGACTACACTCGAGACTAGGAAGCTAAGGGGTGATCTAATCCAGGTTTTCAAAATTATGAATGGGTTCGATAACGTAGATAGAGATAGCATTTTCGAAATATCTCAATATAATAGGACTAGAAATAACGGGTGTAAGTTGACAAGTAGAAGGTTCGAGACAGCAGTTGCTAAAAACTTTTTTACGCATATAATAGTAAATAGCTGGAGTAGTTTGCTGGTAGAAGTAATTAGTAGCACGTCTATAAATATGTTTAAAAATCGATTAGACGCATATGTTGATAGATTGGGTATAGTTTAAGGTAGTAAAATTAAGGCTTTGTGGTTCGCAACTCACGTAAAATTGTAGGTCCTCTCCGCCACCACGAAGGACATGCACAATACACAATTACGAACATAGTTAGGTAGACCAGCCATGAGTGGATCCTAGGGTCTTTGTTGGTCTGAAACATTATATATATATATATATATATACAGTATATATACAGTAGACGCCGGATTTAGTGTCCCTGGATATTGTGTCTCACCGCTTATAGTGTCTCAAAACTGGGAAGGTTACTTTTACATGGTAATTGCTATGGATAGAGTGTCTCTGATTACGCTTATAGTGTCTCTTTTCAGCTAGTATAGTCTACTTGGCAGCTCTAGTTTACAGTGGCGCCTCACTTCTATTTGTCATGCCGTGCTGTTCAGACGCGTCTTCCTCTGCTTTACAGGCTTACTAGATGGCTATGGAAGGAAAACGAAAGTGTTTAAGAGGACGAAGAAGATGAAGGCCTGGAAGCACCTAGCACAAAAGAAGTTGTCAATGCTCTCACAATTCTTCGCCGTTTTTCTGCTATTGAAGGAATTAACTTGTCGGATGGAAAGCTGCATATAAACACTACTGAGGAACGAGTGAGGCAAAAACGAGAAGCGAAGCAGGTTCAACAAACTCTTAATGCAATGTTTTGTTTTAATGTAAAATGAACATAATTTTGATGTTTCAGTTGAATTGTAAAAACAATTTTAATGAGAAATTGCATACGTAGTTGAATAAAAACAATTTTAATAAATTTTAATAATAAAGGTGTTTATGTTTTAAATATATTGATATACAGTACATATTCACTATTTTTAACCTTGCAACCCTCGAGAGACCAAACTGTGGATATAGTGTCTCATCAGATATAGTGTCCTTTTGGCTTGGCACCGAGTGGGATACTATAAACGGCGTCTACTGTGTATATATATACACACACACACACACACACACACACACACACACACAGAACATCAGTCTGATGTGTGAGAATATTGCTTCCCCCTGCAGCTAAAACTAATGGGGCCACGAACACGACGGAACGCGCCAGAACGCTGCGTAAAAAGTGCCTTTTTTCGTACTCGAATGTTTGTTTATTTGTTTGTTTTTCTTTGTTTTTGTTCTAAACCTCTCGCATGAAAGACCATGAAGTCTTCTAAAGGAAGGCGAGGAACGCGAGGAGGATTTTTTTAAGGGACAAACCCCGAAATGCCGTTCATTAAGGACAGTGAGACCCCATAAATGGGGTGAGGAACTTAAGGAAGGGGGCCCCCATCTAAGGAGGCGAAGGCATTCAGGGGCCCTTCCAGGGGCAAGTTTCAAAGCATCCGAAATTCCTCGACCTAAACGCGACTATACTACTATTGACTGTCTTGAATTCCTCTCTTTTCGCCGTAATGTTGCCTCACTCTCTCTTCACTGTCGCTATTATAACGGACACTGCTCTTCTGAACTCGCTAACTGCATGCCTCCTCCTTTAAGGAGAGCTTGCAATACCAGATTTTTGACACATTCTCGTACATTTCCTGTCTAACGCTCCACAGCAAGTGTTAATCGGTATTCTCAATTTTTTATCTACTCAATCGGTTAACCTTGGACCAATCTTCATGAATCCATCTTTCCCCCTGTCTATGACCTCCAATCTTTTAAAAGCAGAATATCCAGGTATCTCGAAAGCTTTGAACCTTGATTTTGGCTCTCTTCCCTCTATGGGAGGGACGTTTTTGCGCAGTCGCCCTTGGACCCTCCTTTGTGCATAAAAAAAATAATATAATATATATATATATATATATATATATATATATATATAATGGCCTAATCTTAACCAATCTGATGTTACTGGGTTATAGTGTAAAGTCGGCACTATAATAATGATAATGGTTAATTGATTGATAATGGTTGATTGTTGATGATAAGGCTGGAGTCACCAATTTATAGTCACTCAGGGTCACCAGTTTATAGTGGCCTACGGATCACCGATTTGATGTGGCTAAGAAAGTAGGCTTACTATAATTACTGAATAAAATGATATGAAATTAGGGTCACCAATTTGGGCTTACCGCCCAAATAAACAATATTTAAATAGGAGAGAAAAATTCTCTTGTTGTTTTGTGTTTAATTAGGAAAATAAATAAATTATTTGTTCACAACGATTAACAGTTCAATAAAGGTACTTATAATGATTAACAATGATATAACGGCATTTATATTACGCTAAAGATGACTGAGTATTAGCAATAAGAAATTGTTATACAGTCTAAGTGTTAAGTAAGTACAATGAGGATAAACACTAATTTAGGTAGGCTAATGACATGCCGAGTGAACACAGAATAAATAACGAAGCCTATGGAACAGAAATAAGGGAAATAATGGCCGTACGGTTGGTACAGTAAGTGAATTTGGCCGTCAAGAATGAAATGCATAAAAGAGCACATAAACAATAAAATGCACGATAATTAAATTATATGAATGATCACAATAACAGAGTGATACAAAATTACGATATTGGTACTCACCGCAAATGATGAATACTCTGGAGATTGAAGAGCTACTTGAAGATTGACCGTATTGCGTTCGCTTTTGCTGACCTTAGAGACTGTAAAGGGCCTGTTGAGATACTTGTTGAACAGGCGCCGATCGAAGTGTAGCGAGAGGATGAGTGACGAGCAAAAATGAGGTTTGTGGCTCGTAGCCTAATAGAAGGTTTACGGACCTGGGCTTCTGACGGACTGGCCTTCCCGGCGAGAGGATGAGTGTTGAGAGCCGGTAGAGACTTGTAGAGAAGGGGGGGCCAAACGGAAGCTCCTGCAGCAGTGACGTTGCTTCTTGCAGGATGAAATTGTAGAGGGCCTTACTTGATGATAGACTTCGTGTAGGCTCGACTAGAGCCTTGGAGGAACAGCAGGCCGCTCTCCGGCGAAGGCCGGAGAGCTGGTGGCTTGACGAGTGGTGCTACTGACGAAGGTGCTGAGAGTGAGACGTGACGACCAAGACGAGAAAATGTCACGCGAGAAGTGAGGAGTGAGAATGATTTGAGTAAGAAGCTGCATTTTATAGGTCTTGGTGACGTCCTCTGGTGGTCGCTTCGGAAACTATCACAGAATGTGTGTTTCCTGTTTGGGCCTGTTTCATGCCCACGTGTGTAGCCTTTGTTTTGATTCCATGATGTTTGAGAATGGCAGGGAAAGGAATTTCCGGTGTCTGACCGCTATATATACAGGGTGAACCAAAAGTAGGTGGACAGTAGGTTGAATAGGGTTTGTGTTATATTACATTATAACTATGGTGTTCATTATAACTATGGTGTTTGTGTTATATTATATTAAATATTATAACTAAATTTATTTAAATTTAATCTTTTTTCTTTTCAGATAGTTCAGAGAACCCATAATGGCAACTAATCTAAATACTGATGCCAGAAAATGGGTGTTAAAAGAGTATTGGAAATCTCAAAATAATGAAACTGTTAGAACAAAATGGGTTGAAACATTTGGTGCTCAAGCCCCAAAGAGACAAACCATTTACCGCATTCGTGACAAATTTGATGCCACTGGCTCAATTCTTAATGCCCCAAGAACTGGTCGACCCAAAACAGTTTGCACAGAGGACAATAAGCAACTTGTTGCCGAAGCATTTGTTCACAGTCCCAAAAAGTCCACCAGAAGAGCCTCAGCAGAACTGGACATTTCACAAACCTCTATTATACGAATTCTGAAATCTATTGGGTTGAAAGCTTATCGTCCACGGCTAATTCATGGCTTATTGGAGGATGATCCAGACAGACGGCTGCAATTTAGTGAGATCATGCTGAACGAAATTGAAGGAAATCCAATAATTTTAGATAACATTGTGTGGACCGATGAGGCTTCTTTCAAATTATCAGGTCATGTTAACCGACATAATTGTGTTTACTGGTATAGTGAGAACATGCATTTAACATTAGAGCAGCAACTAAACCAGCCTGGTGTCACTGTTTGGGGTGGTATTTCAAGTTCTGGTGTTTTAGGACCAATTTTTGTTGATGGAACAGTCACAGGTGATAAGTATCTCGAAATTCTAATGAATGAAGTTGTTCCACACTTACAACAACAGCCTAATTCACATGGCCTCTATTTCCAACAAGATGGGGCCCCTCCACATTATTCAAGAGCAGTCCGTGAGTATCTTGATGAAACATTTCCCGAGAAATGGATCGGCCGAAGAGGTCCAATTGAATGGCCTGCACGTTCACCTGACTTTACCCCAATGGATTTTTTCTTTTGGGGAGTACTCAAGGACAAAGTTTATAGTCGAAAACCACGAAGTGTTGGTGATTTGAAAAATTACATCAGAGATGCATTTCAAGAAATTAGTGCACAAAGAAACTTGTGCAAAAATGTTTGTCGAAGTGTGAAAGGTAGACTTCAAAGCTGTGTAAATTGTGATGGACAGCAATTTGAGCACCTGCGTTGATAAAATTTTCAGTGCTTTTGTATTGTATTGGTATGTTAAATTTTTTTTTTATTTTGTATTATAGTATACAAAAAAATTAAATATAATTGTATATGTATTCTCAAAATAAACGTTATCATTTACTGTCCACCTACTCAAAATAAACGTTATCATTTACTGTCCACCTACTTTTGGTTCACTCGGGTATATATATATATATATATATATATATATATATATATAATTTAAAAAGGTAGTGGCATGATTCAGTCGATTCAAAAAGACCTGTGGTGAAACTACATAAGAAACATGGATTTTTTCACGAAAGGACTTTTGATACCGATTGTTCTTGTTGCAAGGCAGTAGGGACTCTAGGGAGGTATCGTCAACGTACAAGTTGCGGTAATAAAGTTCGTCGAAGAAATAAAATTATGAAAAAGGTACTCAGATTTCCAAAGTTCAACAAACAAATCATAATTAGAAGAAAATAGTTTGATCAATTCGAATGGCAGTCGGTTCTCCCCTCTACTTTTTTATTGGTCATATTATTTTTTCAACCAATTATGAATTCTTTCTTAATTAGGAAGTTTTCATTATTTTTCCATAAATTTTATTTCTTCGTTAAATTTTTTTCAGCATCCGTGACCCCTTTACAAATATGGTTTAAAGTGAGGGGAGATATTAATTAAGCCGAAGATTTTCGTAATGTAATAGAAACTGATTGGGTGGAGGGCTCACGCAGAGCGTCTCCATGGCTACGCTATCTACACACTACACAATTAAATAAGCTAAAAAAATCATTACTGTAAATATTTACTGTCTGTTATTTATCTGAACCATAATTAAAATGTTAGGATAACAATTTATCGTTATTATTAAAATCTATATTAACAATTAATAAGTTGCAATAACCGTAACGAAATTATTGAGCAATAAAACCCAAAGGGCAAAGAAATGTGAAAGAGAGAGAGAAAGAGAGAGACCTTTCAATTGACTAGGTGATCCTCATCAGTTAAAAATAAAAGGTAAAAAGATTAAAACATTTTAAAAAGAAAAAAGTGTCACGTAAGAGTAAACCACTCTCACTTACGGGTGAAAACCCTTGAATGGGAATGGGTTATTCTTACTGTTACACTTTCTTGTTTTAAACTATTTTAACCTTCTTACATTTTATTTTTGACTGATGAGGATCGCCTTGTCAATCGAAACGTCTCCCATTTATTTGTTTTGGGAGTTTTATTTTTAAATATCTTTATTCTTTTCAAGATACAAAAGTGAATAAGGAATTGATGTTAAAACTAACCATGAAATGTGAATTACAAAGGGTTTGATTTCATCTTCTAAATGCGTTCGTAGTATACTGTTTCGGAAAATTAAAATTTCTACAAAGCATAAGAAATTACTACTTACTTACTTACTTTGCGTTAATTGGTAATAATCTCGTTTTTCTTTGGATATTTTATTCTGTTTGGTGACACTTATAATTTCAAAAACAAAACCAAATCATTAATTAATGATTAGTAAATTTGCATATATTTAGAAATTTCATGTTTCTATGCGGACTTTTTTTCAAAACTGTACACTCTAAATCTATTTTAGATTCCATCGATTGAAAACAGAAAATAAAATGATTCCTTTCCCGTGGACATTCACATTAATCAATTTGAAATGAAGTTGTTCTTTTGCCACTCAAATACTTGAAGCCCCTCATCTTGAAATTAATTTAAAGCATCTAAAAGCTTTTTGCCGAAATGAATAAAAAATGAATAAATGATTAAACATTTTGTTTAGAAGGAAAGATTGGCAAAAGGTAACAGTTAGGAATTTCATTTGCCCACGATGTAAGGGTGCCCCGAGGGTCATCTTTAGCTCGAGAATTAACGCGGGTAAACAGCCAACTTAACCCAACCCAGGAGACAGCAGGCGGGAGCGAACCAGAGCTTCGCTGCTCAGATTCCGCCACCGTAACCACTGAGCTACCGGGCGCCCAAACGAAAACGTACTGTCGATATATGTGTGTGTGTGTGTGTGTATATATATATATATATGTAAAGAACGACGCTTCTATAGAAGAACGTTCCGCACAAGATGAGGAGGGAGAACGAACAAATGAAAAATGAGGTAACCACCCGGGAATCGAACCCGGGATCTTCCGATTGCCGGTCAGATATGCTAACCACTACACCATGGGCCTCGATTAATCAGAAGTCGTGATTCTCCTACATACGAGCAGAAACCAATGCCCTGAGGGGACACCTCCCGCATGCCGCACATGTATAAATTTTAACTGCAAACAACACACAGTATAATTAATGTAAAGAACGACGCTTGTATAGAAGAACGTTCCGCACAAAATGAGGAGGGAGAACGAACAAATGAAAAATGAGGTATCGTTCTTTACATTAATTATACTGTGTGTTGTTTGCAGTTAAAATGTATATATGTGCGGCATGCGGCAGGTGCCCCCTCAGGGCATTGGTTTCTGCTCGTATGTAGGAGAATTACGACTTCTGATTAATCGAGGCCCATGGTGTAGTGGTTAGCATATTTGACCGGCAATCGGAAGATCCCGGGTTCGATTCCCGGGTGGTTACCTCATTTTTCATTTGTTCGTTCTCCCTCCTCATCTTGTGCGGAACGTTCTTCTATACAAGCGTCGTTCTTTGCATTAATTATACTGTGTTGTTTGCAGTTAAAATGTGTATGTATATATGTATATATATATATATATATATATTTTTTTTTTTTCAAAGAATAGCATTTTTAATAATTAGATTAACGTCAAAATAACGTATTTAGAAATTTAAATGATTTAGGTTAATTTCAAGATTGTTTTTGAATTTTGTAAAAATGACTGAATTCTTCAGAATCATTATTGTACTGTAAACCTATTCAGAAAAGGAACCATTTTGTCTCTGTTTCGAATCAATTGGACCTAAAATAAATTTTGAGTGTAAGATGAGCCAAAATTCGGACAAGGTATTTAGCTAAATGATAATTTTATATGCCAAAAGCAGAGGGGACGGATCGAATAGGAACATTGGGTTTATGAATTTTGGTCGTCTATTTTCTGGTTTAGGTATGAAAACAAAATTTGTTCTTTAGCTATATACATATACATACATACTGTATATACATTATCAAAAATCTTATTTCCCAGGGATTTGAGGGGAGAAGGCATAAAAAACCCGGATGTAAAGTATACAAGTTAGTGAAAAGCAGAAAAGGCAGCAAGTAAAAGGTACACAGCCATTTTTTTTGACAAGCCTCTAGGGTTGTCAAAAATAAAAGAGACAGAATTCTGAACTTAAATACTTCTAACAAACCTCCATTCTAATTATTCTCCATTGCAGCAACTTCTCGCGCATCACCCAGATCAAGTCTACGCTTACTCATGCAATCATTCACTATGCCCGTCTATCTTCTCGGCCTTCATCTCCTCCTTCTACCTTCGCAAACACTCTTTATACTCTTTTCACAACTCTGTCAACTTCCATTCTTTCAACATGTTCAAACCACCTAAACACACTTTCCTCAGTTTTCACTTCCACTGACTTCTGAACACCACATCTTTCCAGAGCCACACAATTTCTTACTTTATCAATACGACGCAAGCAACGGTGCTATGAAAATTTGGTCTCAGAAAATTTGGTCTCAGAAAAGTCGGTCTTATAAAATAACTAAAAAATATGTACTAAAAATTGGTATAGTTTATTAATGAACTACAAATATGTACTACAAATTTATAAGATTTATTTAGTAACGAAATTAACTCAAAATATCTACTAAAAATTGATCAGGTTTATTAAGTATTAGGACAAATTCAAATATGAAAATTCGGTCTCAGAAAATTTGGTCGTAGGGAAATAAAAATATGTACTAAAAATTGGTATAGTTTATTAATAAACTGCAAATATGTACTACAAATTTAGAAGATTTATTTAGTAACGAAATTAACTTAACCCTTTACCGCCGGAATTTTTTGTAGGGTTAAGTTATGAATGCATGTATTTGACATGTTACAAATTTGTCCATTTAGGCGGTTAAGGGTTAAGATATGTACTAAAAATTGTTAAGGTGTATTGAGTATTAGGACGAATTAAAGATTTGGTCTTAAACACAGAAACTAACGAAAATATCACAACTTAACCTAACCAATCATCAAGGGCGTACAGTTGACCTAACCGGGCATTCAATTAACCTAACAGGTTAATATTGGTTATGTCACCTAAATATCTTCTGATCTTTTCGTATTAGGCACTCACTGTCACGTATTAGGCACTCACCGATGTATATTGAACATAACGAGTAAACTTTTCTTTTTATTTTCAATCGTTCGGCGGTGGTTGATTGGTGGCTGGTTTTAAACCAAGACCGAATTTTCTGAGACCGAATTTTCTGGCCACCGCAATCAACATATACGAATACTTCTCAGGTTAGTCATCTCAACCGTTCTTACTTTTGACTTCTCTCTTTCATGCCCTGTACGTGTTTCACAGCCATACAAAAGTGTCGGTACTAACACACCTTCATGTAAACATCTCATAGCACCTAGATCCAGTCTCCGCTTTCTCACAACCGCTTTAAGCGCACCCACCACCTTTCTTCGTTGACTCACTCTACTGTTAACTTTACCCGCACTCTTACCTTTTTTCTTCAATACACATCCCAGATACTTAAGAGACTCTACCACCTCCAGTATTTTACCATTCACCATCACATGACATTCCGAATTTTCTTCTCTCTCCACAACCAATAATTTGCTCTTGCCCACATTCACTTTCAACAATCTTCTCTCACATACACCGCCACAAAACTCTTAACTTCTTGCTTATCACACTCATTCTGGGCAAATTGCATAGCATCATCCGACAACAGATTCAACAGTCCCCAGCTATTCCCATCACACACTAGATTCAATCCTCTTTCTAGCAGTCGTACTTTTACCTTTCTCATTGCCCATTAACAGATTGGACAGCCAATGAGACATCTCACATTCTTGACGCACACCAACACTTATGTCAAACCAATCACTTCCATCACAAAAACTCTTCACCGCATTTATGAGTCTACCGTCAACTCCATATGTAATCAAGACCTGCCACAGCGCTTCTGTATTTACTCTATCATAGACTTTCTCAAGATCTATAAAAGCCATGTATACCTCGCAATCCCTTTCACATGCTTTCTCAGTCGCTTGTCTTACTACAAACACTCGATCTACACAGTCTGTACCACTTCGGAACCCCTCCTTGCTCATTACTCACAAAACATTCTGTAATACCACAAACTCTTTCTATCACCATCCCCACTGCACTCAACAGACTTATACCTCTGTAATTCTTACATTCACCCTTTTCATCTTTCATTTTGTACAATGGAACAATTATTGCTTTCTTCTAGTCTCCAAGCACATTCTCACTTGTCCATGCAATCTGGCATATGCATTACAGCCCCTCAAACCCTTTCAATGCACCCATCAAACCCTCGAAATATCCTTCCATCTATACTGCAGATCCACATCCGCTTTGAGCATTCTTCTATTTTCATCTCTTAATCTCAAACTTCCTTTCCTTTCTTAGTTCATTCCTGCACTTCTGCATTTCCTTCCAGAACAACTTTCTATTCTCGACATAATTTTCATTCATCCTTTCTGAACTCATTAATTATTCTGTTTCTTTTGTCGCACTTGTCTCTTCACACTTCTCTTGATTTCCTCATACACCCTCTTTCATCTTCGACTTGAGTTACATTTTCTCAAAATACAAACCACTGCTTAGAAAAAACATTTTTAATTTTCTTTTTTATATCTTGTTCAGGAAATATATCTACACAAAATTTTTCATATTGAATTTTTTAATGTCTCCTTGGAAACGTTAAAATAACATTAGAAAACATCGTGCATCAGGTAGATCAAATAATAATAATAATAATAATAATAATAATAATAATTATAATATTTAACTTCCTCCTTAACGGTAAAGGTCATGTGATGGAAGGGACCTAAAGTTTTACTTGAGATGCGAACCATCTAAGGATCAGAGGGGGAGGGGGAGGAGAGTAGTATGGGCGCATTCAGGTAGACAAAACTGGATCGATTTGAGAATTTCTCCCTTGAGTTTCTCACGTCCGTTATGAGTTGCATTTACGGAAAATTTTGGTGTGATGACGTCACGCGGTCCTCGCGTCGTTTTATGAGGTTATTTGAGGTGGGTAGGGGTAGGTAAGGTTAAGGGGAAACTTCATGAATCTTTATGAGTTATATTTAAGGGTGGCGTAGCCACTCGGGGTTGGGGATTGCCGTAGCCCTGCATGAGTCCCAAGGCAATACCTGGAACCCGGAATCAGCTCAGCCCACGCGCACCCGCCGCACAACCACGTCCACACGTCCTACATACACCACACTCGTACGCTTACACGCCCACCTTGAGTCTATGCGCTAACCCCACATATTCCATGCCCACATCCCTCCCGGTCGCATGATTTCGTTTTCAGCATGTTTACGGATCAGCTCCTTAAAGATGAAGAGGTGGTTTGTTTGTGCATGCAGGGAACATCACTCTCATACGTCAGGTTCTGCTGATATATATATATATATATATATATATATATATATAAGAGAAAGAACGTAAAGAGAAAATGATATACGAATGAAACGCTAGTATGTTGATCTGACGCCGACAAGTATCAAAACTTCCAAGATTTTTTAATATTTACAACATGTAAGGTCCCCAATAATACAACAGATAATGAGCATATCATTATCTTCTTGCAAAGTATGAAAAAAATTTCTGCCTCTACGTGGGTAATAGTTTCATCGTTTCGTATTTATATATTAATTGGCGTTACAACAATAAAGACGTAGAAACGTGATAATAATGGTTTAAAGCAAGAAGAATATTTTGTTTTAATAAACATTTTATAAAAATATGGAGGAAAAATATTAAATTTCTTTTTAGCCAAGTTGCATTTTACGTTTAGTACGTGGGCAACTATTTTCTTTCAAAATGAACGGGTAAAATTTAATTAATCTAATGATTAACGAGATAGTCTTATAATTAACAGCTTAATTATTTTATTATTATTATTATTATTATTATTATTATAATTATTATTATTATTATTATTATTATTTCATACCCATTAATATAACTGTTATTAAAACAAACTGTATAGCTAAAATATTATTTGAGGAATATGACAAAACGATAATCGTGATTCACTGTGAACGAATTGAAAATGCTATTAAAGATTTAACACAAAAGAAGAATTTTTTAATAATTATTTTTATTAAAAATAGAGAGAATTCTTATTAATTTAATTTTTAACTGAAATATTTAACTTTTTCAAGGGAGACTATTATATTCAGCCATTTCGAGATGAAATACATATAAAGTTTTCATGCATTCATAATATACGTTTAATTATTATTTTTTTTTTAAATATGTACTTATTTAATTAGCTGCCTTACCGTCTATTTACGCGAGTAGTTATATTTGCTTCAGCACAACAGTCATGTTTAATTCGACATTGTCTTCTTATATGTGAATCATTACTCAAAGAGCTGGTAATAATTTGGCCCCAAATACTTGTTCTATTGACTCGCCTCTCATTTTGAAAATAATATAAGCCGTTTGGTTTGAGCTTCTAGGATGGAACTGCGTAACCTCCGATTTAGTAACATTAAAAAGAATAATATGGTTATGTGAATATAATTCGCAAAGTTTTATAAAGTGATCTAGGACTTCAACTGATGAGAGTATATTAATACCATAGCATCGGTGCAGACCAAGTTATTTAGCTTCATGTTATCTATACAACATCCCACTTTTGAATTATTGAGAGAAGTAATTAATCCACCAATTAAGAGAAGAGAGCAAGGAAGAGAAGAGAGCAAGGAGTCTTGAGTAAAGAGCCTTGAGCCGCAGTGGGGAATCAAAACATTCGGACAATACATCACTCTACCTAATCATAAAAGTTTGGTGAGCATACCAAAATTTCAATAAACTTATATGTACTCGTACATAGGATCTTCCCTGTCTTCTAATTTTCTAAATAGACTATTGTGATTCACAATATCATATGACTTGCATATTAGGGTGGAGCGAAAAATACTTTTTTTCTAGTATGAGGTTCTAATAGTGATTAAAAGTTGCATTTAGTGGACGAAATATGCCTGCCAAAATATGAGTTCATTTGTTTAAAATTTTCAGCTGCCACCAGGGGGCTAACGTTAACACAATTTTGTGTAAAAAGGAAAAAAATGCTTCTATTTTAGGTTTGTCAAACTATTATAAAATTTTATCTTAGAATTATCTAATAGTTTGATTAAGATTCTTAAATGATCGGAATTCGTTTTGTAAAAATGCCTTTTCATATGCTTAATATCTTCAGCTGCCACAAGAGAGCTGAAGTTAACACAATTTAGAGTAACTGAGTCATGTTGAGACTACACTGAATGTTGTGGGGGAGGGTTTGGGGAGGGTTGTGGGGGAGGGTTTTGGTGTGAAGGAATTTCTTTCTATGAGTCATTAGAACAGTGTGTTAACACTTGTCTTCTTAGGTAGTAGGCCTAGTCGCTCAGTTGATCGGAGAGTTTTTTAATATGATCGGAATATTATAAAACTTTATTTTAAAGTGATTTATATAGAGATAATATTGATTTTATTATAAAATGCTTGTTATAATGTATTATATAATTTTAGTTTATTTATATAATATATATATTTATATAATATATTATATATACTTATAAAATATATTATATATATTAATTATATAATGTTTTGATGTTACAGGATATTTTGTGATTGTGAATTTTTCTTAAAAATATTATGGCATCAAATACTAAATATAACATTTCACTAGAGAACATATGAAGTGTGCCATATTTGAAGTACCTTGTGAGATGAGTGATATGCAACTACCAACTTATAACTAACTGCATTATGAAAGATTACCTGTTCACAAAACATTCAGTGAAGGAGCAGATGAATAACAAGGAGCCTTCATTTTCTGAAATAGCAGAGGCAGTTTCCAAAAAGGTAGAAAATATTTGGAAGAAGGCCTCTTTGCCAATAGTTTTACATACACGCGTTTTACAGATGATGCGAGTGTACCATGATAAATACAGGTCCTTATTAAAGCCATACAAGTCACGCAAGGATCAGCCTAAGTACAAAAATCAGCTTGAAGAATTTGAAAACTCTTCAAAATGCACTTTGTTTGACATCTGCACCTGCAAATGTAAGGAGTTTAGGAGATGCTCATGTGAAAAGAGTAAGAAAGTCCCTCCAAAAGAGCAGGATTTTTTAAATGACCAACGAACACGCAGAATAATGGTGATAGGAAGCATTGACATAGCACACACAAGACGATTACAAGCAAGAGAACATCGAAAGGAAATGGAGAAAGCACGTCTGGAATCCTCACAAACAACTAGTGCTGCTATAACCAATACGTCCAACTTACAAATCGAAACAGAGACAAGTGAACTTCAACAACTAGAAGGGATATCTGAAGATAATGAGGAAGATACAACCTCGACTCAATATGTAATATCAGAACAACAGATGCGTGAGCCACTGCCTTCATTAGCAATTACTTGTGATAGATTTAAAATGTCGGACAGAGCTGGGGCTGCTATTGCTTCTGCAGTATTGGCAGATCTTAAAATTGTTACTCCCGAAGACAAAGGGAATATTATAGACAGAAGTAAGCTAAGACGTGAAAGACAAAAACAGAGAAAGGAACTTCAACAGATAGGAGAGCCAAAAACCATGCGGGGATTATACTTTGATGGCAGAAAGGATAAAACAATGATTCAAGTCCAGGAGAGTGATGGCTCTAACCACCAAGGAACCAAACGCGAAGAGCATATCAGCATAATATCTGAACCACACTCTCTGTACTTTGCACATGTGACACCTTCCAGTGGCAAAGCTAAATACATTTGCACAGCGCTAGTGAATTGCTTGAAAGAAAGGAATGTTGATATAGGGAACATCGTTGCAGTTGGCTGTGATTCGACAGTGGTTAACACTGGTAGTATTGGAGGCACAATAAGATTACTGGAAGAAGCCTTTAATAAGCCATTGCAGTGGCTGATATGCCTTTTACACCTTAATGAACTTCCATTGCGCCATCTGTTTCATCACTTGGATGGTACCACTACTGGACCAAGAGCATTTTCAGGAGAAATTGGCCGAGCACTTTCAGACTGTGAAAAGCTTCCCATAGTTAACTTCAAACCCATTGAAATTCAAGAGGACATGTGTGAAGTTGATGTAGATGACATAAGTACTGACCAGAAATACCTTCTTGAAATTCACAAGGCTATATCAAGTGGAACATTCTCAAAGAGTCTTAGTCATAAGAGTCCAGGCAATATATCACATTCAAGGTGGCTCACCACAGCAAACAGGACTCTGCGGTTATATGCAAGCACAGAGAATCCTTCAGGCAATTTACAAGAATTAGCTACTTTCATTGTTAGGGTATACGCACCAATGTGGTTTCAGATAAAGCGTAAACCATTATGCCAATATGGTGCTAAACATATGTGGCATATGATTGCAAGAAGCCGGTATCTCCGTGAAGAGCATAGGAGAGTACATGACTCAGTCATTCAGCGAAATGCATATTACGCATATCAAGAAAACATTCTCATTGCAATGATAGCTGATGAAAGGGAGCATGTGCGTCAGTTGGGATTTAGGCGTATCATAAAAGCAAGGGCATGCATTCAAGAAACAGATGTTATCAGGTATTTTAAGGTGCCAGAAATAAATTTTTATGCCAAAGACTATACAGATCTCATTATGTGGCAAGATTTTCAGATAGCAGAACCATCGATAACCAAAGGAGTTTCTCTTGATGATATTGAATCATGCATCAAACATGGTACTACTCTTCATTCAGAAATATTTCAGTTTCCATGTCATACACAAGCCGTAGAGAGATGCGTCAAGCTCGTTACAGACGCTGCTGGATCAGTCTGCGGACCTACAAACAGAGACGGTTGGATTCGTGCTACATTAGAATCAAGGAAAAAACAGCCAAAATTTGAACCAAAAGCAAATTACTAAATAGTCTTCAGCAAGAACCCTTTCTAGAGGGAGGTTGGTTGGGGAAAGGGTGGTAACTCCGCTAAGGCACGAAATAACGTTTCTTAACTGGCTGAAGCCAGTATAAAGGAGGAGAGACATCCTAATTTACTACTGTTCCCTTTTTCAAGTAAATACAGAATCATACTTAATTGTCATTTTTAAGTTAACTTCAGCCGTCTTGTGGCAGCTGAAGATATTAAGCATATGAAAGGGCATTTTTACAAAACGAATTCTTATCATTTAAGAATCTTAATCAAACTATTAGATAATTCTAAGATAAAATTTTATAATAGTTTGATAAACCTAAAATAGAAGCATTTTTTTCCTTTTTACCCAAAATTGTGTTAAATTTAGCCCCCTGGTGGCAGCTGAAAATATTAAACAAATGAACTCATATTTTGGCAGGTATATATCGTCCACTAAATGCAACTTCTAATCACTATTAGAACTTCATACTAGAAAACAAGTATTTTTCGCTCCACCCTATTGCATATATCTGAGAAACTATAAATAGTTGAATTAATGTCAGTATATTTAAATACAATCTTCTTCAGAACATACATAAGGATGTCCCAGAAGTCTTGGAGGGGGTTTTATTTGGCTATAACTTTTTGTTTGGGGATCAAATAAAAAAAGGTTTGGAACACCTGAAAATATATATTTATTGCGATTTTAATTACAAATTTAATATCTGGTGAAAATCTTTGCGTAAATCTAAACTCGCATTAGCGTACGTTATCCGACTCTGATGACCTTGTGGTTTAATTTCTTGAGCAATTTGAATTTTGTACGGGTAAAGATTGATATCCTCTCTTAAAATTCGATGTAAGGAACTGTTTCAAATGTTTCATTCCTGGCTGCGCCGTCGGACTAAAGTGGATTTTCCTCAACGCTTTCTCGAACCATCTCAACCAGAGTTGGAATTCGGCTTGTCCGAGGACGCCCAGTCCGTAGTTCGTCTCCCTGACCCTTTCCCATACGAAATTTAGCGATGTACCGTCGAATAGCTCGATCAGAAGGAGCAGAACGTGTGTTGAATTTTAATCGAAAAGCTCTTTGAGCAGCAACGATGGAAGAGTTGTTTGTCAAATAAAATTCCACGGTTGTCCAGGATTCCAATTTCATTAATCGCAGCAAGGATACTTTAATTAAAAAATAAAAATAAATAAATTAATCAAAAAACAAAAAAGTTATAGCCAAATAAAACCCCTCCAAGACTTCTGGGACACCCTATATATAGATTAGTTGAATGGTACTTTTTAAAAACAAGATGATTAGGAGACGTTCATACATAATCATGTAGTCTGCACAACAAGTTTTCCTTGTAGTTTCGAGAAGCAGGTGGAGAAAATGCTGAAAAGAATATGTCCCTATTTATTTTGACAACGGGTATAATATATATTCTCATACACTCAGCAGGAGTAAACTTATGAGCATGCATGAATGAGAAGAACACTGAGATACGCAAACTCTTCACGTTGTAGGCATATTTTAAGTGTTCATTCCACAGGTCATCTACCACTACATGCAGCAAAACAGTCGGTGGTAAACACATAATTTCTCAGGACCTTCCTAAATTCTAACCCACTCTCCCTTCACTGAAATCTCCTTTTAAGGAGATTTCAATGTTCATTTTAGGAGATTTCAATGTTCCTCCCATTTCACTAACATACCTGGTGAACTAGTTTACAACTTGTCTATCCTTAATGACCTAGAGCGGATTGTATAGCACCCGGTAATTCTCTAGGAGCGCTCCATTTTTCAATATTAAACATACACTCATAAAACATATACCATTTGAAAGCTCACATTTTTCTGAGTCTAAAAATGTAGTAATCCAAAAGTATCAATAGCAAATAAAAAGTAACTAGGTTTAAATATAAAACCCTATACCAATCAATTTGTGATGCGTGATCTTTACGGGGGCTCCGCCCCCGTACCCCCGAGACCTAAATTATACAAATGATAATGTAATAACATATTCATGTTAGGTTAGGTTAGCGTAACAATTACCAAAAATACCATCTTACAACACAGACTGAAGATTTATAACTTAGCCAACCTTTATAATGTAATTAATTACGTCACGCGTCAAACAATTAAACCTAGTTACTTTTTATTTGCTATTGATACTTTTGGATTACTACATTTTTAGACTCAGAAAAATCTGAGCTTTCAAATGGTATATGTTTTATGAGTGTATGTTTAATATTGAAACGATAAAAACATCCAATGCTTTCTCTTCATCTAGGGCACATGACGAATCAAGTTCTCAAATTCAGAAACCACACGAACAGCACGTCATAATTCTATCACAAACACGACCAAACTGAATCCAATTAGAAAATAAAAATAGACAGAACAGAATCCAACCAACTAATTAAGTCGCAGAGTAACGAAAAAATAGCCCAATCAGGAAAAATATTTTATGAAAAAAAGTACATTATAGCCAAAACAGGAATATTTACTATAAAAATGTAACGTGTAATTTTTTCTATAATCTTGCATTTGCTAATGATACTTTTGGATTACTACATTTTTAGACTCAGAAAAATGTGAGCTTTCAAATGGTATAGTTTTATGAGTGTATGTTCAATATTGAAAAATGGAGCGCTCCTAGAGATTATCCTAGCGCCCTACTCGTATCCTCGATCGCCTTGGAGATAGGCCGAACATTCTGGATTTATTTCTTATTTCTCATCCTTCTTCTTACTCTGTCAAGCTTTTTCTCCATTGGGCTCCTCCGACCACACTCTGATACCTGTTTCCTATCCTATCGCTCCAATTCGGCTTTTGGATCCTCCCAAGAGGAGACGCCCTTGGCACTTTGTCGCCGCTGATTGGGAGACCCTTAGGCAGTACTTCTCTGATTTCCCATGGAATGATTACTGCTTCCGTGGCCCTAGCCCCATCCGAGTGCGCTGAGCGCATCACGGAGTTGGTTCTCTCTGGAATGTAGGCGTACATCCCATATTCTATTCATCTCTATTCCTCTTCTATCCCTCTTCTTTCCTTCCTCTTTTCCATTCCGACGGCTCAGTTGCCGTCTGCTCTCCTAATAAAGCTGAACTCTTCGCTCAAACTTTCCCCTCCAACTCACAAGGACGAGTCCGGTGCTGTTCTTCCATCTCCATCCGCAAGGGACGCTCTACTGGTGATCTTTTACACATCTCTCTGACTAATAATTATTCTCCGTTCGGGATTTCGGTGAAACTTTTACTATTGCGCTAGACACATCAAAATCTGGAACAAATCTTTAGTTTCGAACCTGCCCTCCTTCGGTTTCTATCCTTCTATCTGTGCCTTCATCTCTAATTTCCTTTCTGGCCGATCTATAGCTGTGGTTGTAGATAGTCACTGTTTTTCTAATAAAGCTATCAACAGTGGTGTTCCTCAGGGTTCTGTCCTATCACCAACTCTTTTCCTTTTATTTATTAATAATCTTTTAATTCGCACTTCCTGTCCTATTCACTCCTATGCCAATGATTCTACTCTTTACTTCTCCACTCGCTTTACAAAGCGTCCCTTTCAACAATCACGCCATGATTCGCGTAGGACTGCTATAGTACACGTGACCACTGTTCAGTGTTCCGCTCCATAAATCAGTATTGGTGTTAAAACTGTTTCGAAGATTATTTTCTTAGTCCCAAGGGGCATATGTTCATCTCTCAGTAGCGGGTATAACATTCCGACATTTTCACTAAACTTTACAATTCTTTCAGTTATTTCTTGTATATTACGGATTTCTTTAGTAAATATACTCCCTAGATATTTAAATTTTTCAACATTTCTTATTTCCTTATCTCCTATTTGAACTCTGAATTCTCCTTCTTCTCTTCGACATACACTTAATATTTCTGTCTTTTCTACATTCATTTCCATTCCCCCCTCCTTCAAACATTCATTCCAATCAATTAAAGCTTGTTCTATATCTTCTCTCTCTCTCTCTGTCCATGTAGGCTCTAAACAGGAGTGGTGATATAACACTGCCCTGCTTCACCCCTGTTCTAACTTCAAACCACTCATCATTTTTGTGTCCAGTCTTTACTTTGCATTCGCTAACTTGATACAAACTTTTCAAAGCCCTAAGAAGTGTCCCCCTTACCTCATAAATCTCCTCCAAACATCTCCACATTCTTCCTCTGGGCACTGTATCGAATGCGTTTTTAAGCTCTATGAATATTATATAGATGTTAGTATTAAATTCCCATGCCTTTTCTATAACAGAACTGAGGCCAAAAATAAGATCTACCGTACTTCTATCTTTCCGATAACCATGCTGTTCCTCTTCCAACCTTGCTTCAATTATTTGCCTTGCTCTTTTTTCTATTTTTCTTTCATAAAGTTTTGTTTTATGATTAATAAGCGATATTCCCCTATAATTCTCACATCTACCTGAGTCACCCTTTCCTTTATATATTGGAACGATGATTGTTTTTCCCCAGTCACCGGGGACTTGACTTTCTCTCCAATATTTATTCAACAGGTTTCGAATTTTTTCTTTCATGGCTTCGCCTCCCTCCTTTATAAGTTCAATTGGAAACTCGTCCACCCCCGTTGACTTTCCATTCTTCATTTTATTAACAGCCTCTTCCATTTCTTCTCTAGTAATAATTACCTGTTCTGCTAATTCCTGGCATACTCCATCTGCTTCCTCCACTTCTTCTTCTGGATCTCCATTCAATAGATCTTTAAAATAATCTGACTATCCTCTATTAATTGCTCCAGGTTCGACTATCACATTTCTCGCTTCATTTTTAATGCTGTATACTTTTTTCTTTTCCTTCTTATAAGATTTTGCAAGGCTGTAAATCAGTTTTTTGTTTCCCTTCTCATCTTCTTTTAACTTTTCTCCCAATTCCCTCATTGCCATTTGTTTTGCCCTTTTCTTCTCCCTCTCAGCTTTATTTCTTGCTTGTACATATTCCCGTCTTGATTCCTGTGTACGTTGCTTCAACCACTTCCTATGTTTTATAGTTTTCTGTTCTACTGCGCCTCTCACTGTGTCTGTCCACCATGGTGTATGTCTTCTTCTTCCTCCCCAACCCACTCAGTTCCCAAAATCTCCTCCGCAACCCTCTTAGCACAATCTCTCACGGTTTCCCATTCATTGTTTTCCTCCATCTCAGCTATGTTTCTTTCAAGTTCTTCTCTGAATCTGACTATAATGTTCTCATCCTGCAGTTTCTTTGTCTTAATTACCTTTCTCTTCTCCTCTTTTGTTGCTACCATTTTCTGCATTTTCAAATCTGCTATCAGTAATCTGTGGTCAGAGACTAACGTAACCCCTGGTATCACTTTCACATCTCCAATAATTCTCTTATCGGAGCATATAAAGTAATCTATGATGGATTTATGGTCAAAGTTTCCTGTCACAAGGTTTCACCTGTATCTCGTAAACTTATGGGTCTCCTGGTGTTTAAAAAATCCGTTCATAATCTTTAGTTCTTTCCTTACGCAGAAATCTATTAGTTTCTCTCCCTCTGCATTTCGGTTCTGTTCTCCGAAAGATCCAATTATCTGCTCCACTCCCTCCTTCTCCATTCCCACTTCTCCTCTTCACTATGCCCCTGTTGTGGCGCATAAACCTGGTAGAGAATATATGTTTTATTCCTGATTCTCAACTTACATTTCATTAGTCTTTCGCTTATTAATTCTACAGTCTGTATGTTTGGGGACAGTCTCGGTCCAATAATCATTGCCACTCCGTGCATCCTCCTCCGATCCTCCTCCACTCCTCTGTACATGAGAACATATCCATCCCCCAAGTCCCTTCCCAGTTCTCCACCCATATGCCTTGTTTCTGCCATTCCTAAGATGTCGATTTTTCTTTCTCTCATGATGTACAGAATTTCATCTTCTTTCTCCCTGTAAGTTGTTAATCGTTCCGCATCTAATCCTGAGTGTGTCCATTTTTCGTGTCCAGTTTCGTTTCCTTGTCCGTGATCTGTTTATCAATCCTGGTTCCGAGGCTGGTTCTTAAGTTTTTCAAGCGATAAGGTTTTTACACCACCGGCTTGCTAGGCCTGTCGTGGCAACCCTCCTCTTTTATCCGGGCTTGGGACCGACATGGGATTCCAGGTGTCATTCCCCATGGCAGAGTTTTAAATTTAGTATTATTTACCTTTATTATTACTCAAATGTTAACATACAAATTGATTTTCCATGTAAAAAAACTTGTAAAAAATTAAAAATTATTCTGAAAGCTGAAAAAGAACTAACATTACATATTCACCATAAACATTTTATGGGATAACATGTAAAACAATGCTATTATTAGTAGACGGATTGAAATATTGTGAGATTGTAGTGAAGTATCATTAGTTTTTTCCCATTATCAGGGAGCAAAATATATCTTCTAGTTCCGTAGATAAAACCTCCAATACTAGATTTCTATCTAAGTCAGTTTTAAATCTGATGGTAGTTTCTTTTGTTTAGATGACTGAGTAGCGTCGCCTATCACCACTTCTACATTAAGAGCCAGGGACATTACTGAGGGTGTATTTACAAATTTTTTACTTTTTTATCTTTTAAAACGATGGTCGCTAAAGTTCATAGTATGACGTCACATTTACATACATGTATTTTATTTTCATCTTTATTTATTTATTTTATCTTAGATTAGGTTAGGTTTTGGTTAGGTCAGGTTAGGTTAGGGGTGTTTTCTTGAACTAAGAACCACACATAACCATAGGTACACCAACTCATCTGGAATGACCTGAGCCATGTGGTTTGTCTAAGTTTAAAGACACACATTTGCAGCAATTATGTTCCTAATTTCTTTGGCTAGATGCATGAATGGTCTTGGTTCTCTGGCACGAACTGCCATACGGAATATACTGATAAGTTCTAGAGTACGTGTGCATGTTCTTAATTTATGGTAGAGGACAGTAGGTTGAGAACAGTTTAGAACTTAAAGATTGTTTAGAAGATATAAATCCCGAGAAGTAGCATTCACTTTAATGTAAAAATGTTTTACTATTTTAATTCAATCCAAAGGCTTTAACAAAGAAATATTTTGTCTGCATAAGGTTTTAAGATTTAATGCAAGGATTTTTAATCATAAAGTTAATACAATCTTAATTATCATATTTAATTTGACGTTTAACATTTTAAAGTGAAATTTCTTTTAGTCTCAACGTTTTGGCAACACAGTTCTAACTTGTATTGAGATCATTCCTACCGTTGTTTCCCAGATTTTTGTAATGAAACAGTCTCGATCAGCAATCCCTCCGCTACGATTCTTAAATAGGTTATTTTGTAAACTACAATAGTGATGATAATAATAATAATAATAGCATAGATGAGAGAACCTTGGGACATACTCATTCAAAGGGTTATGTCTCTCTCTCTCTCTCTCTCTCTCTCTCTCTCTCTCTATATATATATATATATATATATATATATATATATATTGTTCACAAAAAACAAATACAAATTGACAACTATAACATAATCGGAGCCGACAGAACAGCGAGGCATAAAGGAGGCTGTGCTATTTGCACACGCGAAAGACATGACTGAAATGACTATAAGCACTTCAACCAGTTACGTAGACTGTGTAGCAGCAAAAGTTGAAAAATTAAATATGGTACTAATTGTAATGTACAGACCCCACGAACACGCCAACCTCAAAATTCTCAGCTCTCATTACAGAGGTAAGAAACTGGGTAAAAGATCTACATTCTCCAACCACAAATATTTTTCTCTGTGGTGATTTTAATTTTCCATTCATAAAATATAAAAGAATAGGTAAAATATATGTATACACCAGGACAAGGGGGGCACACGGGAAGACCAGAAGCAGGCAAAAGTGCTCCTAGCTCTAGCCGATAAATTTATATTAACACAAAAAATAACAGAAAACACAAGAAAAACAACTGCCTAGCTTTGGTATTCACAAGCAACAGCAACGTAATTGATAACATAGAAATATCCCCAACTATAATATCTGATCACAACATTACTGAAATAACAACCAATATCAAAGCAACAGGAAAGGAAAGAACACACTATAGGAAGAAACAAATTCAAAATTTTTAATTTTCACTCCAAAGCTATAAACTGACCAAGACAACGGAAACGATGCTAATGACCTTAGAGGAGAAGACGCTGGAAATTGTGGAAAGACATATCCCAAAAATGCAACAAAGAGGAAAGAGAAGCAGGTTCGAGAGACAAAAGAGGTCAATGTTCCGAAAGAGAAAAAGAGTGACTTCAAAAATTAAGTAACTACAAAGACAACACCAGAAAAATATTAAATGATAAACTGCAGAGTATAGATTGCGGCATACAGGAACTAATTGAGAACCATACGGAAAAAGTAGAAGACGACGCTATAGAAGCGATAAAGGTTAATTCAAAGTACTTCTATAATTTTGCATAAAAGGAAGTCGAAAAATCACATGACCATCGGACCTTTGAAAAATAAAGACAGTGCTTTATCTGGTGATCTAACAGAAGTATCTGAAATATTAAGAGCTCAGTACGAATCATGTTTCAGTGTCCCAAAAACTGACAAACTGATATGCAACAGAAACGCGTTCTTTGAAGAAGAACTATAAGGGGGAAAGTATAACTGATTTCGACTTTACGACAGATGATAATACATAAGCTATAGGAAACTAAAAGCACACTCAGCGGCAGGCCCGGACAAATGGAATGCCACACGGGAGAAATTTCAGGCATCCTGAAGAGCGCGAGTATAGTCCCAATATATAAAGGAAGAGATCGATCTGAGGCCAAAAACTATAGGCCAGTGTCGCTTACATCTCATCTCACTAAAATGTTTGAAAGAATAGTTTGAGAAAAAAACCTATGACTTTTTGGAAACTCAGAAAAAATTAAATGATAACCAGCATGGATTTCGGTCAGGCAGATCATGCCAATCACAACTAATGGAACGCTACAACAACATTATTGATGCACTTGAAAGTAATAAAAACTATGATGTTATTTATATACACAGACTTTACCAAAGCGTTCGACAAATGTGACCGTGGAATCATAATACATAAACTGAAATATATGGGAATAACAGGAAAAGCAGGAAAATGGATATCTAATTTCCTTAGTGAGCGGCAGCAAGTCGTTACGGTTCAAAGAGTAGTATGGGCGCAAAATGGGAGAGTGCAATGCAATTGCAAATGTTGTTCAATGTTGCAAAGAAAATGGTGCAAGTTGCTATGCAACAAGGGGAGGGGGAATGTTGCATGTTGTTATGCAACAAGGGGAGGGGGAATGCTGCAAGTTGTTATGCAACAAGGGAGGAGGGGTATGTTGTAAGTTGTTATGCAACAAGGGGGATGGGGAGTGTTGGAAGTTGCTGTGCAACAAGGGCAGGGGGAATGTTGCAAGATGCTGTGCAACAAAGGGGAGGGAAAATGTTGCAAGTGCAACAAGGGGTTATGCAACTTGGAGGCGGAGTTATCCCCAAGAGAAAGAGAGAGGAGGAGAGACAGGAAGAGAGGTGTTCGCCTGGCAGGAGCCAAGCGCATTTTAAGACTTCAGCCAAGCGGCCGTTGTCTTAATATGTTCCTAATCAGCCAGTTGGCTTATCTGGCTGAGTTGCCAGATTGCGCTATTTATTTAATTTAAGCATATATTCTGGCTTAATCCTCCAGTTGGCTTAGAAGGCTTCTTAGAAGGCATAAATGGCCTGTATATATTAATAACCTTCGAACGAATTAAAAGCACACACAAACGCACATACACTCACGACTGTACGCCCATAAAGACCCTATTATCACACACACACACACACACACACACACATATATATATATATATATATATATATAAACTGATTGATGCATGCAAAGCCCCAATAGCAAAATATATACGAGCACAACCACCACACAAAAAAGCATCACATCACCAACAGTAGTCTAAGTATAGACTTTTAGGAGCTCAGCCCATCAACAGCACATGGTGAGATGAGGGCTACGACTTTTAAGAGCTCATCCCATCAACACCACGTAACCGATATGAGGACTACAACCAAGCGTCGAAACTTAGACGATTGGTAGTGAAGCACCACAATCACCGCTTTACTTACCAGCTCCTCACAAAAAAAGCATCACATCACCGACAATCAATCGTCTAAGTATAGACTTTTAGGAGCTCATCCCATCAACAGCACATGGTGAAATGAGGGCTACGACTTTTAGGAGCTCATCCCATCAACACCAAGTAACCGACATGAGTGCTACAACCAAGCGTCGAAACTTAGACGATTGGTGGTGAAACTATTACACAACAACCAACCAACCACCTCCTTACTTACCAACTCCTGGTAGACCGACAAGGTCTCTAAATACGACCCAATACACAGAGCTATTAAACATAAACAAATACGTTTATGGAGCCAAGTCAAAAAAAGGGAACGCCAATAGTTTTCCCATTGACCTTCTCGTGGTTTAATGAGGCCTATTTGACATTTGGTGGGGCGATCTTTTAAACAAAAAATCGAAGATAAACTAAGTTTAATACAAATACAAATTTTCATCATAATACGCAATTTTATCCTTCAACTATAACATGAAAAGCATTAATATGATTTTTAAAACAAAATAGAAATTAAATTAGGGGTAACATTCATTTTTCCTCTTTTGGCCAATTATTTTGTTTCAATATAAATTTAGCTTTAAGACACAATTTTATCCTTAAACTATAACATAAAAAATATTAATATGATTTTTAAAACAAAATAGATCCTATTTCGGGGTAACTTATTCATTTTTCCTCTTTTGGCCAATTATTTTGTTTCAATATAAATTTATCTTTAAGACACCAATATATCTTTAAGCCTTATTACAAAAAATATTAATATGATTTTAAAAGCAAAATAGATTCTGTCTCGGAGTAACTTAAACTGTCAGGATATCTGTTTGTGCCTACAATTTGCTGGTAGCCTAACCTAGCTTCATTTCAGTTAATTTATAAAAAGCCGTAATAAAGCGAAGTGAACTGCTATCTGTCCAGAGGGCCGTTCTCTATTCATATATATATATATATATATATATATATATATATATATATGTTATACATGTTATAATTTATAATCGAAGTCGCGCCCTGATGACTGTTATAGTGATTTCATTCATTCAATATTTCACACGCTAGTGTATAACTAATTTCCTTCCGAACGGAAATCACACGCCATTGACGCGAACGGTTTCTTTTATTTCACCTGGGAAACAATGGATCGTGAGACGCTCGCTTCTCCAAAGTTCTCAGGTGATGTCAACCGCTTGCGTGATGGCGTAGCCAGGTTCCGTTCCTTTGACTATATAAGAATGGGATCAGCGCCCTTACGGCAGATTCCTGGAGGAGGGTCTCCGGGCTGACGAGGGAAAGTCAGCTCGTTAGAGAATTGCTTTTGAGAATTGGAAGATTGAGTATCAATTTGAAGTCTGACCGTTTAGAGAGAAAGATCGGTAGTTTGGAATTGATTCATATAAGTCTGGGGACTCAGAACGGACGAGAGGGCGTCTTAGAAGGGGTCTCGACTTATTTCATATCTTACAATGAAGATAAAGTAACATTTTTTAATTATGAAACCTTTATTATTTTATTATTATTTTACCCCCTGTTCTATATAAAAGAAACATCTGATTCATGCCAATCTATTATATTTATCTCGCCTATATTCAAATTAAAAATCGTGTAAGCCGTTGTGTTTATTTTCTAATCTTTGGGCTTTGATAACTGGGATAAAAGAAAAACACGGGCCCACACAGTACTCCTCGATTGTGGGAATACGAAGATTAGACTATTTCTGCATCCACGATTGCTAAAGTAATAACCCTCTCTCTAGTAACATCCTGACCTTGCCCGAACTCGGAGAAAGCAGGTTATTACATATATATATATATATATATATATTATATATATATATATTCCTCTGTGTATATTTTGTGTGAAAAACAGGTTTTTATTTATTGTCCACTCTCATTAGAAATATTAAAATCTATTAAGAATTGCATGCGGGCTTGAGTCCCGTTGCAGGCAGACGATGTCTTAGCACTCGAAAACTGTCAGGATATCTGCTTATGGTTGCAATTTGCTGTTAGTCTAACCTAGCTTTATTCTGAATTTTTCTACAACATAAAAAATTAATCCTATTATGTTTTTAATTATTGTCTGTTTCCATCGTGATTATTTCGGCATATATATATATATATATATATAAATGAACGATAAATAATTCCAATATTCCTATATTATCTTATCCTTCATGTAATTCTTGTATTCATTTATATAGTCTCGGTATCCATTGTAAGAAAAAGTATCCATTTTTAAAAATTCATGTGTTATATGGTTCATGTATTTCTATAATCCTGTATATTCTTATATACTTAACTTTATATAATGCCTATACTCATATGTATGTACGTGTGTGTATTCATTTTTACATAAGGACCAAAATCGCCCAACGCGAGTTTGGATAAAATTTTTGATTTGCTTTCTACTTTGCTAAATAATTGGTGACCTGTTGTTTTTTAAAATCTCATAATCATTTTTTTAGATTTCGCTTAATAAGGAATCCTGTTTAAGTTTTGCAATGTTCACATTTTGTATACACTCTCTTTCGTTATAAACAATGAGATCATGTCTTGCCTAAGCATTAAAATTGTACATCTTAAACCTTAAAATTTCACTCATATGCATATTTTAGTGTAAAGATGCATAGTCTGATTTCCACTTTTAGTTAACTTGGCAGATCATGATAACATCAGGTCTGAAAAGTCGCGGTTTAAGATAAAAATATGGTTTCGTCTTCAAATATTTTGTTTACTCGTTCCAGCCTTACCACAGCTAAAAAATGTACTTATTTTCAAATATTGTGCAAAAATAATACAGCCTTTTTAGCATTTAATAATAATAATGTTAGCGGTTTTTGGGTATATAAACCCACTAAAATTATTCCATTCTCATTCAGAAGCTAATTCAGAGGCTGAGCACTACCTGTACATTTTAGCAGTAAAGTTACAGTTAAAGATAGTTTTTATCTTATCCTTCGAGCCTTGCTCTCTTCAGAAGAACTTAGTCATTAAACTTTCCGGATACGCTATAAGAAGAATCCGGAACCTTCAGCATTTTTAGTAAGTCTATCAGAGTCCTTCGAGCCACTATAGAAGAACTCGGAGAGTAATATAGAAGAAAACTACTGCAAGTCACACATCCGTTGCTGCCACCTAACTAGAACCCCCGTCGACTTCGAACCACCCCGGGCCATAGACGGAGGGGTTAACAACTGGCGACCCTTTAACCAGGATCTTCACGACTCCAGGATTCTTCCAGTCTTCCAGACCCTGGAACCAGAACCAACACCCAGTTGACCGGCGTGTCACGACTTCTAGTTCGTCACATCCACCCAGTTGACCGGCGTGTCACGACTTCTAGTTCGTCACATCCACCCAGTTGACCGGCGTGTCACGACTTCTAGTTCGTCACATCCACCCTTGGACCGGCGTGTCACGACTTCTAGTTCGTCACATCCACCCTTGAACCGGTGCGTCACGACTCCAAGTTCTCCACGCCTAGTTTTCATCCAGGAACAAGTGGCCAGCAAGACACGTCTTCAGGACACGTCTCTAAGGATTTCGCCGTAGGAATCTTGTTAAGTACAAAACTCTCTTTTAAATAATCTCTAAAACATTTGAAAAGTCAGTATTATTAACAGTTAATATTTAATATTGAGCCAGAATTAACACAAAACACAGTGAACACTTCAGACACCAGTGATACATTTTTTTTATTGAAAACATTATTGTCACAGAATTATTGTCAGTTATTTTCAGTTATTTTTACTATTCTAGTTCGTATAGTATAATTTTATTTAATGTACCAAACATAGTATTACCATACCTTCACGTACATTTGAGTGAAATTTTGTTTACATTTTTATTTTTGTTTGCAATCTTTTCAAATTTTCCCCTACTAAGGCAAATTGTTGTGCATTTATTTTTAGATAGTGTAGTTAGGAAAACCCCTTAAGTGATCATTCCATAAATTAAGATCGGTCAAGCAGACCTAATTAGAACACATTAATAAGTACCTTCACATATGAGCGATTCAGACGGTGCGCTTTCTGACATCGAAAATTTACCTACACCCATTTTTCCACCTACCCCGCGCCCTTCAAACATACTCCCAAACACACAAGCCAATATGTCTCAGTCTCAAATCCCCGCCCCAGCATACATTAACTTAGGCAGACTAGTAAACCTTCCTCATACTGTTTTAATTTTTAAGGGGACCATAGATAATCGTTTTGTTGAACCACGCGTAAGACCTTGGGTTGAATCTTTAGAGCAACATTTCTTACGCGAAAATATTACCGATAATGATATAAAAATTAGGGAAGCAAAAAGATTTATTGACCCGAAAGAAGGAAATGCTCATGACACAGTCACTTACGTCCCATCAATTAGCGAAGCTACAACATGGGACGATTTTAAACAAAACTTATTAGAATTTTTTAAAGAAATAACCCTTGCACAACCCTTAGCCACATTAGAAGCAGTCTTCCAAGCTAAATGGAAGAAAGAGGAACACGAAGATTTAAACAATTTTATTACACGTACACATAAACTTGTAGGAGAAGCCCTCCGGGCCGCAGAAAATGCATGTGGCATAACTTTCACGTCGAAACAAAGAAATCTAATAGTAGCCACAACCATTTACCAAAACCTACCCGGAGCACCTAAAAAAAAGTTTCAGGAGTTTTTAAATGTTGACAAACCTGTAAGTGTAGCCATAAACAAAACACGAGAACATTACCCCGATTTAGCAAACCAAAACTACCGAAAGGGTAGAGAAACCCCTGTACATTATATTCAGCAGCAGCAGCCACAACACCAACACCAACAGCAACAACAACAACCATATAAATCGAGGCTAATGCAGGGAACACCCCAGAAACAAGCCCCCAAACCCAGAATACACGCCCTCCTCCACAGTGTTTTAACTGCGATAGTTTTGGGCACATGATAAGTCAATGTAATTACCCCTCGTATTGCTCCCACTGTCACGAACATGGTCATCGCCGTGGCGATCGCCAAAAATGTGCTGATAAAGCCCCTGCAGGGTATAGACCCCACTTTCAGAAACCAAACCAACCACGTTCCCAAAACGTATCCCAAAAGTCATCCAATCCCCAGAAACCAGTCCATTCCCAGCCTCAGTCGAACTACCAACCCAATAGATCACGACTACAGGGTCAACCACACTCTTACCCCATGTACAAACCTCAATACAACCAGCAAGGTCAACTAGTTCGGTACGTAGAAGTACCCGGGGAGGAATCATTTTCCCCAGAGAACAGTTTTCAAGAACACCCTCCAGCGTATGATATTCCCGTAGAATATGACCCAGGTCCTCCCATAGAAGACCATTCGAGCCCTTTTTTAGACCCTACATTGGAGGCGGCAGTTCAACCTCCTCCCTCCTAAATTACAGTAATGAGCCCAGATAAGCACACAAACTCCCCATCAGGATAATAGGTGCGGACCTCCTAGATTTAGTAATAAATTGTAGCACCGATAACCAAGAATTAACTGCTCTCCTAGATACAGGAGCACACGCGACGTTAATTAAGAAACAATGTGTAGATGATTTACTAGAGAGTACAAATTACAAATATGAACTTAAGGCACCATCCTGCCAACTCAGAGGAGTTACGGGCACACCCATACCCACATATGGAGAAATTGAGTTATATTTAGAAGTTGGAAACGCGGTATACCCCGCGAAATGTTGTATAGTGGACACAGTCGCCACCTTTCAGACAGACATCCTACTAGGTATGGATTTTTTTAACCGGAATCAATGGGAGATTTACCCAGCCGGAAAGTTAGTAAAGTGTCGAAATAGGACACACCATCTCCGCGAGAATGACAGACAACTTAATGCTAATAGACTTAGCTCAGTTCAGATTTCCGAAAGAAATAGGAAACCCCTTCCACTTGATAGCAGATCAAGTCAGCCGGTTGCATCCAGAGGGACAACCGCTCCAGAAATCAGACCCCAGGGTAATCAGTTCCAGTTGTTGAATCCAGTTGGATCAACACAGCCAGTTTCCAGACAGTCAGTTTCCAGACAGTCAGTTTCCAGTCAGCCAGTTTCCAGTCAGCCAGTTTCCAGTCAGCCAGTTTCCAGTCAGCCAGCTTCAGTTCAGCCAATAAGGCAAATTTTAGTCGCCGAACCAGAATCAGATTCACAATTTTTCATATGCCCTACCGAGCATATAACAGTAGCACCTTATGAGAAGATTTGTTTCCTAGCAAAAGTAGTTAACAGTCAAGGAAAATTATTAGAGTCAGAGCGTACTCTGATTACAGAGAAAAGTAATTTCAAAAGAGATGTTCTTATTGCCCAAGTCCTTAGTCAGAGTCAGAATTCAGCTATCCCTGTTGTTTGTTTAAACAAAGGAGAAAGTCCTATAGAATTAACTTCAAATCAGAAAATAGGAACTGTTTCCACAGTAGAAGTAGATTCAGATTTCCCCATCAGTATGATAAATCGTGTTTCCAGTTCCTTAGAATTAAATCCTTCAGTATTAAAAGAAGAATATAAGAAATGTCTGGAGCACTCCCTTCAGGAGTCACCAGCTTTACAGGATCCCAAACTAATGGAATCACTTCTCGATTTCCTGATAAGAAATAGAGATGTGATTGCCCTAAAAGGAGATCCTCTGGGCCGAACTAATTTGGTCCCTTTTGAAATCAAGTTGGAACCCAATTCCAAACCCATTTTCATTCCTCCCTATCGGGTTCCACATTCCCAGTTAGTCACTATTGAGGAACACATCAAGGACATGTTGGAGCAGGATGTCATTCAGCCTTCAGCTAGTCCCTGGTCCGCTCCCATGATTCTCGTCTCCAAAAAGGACGGAACATCTCGCCCTTGTATAGATTTTAGACGCCTGAACAACATTACCATCCCAGACCGTTTCCCGATTCCAAACATGCAGGAAACAATTCTGAACGTAGGGAAAGCGAACTTCTTTTCATCCCTCGATTTAGCATCGGGTTATTGGCAAATGGAGGTCAGTCCCGAATCTCGGGCATTGACTGCTTTCTCCACTAACCGAGGCCATTACGAATTCCAGGTTTTACCTTTCGGAGTCCGAAATGGGCCTGCTAATTTCTCTAGGTTGATGAATATAGTCCTTTCCGACCTATTAGGTGTCGAAGCTCTCGTTTATCTTGACGATATTATCGTCTACAGTTCGGACATAAAAACACACTTTCAACGCCTTCAGAATGTGCTATCACACTTGAGAAAAGCACACCTTAAACTGAAGCTTGCAAAGTGCAATTTTTTACAAGAATCCCTGGTATACCTAGGATTCCTACTCTCGTCCACAGGAATTAAACCTGATCCAGCCAAACTCGAAGCCCTGGAAAGGTACCCTGTACCCAAGACCATCGACGACGCCCGTGCATTTATTGGTTTTGTCGGATTCTATCGGAACTTTATCCCCCAATTTTCGAATATTGCTAAACCCATTACTAATTTGTTCCAGAAAAATTCGAAATTTAACTGGGAATCCGATCACCAACATGCCTTTGAAACTTTAATTAATAAACTAACCTGTCATCCCATTTTACAATATCCTGATTACACAAGACCCTTCATCATAGCCACAGATGCTTCCTCCTATGGACTAGGAGCCGTCCTGTTACAGGACGTAGACGGTGTGGAATTACCCATTGCTTATGCCAGTCAACTTCTCTCTGCACCTCAACGGAATTATTCCACTACGGACCGAGAGGCCCTAGCGGTATATTGGGCTTTGAAAAAATTCCGAAATATCGTCTATGGCTACGATGTAACCATCAAGACTGATCATAAGCCACTCACGTACCTCTTCAAGGACAAGCTACTTGAAGGACGATTGAGTAGATGGGCTCTGTTGATTCAGGACTTTGCAGCGAAAATCGTATACAAACCGGGAAAACTGCAAGTTATTCCAGACGGATTGTCGAGACTTAAGCCCGACGCCCGAGTGAATAAAATAGGAATTCTCCGTGTTCGACTACGAGTGTCTGCAATACTCCCAACAACAGGACCAACACACCCAGAACCTTCGGGCGCGCCTGGAACAAAAGGAACCATCGAAGGTAAAAGAACAGTACAACCTCAAAGATGGGCTCGTACATTTCAGGAACGAAGATGGAAATGACCTCGTGGAGATACCAAAGGATCTCGTCGATATAGCCATTGGACTTTGTCACGACTCACCTTTGTATGGACACATGGGGCCGGATCGCACCATCAAGAGTCTTTTGGAGCGATACCACTTTCCCGAGATGAACAAAAAGGTACAAGAATACATCGCCGAATGTCCGTCGTGTTTAAAGCATAAGGGCAACGTACCATCCACAGCTCCGATGCATAAATATCCAGTATGCCAAAGGCCCTGGCAAAGAACTGGAATGGATATACTGGGACCATTTCCCAAAACATCAAAGGGAAATCAGTACATCATTGTGTTTACGGACCACTTCTCGCGTTACAGCGAAGTAGCCGCCATTCCAGACCAGACCTCGGAAACTGTGGCAAGAGCCCTAGTGGAACGCGTCATCCAAAATCATACCACTCCTTCCATCCTAATCTCGGATAACGCCCTTAGTTTCACTTCCAAACTGTTCGAGTCACTCTGTAACATGTGTAAAATTAAAAATACACACATTGTGGCATACCATCCGCAGGCAAACGGCTTAGTGGAAAGGCACAATCGAAAGATCTTGGAAGCCCTGCGCCACGTTGTCGATGCATCCTCCCGTACATGGGATGATTCCCTTCCCATGGTACAAACAGCCATCAACAATGGCTATAATGTGTCCATCGGGGACACCCCTCATTTCGTTCTCTATCACTACGACAAGCGTCTACCTTTTGATTTGCCCGACCAAACCGACCCGGCAGTCCTAACATCTTCCGAAATGGCAGAAGCAAATCAGCAACTAGCTGAACGATCTTTCAAGATTTTTGACATAATCCGCTATGCCCTCGACCAACGAAACCAACAGATGGAGCAAGAGCAACATAGGCGTCATCCCCGTCAACGGACTATAATCGTCGGTATGCGATGTTATCTGAAGAGCGTGAAACCGCCAGGTGCTCATCGCAAATTATACCCAAAATGGGATGGCCCATATAGGATTATGAAAAACCTCGGAAAAAATCGTTATGAAATCCTCGACCTCCGGGATCATTCCAAACTAAAGATCATTCACGCTGACAATTTGAAGATAGCTTCCGAACAACACCTTCCCAAAAAACAGCTGCCAGGCGTTCGAGCCGCCTATCCTTCAAAAGGTCAAGATATTAACAAATCGGGCAGGGATCAAAAAACTGAAGTGGTCACCGCGGGAACCGCTACCCATGACGAAGATTGGTACCTCGTAATACCACCAGTACTCGAGGCAATCTCTGAACAAGAGGAGGCCCCAGAGCCAAGCGTCCCATCGGACCCAGACCCTGGAGAAACCCCTTCGAGAGGATCACTCAGTGGAACTCCACCATCTCCTCCAACTCCACCATCTCCTCTGTCACCACCCTCGCCGATTGATGATCGACGCACGGACCCTACATACCGCCCGCAAATGCATCACCCACGTGAACTAGAACCTTCACATAAGAAACGAACCCACTCAGAATCCGAGCTCAACGGTCGACCCCCATTGCCACCAAAACGAGGCCGACCCCTTCGCCCACAAACACAAGTATCCACACAAGTATCCACACAACTACCCCCAGCTCCGTATAACTTAAGGCGTAGAAATGAATAAAATTGTCCCCCTTATAATTTTCCAAATTATTTACTCTTGTAGACCTAGCATTAAATTTCTACCGGAGTTGTTATAGAAAAACTTGCAGAAGGTAAATTTTTGAAAGGGCACGCAGACCTTTATATAAATTTGCAACCCCCTGCTAGAATTAAAATCAATCTCCTTCAGATACAAACCCAATTAAAAACGTTTAAAGTAAAGTCCAAATTCTTTCCAAGGAAAAGATCAGATTAGTCGCGTTCTGTTAGAAAATACCCTCGAAAATATTCAAACTACAGCACGCGCCCTATCAGAAATATAGCCTTACCATGGATACAAACTGAAACTAAAAATTCAGAAAACTTTAACCAAAGAAGTAAAAGGGGACTGATAGATATAGGAGGGAAACTGTTCAAAGGTTTATTCGGATTAGCAACCGAAGAAGATATTAAAAGAATTGAACTTAAATTGAATCTCTTCGCGCGAAATCGACAATATAATGGACACATGTTAGAACAAACTATTAGGTCATTACACGAAAACAATCGCTTCCTTCACTCCCTTTCGGACAGATTCACATACCTTGAATCCATGTTAGCTCAATACAAAGAACACAAAATATCTAGAATTAATAGAGATAATGAACATACAAGTAACCCTAATCGATAAATACTTACAACGAATAACTACGATTCATTCCAAGGTTTTGCGTGCAACCCAGCTAGCCCATGGAAAAATCACTCTTTCCACCCTAATACCATGGGAAATACTTCAGTCCTTGATTCACACCGCCCAGTCACAATTAAAATTATCACCCATATTCCCACTCAACCACACTAATTACCCTCAATTTCTAGAATACACCTGGACTGTACATGGACCACGCCCCTACACATACCTCATAATTATACCATTTTTCGATGTCCTCACTTATGACGTATATAAATTTCACCCTTTCCCAACACCCTACCAAAATAACTCTAATGTCTATCGATTGTATTTACCCACCGTACCACCTTACCTTTTCCTCACCAAAGATCTATCAGCTTATTCTATGATGTCAGATAGCGACGTCCGGCATTGCCGATTCCCGCAACCAAATAAACAACTCGTCTGCCCTCCACTCAAACCAGTTATTCTTCCAACTACTAGGTCTTGCTTTATCGATTTAATTCGTGACCGGCATGCCCCCGTATGTTCATTTAAAAATTTAATTCCCCTAAAACTATCCAACTACGAATTGGACCAGACATCTGGGTTTCTTCGCGAACAGGACTGCCGCTACTCTCGAGTGTCCATCGAATTATTCCCTCATCACAATCCCTATGGTTATTCGGCTACCAATTGGTTGCTCCTTGCGTTCAAAAGCCCTCCAAATATACAACCCGTATAAGGTTACCCTTAATAACTCATACCCATTCCCGTCGCAAATTAAATTTAAACCCGTCATAGAGATCTTAAATCTCTCCATAAAACCTGTAACCATCCTACCCGAACTACATGCCCCTGAATGGAATGATCAATTGAGCCGGTTTAAAATTTCGGATGATAACCAAAACAACCTCTTACAAATACTACAACCGGTAACCATTTTCTCAACATCTGCCGTTAGTATCATTATTGTGTGTGCTATTATCCTCGGTATATTTGTGGTGAAAAGATCATTCTGGGAACAAAGAAAACCAAGTGACACGGAACATGAAACTATTTATGCACGACCAAGAGTGCGTACCCAGACCACGTGAACTAGACTTAACCACCCGACTTATGTTGTATATATAAATCTGTATTATAAAACCAATAGTTATCATCTAGTTAGCATTAGTTAGGATGTTACGTTATTATATTAATATCATTCTAGAGGGAAGAGCCCTGTAAAAATGAACCATAAATAATTCCCATATTCCTATATTATCTTATCCTTCATGTAATTCTTGTATTCATTTATATAGTCTCGGTATCCATTGTAAGAAAAAGTATCCATTTTTAAAAATTCATGTGTTATATGACGCGTTCGGTGGAGAAGGGGCGAACGCAACATTTTCGAATTATGCCACAAAATGCAGTTAAAGTTTGTAAACTTTAAACCTTTGTATTTTTCCGGTTTATTGAAATGTTGTATGAATTTGAACACATATTTGAGTAAAATATTGTTGTGTAATATGTCGATATAATAAAACGCCAAGAAATTTTACAATATTATTTATTGATAGCTTCTGATGTTAACTGGTGTAATCCATTATTTGGTCCTCTTCGTCGAATGTTGTATTACCTGCTTCAACTGTTTCGGTTTCTTCCAGTTCCTTTAACAATCTTGCATAATAGTTCACTGCAGTTGCAGGCATTAGGTCTGATAATTCTTTGAGATCTTTTATTTTTTCCTTAGTTATTGGCAGCAATTGGGAATACTTTGGTTGCAGTGTCTGCTGGGCTAGATTGAATAAACTGACACTGTAGGATTTTTTCCTTTTCTGCAGTCTGACGGGATGGCTATTATCTGGGGTTGTGCGGTATGCAGTAGATATTACGTAGCCTTCTTTGTGTTGAAAGTCAAATATTAACTTTCTTGCATCTGTAAATTTAGTAGTTGTTGATTTCTTAATGACAATGCACGTTTTTAGGACGTCAAAATCGAGAAAATCAGCCTGTTTCGTTTCTACAACTAGGAAGCGCTGCGAAACGGCTGTAGTTATGGCCGTAACATAATCTTTTTTGGTGTAAATAATATTGCTGTAATTATTTTTTATATTTTGTTCAATTTGGCCAAATTGAGCATCACAGGGCATTGTCGAGTGACCAGAAAGTAGATAGATGTGTTCAAAGTGAAGCAATGATGCGGAGTGAATTTCTCTGAGATATATTAAAACCTAAATTTTACCGTGAAAGAGTGCAGACTAACATCTAATTTTTTGCATAGGTAAAGCAAAGGTTTTAAAGGATAATTATACGACAAAAAACTCATTTTTCGAATTTTGTGGCGTTCGCCCCTTCTCCACCGAACGCGTAATATGGTTCATGTATTTATATAATCCTGTATATTCTTATATACTTAACTTTATATAATGCCTATACTCATATGTATGTACGTGTGTGTGTATTCATTTTTACATAAGGACCAAAATCGCCCAACGCGAGTTTGGATAATTGGTGACCTGTTGTTTTTTAAAATCTCATAATCATTTTTTTAGATTTCGCTTAATAAGGAATCCTGTTTAAGTTTTGCAATGTTCACATTTTGTATACACTCTCTTTCGTTATAAACAATGAGATCATGTCTTGCCTAAGCATTAAAATTGTACATCTTAAACCTTAAAATTTCACTCATATGCATATTTTAGTGTAAAGATGCATAGTCCGATTTCCACTTTTAGTTAACTTGGCAGATCATGATAACATCAGATCTGAAAAGTCGCGGTTTAAGATAAAAATATGGTTTCGTCTTCAAATATTTTGTTTACTCGTTCCAGCCTTACCACAGCTAAAAAATTACTTATTTTCAAATATTGTGCAAAAATAATACAGCCTTTTTAGCATTTAATAATAATAATAATGTTAGCAGTTTTGGGGTATATAAACCCACTAAAATTATTCCATTGTCATTCAGAAGCTAATTCAGAGGCTGAGCACTACCTGTACATTTTAGCAGTAAAGTTACAGTTAAAGATAGTTTTTATCTTATCCTTCGAGCCTTGCTCTCTTCAGAAGAACTTAGTCATTAAACTTTCCGGATACGCTATAAGAAGAATCCGGAACCTTCAGCATTTTTAGTAAGTCTATCAGAGTCCTTCGAGCCACTATAGAAGAACTCGGAGAGTAATATAGAAGAAAACTACTGCAAGTCACACATCCGTTGCTGCCACCTAACTAGAACCCCCGTCGACTTCGAACCACCCCGGGCCATAGACGGAGGGGTTAACATATATATATATGTGTGTGTGTGTGTATATATGGTGGAGCTTTAATAATATTTTTCTCGATAATTCAGCACCGCAGTAGGATTTTTAAATTACCAAAACTTCTAAGAATTATGTCTTTTTATTATATTTTTTAAAATTCGTGGCATTTTCTCTTATTGTAGCTCTTTATTTTTACTTAACTTTATAGGACCGATGCGGAACTTGATCATGTTATAGCTACTTTTGATGAAAGGGGAATAAATGATATGGATGCTTCTCCGCACAGCCAACCCAGTGACCTGAATACAGAAGTCGAGGTATTGGCTCACATCCGGTCCAGCGAGTGCCAGGTCATCGAGGAACTAATGTAAGTATTTTTGAGGTTAAGAACAAAACACATTGTATTTTCATTTATTAAATGGTAGAAAGCATGTACAAGGCTGAACCAGTGCTCGTTAAATAAGTCTTAATGGCTACATTTTACAGTTACAAATGTATATACAACTTTACACAATATAGATATACACCTTTCCACAATACAGCGGGTGCTAACATATGGGAACCTTTTTTATCTGTCTGCATACACTTTTATCATTCATCTCTGTGTCGCACAAATCGAATAATTTTAAAAAATTTATAATCTCTTCCCACTTGACATGTACAGGAGAAATGAAATGCAATACAAGCCGCACGTTTCGCTATAATATCCTTGAAAACGGTATGGGTTGCATACACTCTCAGGTACATGTATCTGCTCGATTAATTTTACTATAACAGGATCAGTCCAGTGCTGAGAGCCGAATGAATCAAAATAGTACATTCTTTCCCTATTTTTAAAATAGATTGCAAACCAATGAATCCCCCCCCCCACAGTGTTGGTGTTAACAATAAGGATATACCAATCTCTCGTACTTGGCAACTTCAATATTTCATTCTTCGTAAACACACCGATAAATTTGGAGAGTGTGAAACGGTCACTTTTCATTACTCTCTGGAGTGTATTCGCATCCATTTTAAAAGTCTGTGACCACGTTCCTGAAACGATCAACTTCTATTAGTGCCTGTGATTAGAGGTACACGAGTACACTAATAGGCGCGTATATAGGCTTGGCAAATTCCAACCTGACTGAGATATTCCCACTCTTCTGTGGACTTAAATGTGTATTTACGCCAGCAGACAAGTCAGGCGTAATATCAAATGAATAAATATTAAATTCTTCGACAAATTATTTCTGCGTTACACCAAACCCAAGTTCGTCACAGGCGCCTGTATTATGAGCCAGACTACTATATGCTCTCGCGCAGAGCGAGAACACAGCGTCTGATGAGTAGTCCGTAATCATGGTCCCTCCCAAAGCGATGCCATTCACGTATAGAGTAATATTTTTAAGCCCGAAATTCTCGAATTTAAAGGAACTCTTTTTATATTTTCGATTCGTAGAGGCGTGGTCCTGCATTCCAATTAATATCCTTTTAGGTAGGACTCCAAGGGCCACGTTTTCTAGTTGCTTCGAGGCCAAACCTGCGGGCACCGTGTATAGTTTGATCTGTATCCTGTTAATTGGGTATTTTATTGTGGCGTGTATTAAGTCTTTCTCAATTTCTCTTTGTTTAAGCGAACTTAATTTCACTCGACGTATACGCAAATACGTCTCCATGATGTGAATCACAACGGGTTTCGCGCCCTCTTCTTGATCAGACCCCAGATTTATGCAGATCTCAGGAATCGTGCGGGTAAGCTTCAACTTCATATCCACCCCGTTCATAAGCAGTTTCTCCTGGAATGTGAAATCTGTATGAAGACGTCCAAAACATTCGTATATCTTTTTTTTAGAATTTTTAAATTTATCCTTTATACCATTTTCATCTTTAGTATGGTAATATCCCTCGGCGGTTAAAAAGGTGTCCTTCGCTTCTTTACAAAAGTTGAGGACATTTTGCAGATAGGTTCGTAGGTGGTAGTATCCCGTTCCTGCCGAGATGTTAACCTGGTTTAAATACACATCACACTGGCTGAACATGGAGTGTAAAAATTTGGTTTCAGAGTAGGCAGAGTAACCATCATCGCAGTCCGTTCCATTAGAATGGACTATACGCAGTTTAGCGTACATGTGCATGCAGCTCGGGTCAAAAAAGTAAGAGCCTGAGCTGGGTATCACGAATTCTATAGGGGCACTGGGCGAACTAATTGTGTTTAATGGGTTAATTGTAATAAAGTCGCTATGCTAAATAGAGACCTGAGTGGGGGGCATATCAAAGAGGGACAATTCCGATTTACAGCATTGTGAACTACACGGATGGATGAAACGCGCCATGACGAGTCAGAAATAGTGCCATCTCCCTCGACAAGTATTAGTGAGCCTATGATTCGTGAGAGTAGTGTCCTCAGCTTATATCAGCTAAAAAAATGATCAGCCATAGGTTTCAGACGCTTAGAGCACTTCTTTTTTGATTTCCTTTTACGTTTAGCGCCACGTGATGGTAAACCCTCCTTCCTGGCAGATCTCTTCTTTCCGCCACCAAGCATTTTTCTCTTTGCATCTCTGATGATTTCGTCCCGTGTACGTTTTAAATGTTTTTTTTAGAGCTTCTTTAGGCTTAGTTCCGCCCATTATTTCTTCTGCCGCGTTAAAACCTGTTTGTAACGCCTTCCACCCAAGGTACCTGACACCCCTCTTCAACAGTGGGACAGTGTGCGTAGCATGGATGAAAAAATGGATCCAAGTCCACTCCCACGCTGGTATCTCACTCCTCGGTAGACTGTGAATGGCCTTCGAGTCATTATAAACGGCGAAAGTGTAGTTTCACTGTTAAGTTCCCATCACCGAATGGGAAATTTTTTCCCTCAATCGTTCTTATAAATATCGAGATGTTGGTTAATAGATTAGTCGCAACATTCACATAATGGGGCTTATCATATGTAATGCTCAAATTTTTCCCCCTATGGTTTGGGATGTGTGCAATGCGCAGAAGGCGCGCCTGGGTGTCCCCAACAAATTTGTGCTCTACGACATTGCTGTAAAAATAGCACATGTCTGGGGCGGACAGCTTTCATCCAATTTCTCCATCTTCAATTGATACATAAGTTGGACAAGTCATGCTGTGCTTCGTGAAAGGTAACTCTTTGGAGAGCTGTGCTATATCGGCCCTCAGCCACAATTGTGAACAGCTCTTTATCTTTAATATTTCTACTAAGCGTTGTCTTTAACTTCAATGTGCATGCAGGCGTGTCTTTGTTTACGACTTCAAAAAGTAAATCGTTTGTCAGGTACGACTTTTCAAGACTCTTGTTTAACCCCGTCACAATGTCCATGGCTGAATCATAATGCCCAATTCCTAGCGATACATTTGTGCTATAGTACCGTTCCTCACCGAACAGGACTGAACGCATAGTATTTTCTAAGGTTATGCCTAATTTTTCACACTCATCGATTCTTCTAAGGATCAGAAATATGATTTGCTCATTTTCCAGAGTTAAAAATTTGGAGACTAACTGGAGTTCACATAAGCTCACCTCATACGAATCACGCTTCAATTCAGTGGGTCCGGGGAGTTCTGTCACCAAGTTGGCCAGGGTGTTGTTAGGATGTACAGACAGAGAAGAGGACGGGAGTGTGACATATTAATGTCTAGGCGCTATGTTGCATACTAACTAAGCTTCATTATTGCAGCAGCTTTTATATCGGTTATAATGTTATAATGTTATAATGTTTCAGACCAACAAAGACCCTAGGATCCACTCATGGCTGGTCTACCTAACTGTGTTCGTAATTGTGTACTGTGTATGTCCTCCGTGGTGGCGGAGGGGACCTACAATTTTACGTGGGTTCCGAACCACAAGAACATAAGAAATTTATGTAACAACTGCCTGTACATTCGCAACGACCAATTTTTACAAAACTAAATAATTATCAATTAAAAATTAATTAATTATCGATTTAAAACTAAAGATAGAATCTCTGGATCCAGAGGATCAAGTCATAATAGACTACTATCCACAAATATGTTACACTCTATATCTATTTATAACCGACATGCAAATATATCAGATCCAAAGAATCCAGTCAATTTCATTACGGCATCCATCAATACTAGTACCTTGCCAACGAAAAATAAGTTACGGTCCATATCGACTGCGGACCAAGTCAAAATTTGCAACCATATACATTACAATATATATACTTAGGAGGAAAAGTGTAGGTGTCGCTGTAAAGACTGTACAGTAATGTAGAAATGTGTGTGTGCACCCATTTTGGGTCTCCCATTTAAAGGTGTTTGTGGGGCAAGTGAAGATCATGAGTTTTTCACTACCTCACAGTACTATGGGGGGCACCGCTCGGCAGGGGAATCTCTTTAAATGGGGTGTGTAAGGACAGAGAGTATCCCCTAACCCAAGATGCTGCCTCCCTATATCCCACAACACTTGTGTTGAGCTGTGGGATCTATCATCACAATGCCTTAATTTTACTACCTTAAACTATACCCAATCTATCAACATATGCGTCTAATCGATTTTTAAACATGTTTATAGACGTGCTACTAATTACTTCTACCGGCAAACTATTCCACCTATTTACTATTCTATGCGTAAAAAAGTTTTTGGCAACTGCTGTCTCGAACCTTGAAGCTTTCTGGGTAACCCAGCCATTTCACCAGGTACATTTTTCTCTTTCCTGAACCTTTGCTGCCTAAAATTTTTTCAATTTTAAACACACTTTTTCCTAAATTAAATGTCACTTTCTGCAACTCCTCGCAGTAAAAGCCTCCAGCGATCTCTTCCCCATTCAAATCTTCAACGTAATACATCATTATCTCACCTTTAGGTCTCATAGCACGAACTTTAAAATTCTCACGTGTCCATTCTTGCTCAAATCCCTTCGCGAATTTATTTCCCGAACGTGATAGCCTTACATAATCATTGATTTTGAAATGTGTAGAGTGTGGTGGCGGTACTCCATCTCTTCTCACCTCTGGCAGCGCAACTCTTTCTAAAACTTCGTTTGGCGTTGTGCCAATTGTACGATGGTGTGAACAGTTGTATGATGAAGCCAATGACCCGAGAACGTTTACATATCTGTATGTGTTTTTATGTGTAAAATAGCAATGTATGCGCTCCTTTATGGTACGTTGAACTCTTTCAGCTAAAGTGGCCTTACGTATAGAACTGCTAGTGTAGTAACTGATATTAAACTCTGTCAGCATGTTCTGAAAAGCGCGACCTATACATTTTTTCCCCATATCCGTACAAAAATAGCCAGGAACTCTTTCTTCTTTTAACATCAACGTTTCGGTCGCTTTAGCAACTGTTTCAGGCGATTTATTTTTCAGAGGAATTAGCCACAGATATCTAGAGAATACATCTATTATGAATAGGATGCAGCGGTATCCGTCATTATACACTGAATATCTTTGCATGTCTGTTAAATCAGCCTGCCAAAGAGAGTCAATCGAATCCGCGGTTGTCTTGGCCATTTTAAACCTTTTTCTCACCGGTTTATGAAGTGTATAAGCATCCTGTTCCCGCAAAAACCGCTCAACATCTTTTTCCCTTACACCGTAAACACCTCTGTACAGTCTATTAACGCCACCGTAGGAGGCGGGGTTAGAAATGTCATAATAGCGTTTACTTAATATGTTAGCCATTTGAGTATTTTAGAGACACGTGGATAAGGTTGGCCGTTTGTTCTCTTCTTTCTCCTCTTCAGAGACGCTGCTGATGGGGGCGATGGCGTACTCAGTTGTGCCACATGCGAGACGTGATCCAGGTCTTTTAACCCATTCAGATTACCTATCAATGTTTTGGGGATATTTATTTGTTGTAGTCTTGCTTTAATATGCTTCCATCCTGTTGGTGATGGTCTGTCCTATTTTCTCACCAGATTATGAACAATATCAACGATATTGGATCCTTGAACCCTTGTTCCTTCAACAATGACCTCGCTTGTATCGGCCCACTGTATGATGGGGTCCTCACTCAATAGATTATAAAGATTTACGCCTTTATTCCCCAATGTATGTGGGAGGCTGTTTTTTAGCACATGTTCGATGTGTTGTCTTCCGTTGTTCTTTGGTTGGTCATCTCTAACGTCGGGGTCAGGTCCTGTGTCGCTATGCTCAGCACTACTCGCGCTGTGCCTACTAACTACGGGGAGCTCTGTAGGATACTTATAATCTTCGTACTCATGAAGAAATTTCTGCAAATCCTCTTGGTACAAGATCCTTTTCTCATCAGGTGACTTTTCACTGTTTGATAGGGCTAGCAACTCGCTTTCCATTCTTTTAAGCCTACTTTTACGGGGTTCTAGAGCCGTGGCTGGAATCTTTGAACTTTGCAATGAAGCATATACCTCGTGCGGAATCACTACCACCTTCTTCATTATATTAATGTAGTCAGTAAAGGTCCCAAAACTGAAAATAAAATGGGTAGGAATGATCCTCTTCTTTGTACAATAATTCGCTTTTGCTTACCCAGTTTGACTTTTATGAGCGTGCGTTCGTATTATTTTCTTGTAACGACGTACGCAAACCTTCTGACAGGGTTTCATTGGCAAATTACATTTCAAAACATTAAGAGAGATTTCACAAATGCATTTTAAAAAGTCGGAGTCAATATTTTTAACAAACGGCTGTTGCAGTGCCCGGGGCAATCGTTGATAGATTTTTATTAATTCACGATATTTCTTCAGCCTATTAGTCATTCTGGAATATACACTGTTTCAGTTTCGCTTGGGAATATATTCGTTCTTAGAAGCACCCTAAACGTGTTTCGCGGGTGAACGTCACTAAGCAAATATCCATGACGCTGGTTTGTGGCCTCTTTATAAACCTCCAAAACCTCCTTACGCTGATTCAAAAACATTTGATTGGCTAATACCCCAATTTGTGACACATCTCTACGTTGTGCGAAGAAGACTAGATATTGTGTATTTAGCGACACATCGGGCATGTATCTATTTTTGAAAAATAGATTCTGGTTGATGAAGAATACGCTTATGTTAAGATGGTGGGAGAACACTGTAAATGTCTCGGCAAACGTTTTATCCATTTCCAACATGAGATCGTCAATTACAATAACTGTATGCTCATTACCTTTTAACGAATTAACGTCATAGACCCCCTTGTGGAACAAAATTTCATCTTGGTGCTCGTTGAACACTGACTGATACGTCGAATAGCACAATATTACTTTATGCACAAATTTTGAGAACATCTCCCCCTTATCTTTAATGATTTTAAGCATAAATACAGTTTTTCCACATCCAGTAGGGCCAGATATAATACATGTGGATGGGCTTGTGAACCTGAATTTTACTTCAGATTCCATCTCTAACACGTCACACCCCTAAGTGGATAATTTACAAAATATTACAAATTTTGAGTGCGGTTCCTTATATTTTGTTTTCTTCTTCCACAGAACCGTGAATGACGACGATGTACAGAACCCCATCATCGATATCACAGACGAACTCGTTGACCGTGCAGCTACAGAACCCTTACCAGCCGACGAGCCCTCACCAGCGACACCTGTAGCATGCGACAGTTCAAAGCGGAAGCATGCTGAAGAACCCTCCACGTCAGGTATAAAGCGTGCCAGGATTGCTCCGGTTGTTAGATCCCCAGTAATAGATCCCCAACCCTCAACGTCTTACGACACAACCCCCACCATAGTATCTTCCTCAAATATGCCCCATTGTTCAGATCCGGGTACTTCCTCTACAACAGCTTCTCATACTGTGGAGGATGGTATAACATTCGAGTTGGTACACACCGCTACCCCCACCCCTGCCCTGACTAGAAATCGGTACGTGGTCAGGGTTGGCCCTGGGTCCCTGTATACCAACGAACTGCGGCGCGTAGTTGAACGTATTGTGAAGTTTGTCCTTCAGAACCGCGACGAACTTGAAGTCCGGACGAGGTTATCCTTCAGGTTCGGGTCAGATGAGGGGGGACGAATTTTAGGTGGTAATACCGTTCAGAAGTTTGGCGGCTGTAGATATAGACTATATCTTGGGGCGTATAATGCAAGCCTCTCAAAGTGGTACATCCTTCAATATGGACAACTTCATGGTAGATATTGACAGAGTATTCCGGGTTGCGAGTCATAATGCCACACCTTATACTCTTAATTTCAATTCTCCGGCTATTTACAGAAAGCATTTAAACGTAGAACGTGGTTGTGGTTTTATAGCAATAATTTTAGCTCATACGTTCACTGTGCTAAATACTTGGACGCGAAAAATTTGGTTGCCCACGGTTGTGCAACGTTCCCGTAAACTGGCTTCAGATTGTAAGCTTGAGTTTGAGTGTAATATGGGTCCTGAAGAACTGAGAAGGGCCGAGCAGGAAATGAATGCACGTATAGTCGTATTTGGAATGGCTGATCGTCGTAGGACTGTGTATGTTTTTAAAAGCAGCGTGATAGATCGTACAAGACCTTGTCAGGAACATCGTATCTCCCCATCCGTAACATAAGGGGTCTCTACGCCAGTTATGATAAAAGTCGAAAATATGGAAGGCATCATGATTTGTGTAAGGGTTGTCTCGAGTTTGCTGATGATATGGTGAAACATTGTAAGGATTGCTACATGGTATGTGAGGAGTGTAAAAGCCCCAAATGTGAAAGTCAGTAGTTGAAATCGAGAAGAGGGAATGTAATGTGTGTGTAGACGTACATTTTTTCAATAATAAATGCTTTGAGCTCCATAAATCAAATGGTACTTGCAGGAAAATGAGGATTTGTAAGTGCGGCATGTTTCACATGATGGATAATTGGGGGAATTTCAAATAAATGCGATGAAATTCACTGTTCTACATGTCATGAAAAATATAAGTCGGATGGAGTGAAGCATGTATGTTATATGAAAGATGTTAACCTAAAAATAGCGCTTGTATAACTGTGTACTACAATATAGAAACTTACACGAGCGCTGAAACCAAAGAGGTTATTCCACATTTACTCGTAAGTCAGACTATCTGTGATGAGTGCATGGAGCTCGAGTGTGATGAGTGTCACAAATGTAGAAAACGGACAAACATATTTAAAACGAATGCATTCGACAGCCCTGTGAAGCTCTTTGTGTCCTATATTGTCAAATTAGCGGACAAGTTCAAAAAAATTACTGCGTATATTCTTGCCCATAACGGGGCGAAATTTGACACAGTTCCTTTATAAGGAGCTGCTTGAACACGAGTCGTCTGCGATATTTACAGGTGATCCCTTGAAAAGAGGCAACAAACTAATACAGATGTAGGTAAGAGGTAATGCACAGTTTAAAGGCACCCTACTGTTCACACCTTGTAAATTAGCAAAGCTGCCCAAGGTCATGGGCGTAGCAGCTGAAGTTTCAAAAGGATATTTCCCTTACACATTCCTCACTAACGAAACTTTAAATTACGTATGACTACCCCCGCCCAAACATTACTTTAACTAGACCAACATGAGTGATAGTGAGCGTGAAGATTTTGACAGTTACTACAAGAATTTTAATTTAGCTAATCCATACAATATAGCCGATGAATGTGAACGTTATTGCGTGAATGACGTACGTGTAATTAGAGTATGCTTTCAAGCCTTTAGAAGGATGTACATAACCCGTTTCAAATGCGATCCGCTGCAAGTCGCGACCACGATCACCTCATGTTTTACGGTGTTCAAGAATAACTTCATGCCTAAAGACATCTTAGCCGTTATTCACAGAAACAATCCCCGCAGTTATGGGCACAAGGCTATACACCTCATACACCTACAGCAGCAGACCGGGGTATACATAAAGCATGTCCGCAACACGGGTGAAGTACCCATTAAGGTTAATGGTCGTGTTTTTTGGGTTGACGGCCTAAGTGAGGATCCAGCCACTGGTGAGAAGCCTGTGTATTCCTTTAACGGCTGCTGGTGGCATGGATGCTCACGCGCTGACTGTGCCATCACAGGGGACCTTTATGGAAGATCCCCCGCCGACAGCCTCGCATGGACCCGCACCAGCGATCAACTTATGGGCTCCCAGTTCACTCACAAAGTTTTGTAGGAGCATGAGTGTGATGCACGGATAGAAACAGATGGACAGTACCGTGAAGAAATAAGGACCATCAAACGTTCACTGGTGTTGGACCCCCTCAAATACAATGACAGTTTGTTTGGAGGGCGTAGAAATCATTTCAAGCTATACTTTCCGCCTACGAGGGCGTGAAACTCGACTACTACGACTTCTGCTCTTTATACCCTTACGTGATGAAGAACAATCCGTACCCCGTAGATGCACCTGAAAAAATGGTGGATCCCACCATACCAACCATCGAGGAGTTTTCAGCTAACTTGAATGAGCGCTACTTTGGACTCTCTTTCGGAGACGTGCTTCCCCCTCGCGATTTATGGATGCCGATCTTACCCGTCGTTATAGATCACAACCTCATGTTTCCGCTGTGCGTGAAGTGCGCAGAAGAGAACAACGGTGATTGTGACCATACAACCCACCAGCGTAAGATCAGAGGTGTATATACAAGCCCTGAGGTGGCCCTAGCCGTTCGCCATGGGTATAGAATAATGAAGATACATGAGGTGTAGAGGTTTCAGAAGCTACCCAACCTTTTCACACCATATATAAACGCTTTTTTGAAGGATAAGGTTGAGGCGTCAGGATATCCGCGAGGGGTAGATACCGAAAATGAAAAAACGGCTTATATTCAGCGCTACCGTGCCCATGAAGGTATACAGCTTCACCGATCATAAAGTTGTCTAAACAGTCTTTGGGGAAAGTTTGCACAGAATACCGGCAAAGGGAACGTCCATTTGGCACAAAGTTATAGTGAAGTCTGGAATTATGCCAACGCTCCCGATAAAGAGGTTATGGAGATCGTGAATGTAGGTAATACTTACATAATAAAGTACATCACCGAGCTGGCCACAGGTACCTCACAGGTTACAAACATACCTGTAGCCAGTTTCACAACTGCCTACGCCCGCATCAAACGTTGGGGCCTATTGCACTCTCTTGGACGGAGGGTGTTGTACGCTGACACAGATAGCGTGATATTCACAGCGAGGGAGGGTGAATACATGCCCACTATTGGGGAGTTCCTCGGAGAGCTAACTGACGAGATCAAGAATGAGTATGGTGATGGTGCATACGCAGACTCGTTTGTGTCAACAGGGCTGTGGGGATGATATGAAGTATATCGTGAAGGCTAAGAGTATCACGCTTAACCATGCGAACCGTCGAGTCGTTAACTCGTTGAAGGAACTAGTGTGCTTGGAAGATGAGGGTGACCAGTTACCCCAACTAACTGTGGGGACGCACAATTTTCGGGCGCAGAAACTGGGGTGTGTGAAGGAACTTACGGGCACGAAGGTATGCCGTAACAACTATAGGAAGCGTTACCAGGTGCCTGGTACCTATGATACCGTACTCTTTGGCTACCTTAATCCTTGATTGTATTTATATATGTGTGTATTGATATATTTATTTATCACGTATATTTGTTTCATTTAAGGTTTCATTTTCTCCTTTGCGTGCCTGCGTGTGTGTGTGTGTACAGTAAAAAGCTAAGCTCCGCTCACTGTAAGATCGGCAACATGAGTCCTGCCACTACCTGAGTATATCTCTATCCCTGTGTGCTCAGTTGACCTCTGCATACCCTTGAGCTCAGACGTGTATTCTCCCAAGTAGAAAAAATAGTAATGGCTACCTTTAATATTGCGTGTTCAACGTTTATAAAGTGGTATTCGGCAAAGTGCCAAGATATGGTGGATACTGAAAAATTCCCTATTTCCCCCTCCTTTGATACTTTTAAGGCTACATTGAGCCGCGCGTAGGACCAAGATGTTCAAATACTCTACCGGTATTCTGACTAGAGCATTGTAGGATTTCGTAGTACAAACGATGTATTGAAGTATGTTGTAGACCTAACCTTTATAAAGGCTCACATATACCGCGAAGTAGAAGAAGCAACACGTTCAGAAGATAAGCAACGGTTATGGATAGTGAGTCTTGTTGATGAGTGGTATGACAAGCGATATTATGTCATGTTACACCATCCCGACTACTCGTACCCTACGGTTGAGAATGTAAATCTTGGAATCATGGAGAATGTTAAGTATTTTTACCACTATATTAATATATATCATGACGAGGTTTGTAGTGAGGTTGTGGCTAATGGGCTGTGTGAGTTTTTAACAGATTTTAGAGACGAGTATCGCTTTTTAAACAAAAAGGATAAATATGGGCATATGTTTCTCTCAAATAGTGCACCGGATTGTGAAGATGTTTAGTTTGGGGAAATGAACGTCTGGTGAGTGATAAAACATTAAAGCCGGTATTGTTTCATTTAGTGGAAAATTCTGTTCGTCCAATGGCACAAGTGTTCGAACAAGCCTGTTTCAGTAGTGTGACTCGCTCCCCCAGCGAGCCGCCCACCCGTGTACCTCACGAAACACACGAGTTCGAACAAACCGTACACGTTTCACCAGCGTGACTCACTCCGCCCGTCCAGCCGATCTGTTCACCTATGGCTCATAGTCACCTCAGAGCTTGAACCGCGTGGACGTGCGAATACGATAGAACTTCCTTTGAGAAGCATTCTCAACGCCTCGTACGATGTCTCCGTGACGGAGTCATTGCGGGTGTTCAGGCGTGAAACCGGCACCATTAACTATGTACTTGAAACGATTTGCAGGCAAGCAAACTCTGGTAAACGTAATGTTATTTATTTAAGTGTTGAGGAGATGAATAGAGTCTTCGTGATAGTTGAAAAGTGGGGAGAGGACCGTTATAAAATACCTGCAGGTGTAGCTACAAGAAGAGAGCAGATTAGTGTCGCCCCCTCATATGCCGTTGTTTGCACGTTGTGTATAAATAACGAACAGCCATGCATTGATATATACCTGATGTGGATGAATGCATCTGATAATAAAGTTCTTGTCCCTACGCTAAACCGTTTCATCCTCGACAAAATATTTGAAATCGTCGGATTCCGCAAGCTGAAGCCTATATTAGACGCTCGTGTTCCGGATATGATTTATTTTGACATGGTTCTCGAATATGCATACACCGCTCTGCTCGACGGATTTATCGAATGTAGGAATGAACAAGGCGAGAATGGTCTAGAGCTGGATGCATATTTAAAAGGTTTAGATTCTTCGAAATATCCTGAACTTTGGTACAAAGCACTTGAGCGGTACAGGACAGAGCTTGCCTACACTGTTCACCCTGAAGAGCTGTACCTCTATATAATGAATAGCTGTCGTTACGACTTGGAAGATTATTTCAGTTGCCGCTATGCAGAGTGAAGAAGAGTTCACGATTGAAAAGCTCGGGACGCTAATAAAAAATCCTCGATTGGAAAGGCGTGTTTATAAACTTGTATTTAATAATGATGTGGTTAACGATGACCCCTTTGTGCGTGCTTTTCATTGTATTATAGCCGTGTTTAAAGATAACTTGCCAACCGAATGTAAAGTGGGCACAAAAATAGTATTGAACGATACGAAAGCCATTTATGTCGAGTATATGCATCCATATAAGTTAAACGGTGAAGTGTTGCTTGGACGGTTTTACCGCGTAGTACAAAGTAATAACGATGTGAATGTAGACTCGATTACGTGTGAGTTTAGCGTTTTGCACCGTAGAACATAAAGGATATATATTTAATTATTTAATTGTGTATATATATATATGTATTTCCTGTACTAATATGCAATTGATTATACGTTTCGTATATTATTATTTTTAATTATTTAATAAACCCCGTAGAACATAAAGGATGTATACTTATTTATTTAATTGTGTATCATATCTGGTTATCATATCTGACCGGCAATCGGAAGATCCCGGGTTCGATTCCCGGGTGGTTACCTCATTTTTTCATTTGTTCGTTCTCCCTCCTCATCTTGCGCGGAACGTTCTTCTATACAAGCGTCGTTCTTTACGTTAATTATACTGTGTGTTGTTTGCAGTTGAAATGTATATATATACATATACATATATATATATATATATATACTGTACTAATATGCATTTGATTATACGTTTCGTATATTATTATTTTCAATATATTTAATTATTTAATATAACTGTGTATATATATATATATATATATATATATATATATATATATTAGAAGCCAGCCAGCGCGTTCGTGTTTCTTATGCTATTATTATTTTTGATCATATATATATTCCATTGTATATTTATTATATATTCATCGTCCGTATGCTATTATTATTTTTTGTCATGTATATTCCATTGTATATTTATTTTCTATATATTTCCATTAATTCTCCTAAATAAACAGAATGATGTAATGGTGTTTTATTTAATTCTTTTGGTTGTACACGGTATTTAATTATATCAATTGGCTGGCTTCTAAAGTGGATTTCTAAACCAGAATATATGCATTAATTAAATAAATAGCGCTATCTGGCTACTCAACCTGTACACTTGAACAAGCCATTTACGCCTTCTAAGTCAGCTGGCGGATTAATCCAGAATATATGCTTTAATTAAATAAATAGCGCAAACTGGCAACTCAGCCAGATACGCCAACCGGCTGATTAAGCCAGAATATATGCTTTAATTAAATAAATGGTGCAAACTTGCAACTCAGCCTTCTAAGCCAACTGGCTGATTAAGCCAGAATATATGCTTTAATTAAATAAATAGCGCAATCTGGCAACTCAGCCAGATAAGCCAACTGGCTGATTAAGCCAGCTGGCTGATTAGGAACATATTAAGAGCACGGCCGTTCGGCTGAAGTCTTAATATGCGTTTGTCTCCTGCCAGGCGAACACCTCTCTTCCTTTCTCTCCTTCTCCTCTCTCTTTCTCTTGAGGGATAACTCCGCCTCCAAGTTGCATAACCCCTTCTTGCTCTTGCAACATTCCCTCCCCTTTGTTGCATAACATCTTTCAACATTCCCCCTCCCCGTTGTTGCAGAGCAACTTGCAACATCCCTTTGTCGCATAGCAACTTGCAACATCCCCCTCCCCTTGTTGCACAACAACTTGCAATATTGATCAACATTTGCAATTGCATTGCACTCTCCCATTTTTCTCCCATACTACTCAAGGAATTTCTTCATTAGAATTAGAGGTCCTCAGCTCAGTACCACAAGGAGCAGTATTAGCTCCATTGCTTTTCATATTCATGCTAACTGACATAGATGAGGGTTACCAGAGTCCAGAGACAGCACAGTAACATCATTTGCTGATGACACAAAGATCAGTAGAAAAATAAGAAACCCAGAAGGTATAGGATCTCTACAAACAGACATGAACAGAATCTACAAGTGGTCGGAATACAACAATATCAAATTTAACACTGAGAAATTTCAATTGTTAAAGTACAGAAAAGGGAGGACCTAAAATCCATGAAATAATATATCCCAAATGGATAGAAAATTCAGAGAAATTCTAAAGCAAAAGATTTAGGTGTTGTGATGACTTATGACGCGAAATTTGACACACAAAATAAGATAGCAGGAAAGAGGGCAAAAATAATCACTGGACAAATACTAAGAACCTTTAAACGAAGGGATATGAATATAATTCCTCTATTGAAAACACTGATCATATCCAAGTTGGAATACTGCTCGGTCCTAACATGCCCATATAAAAACGAAGAGAGTAGACAGCTAGAAGGGATTCAGAGAAGCTTCACAGCCAAGATCAATGGATGCAAAGAACTAATCTTACTCTGAACCCTATAAACCCCCAAACAACAGTGGAAAGTAGAAAAGGAAGACTGTGTCTTGTTCCCAAATTCAAGGCTAAACGAGGAACATCTTCAACCCTGAAAGAAAATAGTTTTGTTGTGAGAGGACCAAGACTGTTTAACCAGCTGCCCAAGGAACTAAGGAACACGAGTGGTGTTGCGGTGGTCATCTTCAAAAGAAGATTAGACGTCTGGCTCAGAACAATCCAAGATGAGCTGGGGATACTTGGCTATGTGAGGTGGAGAGTACAAGAAACCAACTCACTATTTCACCAGGCCAACTCGAGAGGAGGGGCGACAAGCTTGACCTTCGTGAAATGAGGAATCATCGCACTAAACATTTGAAAAGTTGAAAGGTATATATATATATAATTATATATATATATATATATATATATATATATATATATATATATATATATATACCGTTTCTTTCAAACTTTCAGATATTCCCTGTAATAATTCCTTATTTCACAGAGGTCAGACTTGTTGCCCCACCTCTTGATTTGGCCTGGTGAACAGTGGCGTGGTGCAACATATGTAGCAGGTGGGGCCAAGTTCATTTGAGCGCCTCCCTCCTTCACAGAAAGAAAGAAATTTAGAAATTTAGAGTCCAGAACGAGAATCCGTGAACGTGGACACGAAAATTAGCTGACAAACAAAAAATAGATCTATCGTACTTATATGAGGAAATTAAACAATTTAGCCAAGGACTGTTGCATTTTATGTATATAAGCCCAAACGAGCTACTATAGTAAGAAAGTACAATTACTGTACTTATTTTGTTTCACATATAGAAAGCATTAAAGTTACATACATATTATAAGAAATTTTGAGAGCATCAATAATAGTCTCTGTTAAAGTTCTGGCAATATTTTACTCAGCAATCATGACCATCAACCATCAATTTACAAAAAAATATTTATACCATACTTGTAATTTAGCCATGAAATGTTGCATTTTATGTGCATAAACCTAACTACTAACAATAAGACAGTACAATTACTTATTGTATTACATATATACAAAGTGTTATTTTCATACATATTATACAGTACTATAAGAGATTTTGAAAGCTAGTTCACTAGATGATTTGCTGACTGCATCAGCAATAGTCCCCCTTTTTAAATTTATGGCATTAATGCATTCAAAAGTCATGAGTATCAATCTTTAATTTACAAACAAACAAATAGTAACGTCATACTTATAATTTAGTCATGAAACATTTTGTGTACAAGCCGAACTAATAACAATAAGAAAGTACAATTACGTCTTATAGTTCATATACAGTATATATATATATATATATATATATATATATATATATATATAAATTATTAGTGTTACATACATATAATATAAGAGATTTTGAGAGTTCACTTGATGATTTGCCCAATGCATCAATAATGGTGTCTGTTTTTAGATTTCGGACAATATTTCGCTCAATAGCCATGAGCATCAACCCTTGAAGCATTTTTTGTGTCATTGAGTTTCGAATTTGAGTTTTTATTCGCTTTAAAGCAGAGAATGTCCGTTCTGCAGTGCACGAAGTGGTTGGTATAGCAACCAATATTCCACAAATCTTTGCTAATGTTGGGTAGACATCACAAAGGCTCATGTTAGAGTCATGAAGTATGGTGAGAACATCATATACCGACTTTGAATGCTGCTGGAACTTTGAGTTTGTACTGGTAGCTTCACTTTCATCATCACTACATTCACTACAGTCATCATCTTTAGCTAATTTTCCAGCATCAACTGTCTTGGTGGTACCTAACTTCTCGAAAGTTGCCATGGAACTGAAAAGTCCTGGTGCACAATGTGTACTGTAGATTCCATAATTAGCGTAAAATGATTCCACTTCTGGCTGCAGTGATGAGAAAGTGGTGAAATTCTGTCGAAGGGCAGGGAAAGACGATGGCGAAAATGTGTGCATTGATTTCAGTATACTCCGATTGTTCATAAATCTTTCACTTAAAGCAGTTGTTATCTTGTTCACCACGACATAAAATGCTTCTCGCTTCCACTGTTTCTCCCGATTTTCTGTCGCGTCATCACTTGCTCTCTCGCCATCCATCTTCTTTCGTCTGCGAACTCGAACACTGGGCCAAGAGCTGTCTGCGTCAATCTTTTCTACCAGTTCTATGATCACACTCGGTTTCTCTCTAACACTGTTAATCTGTGCCAATGCTGCGTCCACCATATCCAGAGCTTTTATAATGTCAATGTGGATGCTTTGTAGATACCGACTCAAGGGTCCAGTTATCGCAAAAATCTCCTTGAAGAGACAAGTTGTTGTCAAAACACATTTACTTGGGATAACTACAAGAAGTCCAGAAGCCTTTGAACACTACTTTTGATCAAAATCACAAAGAGAAATTTCTTCCAGTGTTTTACAAATGCAAGTATATCTACTGAGCAGAACATCCAAAGCAATTTCTCGGGCACTCCATCTGACCGAATTAAGTCTTTTCATACTTTTCACCTCAATTCCAGTTTCCTTTTGAATTTTCTCAAACAGTGAATAGATACGTTGTGACTGTGTGAAATTAGCATGGAGAGTATAAAAAAACTGTATAGAGTTATGGTTGATTGCTGTCACCTGGCCATCCGATGGAAATTTCTAGCCGATCTTGATGCTCAGTTGAGGGCAAGATTCACAGAGGTTGTGTTTGTGGAGGTCTTCAAAAGACCTCGTTAAATATTTTTTTGGTTAATGTTAAACTTATTTGCCTTTGGTATTTACCGCTGCCTAATGGTAAAGAAGGAAATTACCATACCTTATTATTTCGTTGGGCCTCGCGTCTGGTTGTAGGGTGCGCGGCTGTCTATCGCGCCTCTCTTTCGATGTAGGCGATGGGGCTGCGAAAGGAGTTTAATATAGGCAATCACTATACTTAAATACCTGAAGGAATAGGCCTATCATTCTGTGTTATTATTTTTATATTATTAGGTTTTCACTAAGAACTTTTAGGAAGATTAATCACGTCTTCCTTGCCTAAAAGCAACGCTCGTAACTAGACAGCCCTAAAATGAGCTAATATAAATTCCTTTGTCTTAAATTTTTGCTTACTTTACAAAGTCCCCAGACGTCTATTTTTTGTTTTCATTGTCTTCTCTCGAAGTAATTTTCATGCGTCAGCGATGGAAAATTTTGATACGAAATAATACGTTTTTATTGTTGTTATGTAGGCCCAATGCCTTCATATTAGGTTCTATGTATGGCAATTATTCTCATTCTCAATAGGCTTTGTCGCCAATCGCGAGGCAATTTTGTAGTTATTTAATTCAATAAATTAATAATTTGTATTTAATTAAGAAATAAACGTACCATATACGATACCATATTGTAGGCGTGTATAAGCCTGGGTTTGAATTAGGCTTTGCTGTAAACTGTAATGTAAAGTGTATGACAGACATGTGTAATTTTTCCATAGAGAGTTTCCAAAGTACCAAAACGACTAACAACATCCACAGAGACAGATGCCACATCAGATAACACAAGATTCAAAACGTGTGCATTACACTGAACGTACAGTACCTGGTTACCAACATCTCTTTATCAATGCCTGCAAACCTCTTTACTGACCACTTATATTAAACGCACCATCATAAGCCTGAGCAACAAGTGTGTTGTAACAATCTGCACGCCTTTCTAATAAGGATGTTTTTAAAACGCTCAGCAGTGCTTCAGCTGTGGTACTCGTAGCACGTTTCAAACACAGTAGATGCTAAAAAACTTCACTAATATGCGTAACAACGCAAACACAGATACTAACTTGTTCTTTATGAGTTACATCAGGAGTTGTATCAACAATTACAGACCAGGCAATTGAGTTCTGAATTTTATCCACAATTAATTTTATTACTTCGTTACCAATTATGGTAAACAGCTTGTTCTACAAATCATTACTAAGAAAGGTTAGTTTAGAACCACGACCTGTTGTGCATTTCTTATTATCCAGTTCTTGTTGTAATCGAACTTTATCGAAATGATTTTTCAGATGTACATCATACTTAGATAATAAATCTAATGTCTCTAGGAAGTTGCCACTTTTGCTTGTGGTTTCAGAGCATAGTGATTTCCGATGCCCACGAAATAACGGCTTGTCTACCGAGACGACTAACCGTCAACTGCATGTGGATGGCCACTGGTTGATCGCCTGAGGGAAGCGTGGGGCGGGCCACGGAACACTTGTGACCTAAGGCGTGGCTTGGGTCAGGTGCGTGAGACACGTCACGCGTGCTCCAGTAGTATGATGGCAAAAAGGGAGACGGAATTAGATAAATTTGAGAATTTCCTCCTCGGGTTCCTCTCCGTCTTTCATGAGAGATTCCTTGACGGCCCTCCCCCTCCCCCTTGGGTTCTTCACCTTCCTTTATGAAGTTTCATGGTCTTTCATGAGAGACATTTGAAGGCTTAAAAAAACAAGCAGAATGGATCAATTTGAGAATTTTATCCTTGGGCCCCTTAAGGGGCCGCCCTCCCCATTAGGTTCCTTACCTTCCTTTATGAGGCTTCGTGGGGCCGCGCAGTTAATTTTCCGCATTTATATTATTTTTATATTAGTTACCGACAAAACAATTTTGCGCCTACCAAATTGTATATATTTTATCATTGTGTAATTTTAAGAATCATATATAATCTTTATAAATAAGTATTGTACATAAATTTATATATATATATTTAATTAATTCAGCTGTATATAGAATAACAAAATCTTCTGTAAAATAACCTCAGCCAACCAAGAACTCAATAAACTCTGAAAACGACCTGCTTTTCCTTCAAGACGCCAGCCCCCCAAACGACAGGGAGAGAAGAGGACACGAGAGGCCCCTAAAAGAGATACCCAACAAAGCGATAGCTTGCCTCTCGTATCCTTCATTTTTCCCGGCAACTACAAGTAGCACCAAGAAGGAACCAGCTACAATTGGTGACCCCGGAGTGACCCGAAGCAGCATCCTTCAGTCGCCGGGCGGAACAAACCGAAGCCACGCCTCTTCGCCGCCCACCCGTAGTAGCCGGTCGGAACCAAAGCAGCAGCAGACCCGAATTACATTCCCGCAAGATGGAATCTGTTGAATCAGGAGTGCACCATGTCACCATCAAGCCACCCACGTTCTCTGAAGCGTCGGCCGCAGGATGGTTCTCCATCATGGAGGCACAATTCCACATTTCCAGAATAACATCCGAAGAGACCAAATTTTTCCATGTTCTAGCCTCGTTACCCCCCGAAGTCGTCTCACGAATTTCAGCAGCAACTCTCTCCAACAAGTCGTACACCGATTTAAAAGAAGAAATCGTGAGTCATTACGAAAAGACGAAGCCAGAACTCTTCGAACGACTCATCTCCAACACTCCTCTCACTGGAAAGCCCTCCCAATTCCTTCAAGATATCCACCAAACGGCACTGAAGGTGGGCGTCAGCGATGATTTGGTGAAGCATAAATTCATACAGGCACTCCTGTATCTTATCTTGTCTTTTATTGTCAAAACCTATACAATCCTGTACAAACTTGTAACTATCCTCTTTCGAATGATGCGTATGATTTTATAAAAGGACTTATACTTTAAGAGTTACAGGGGTTTCTTTTGGGTCCCATTTCTCTGGATCACCCTATAGATATCTCCTAACCTGCATCGATCGTGCCACAAGATGGATAGAAGCATATCCTCTGATTGATACTACAGCCACATCAATAGCACACGCATTTCTCGATGTATGGATTTCAAGATTTGGTGTACCACTGCAAGTCATAACGGACCGCGGATCCCAATTCGAATCCGAACTCTTTAGGGAACTCTCAGCTCTCATCGGATTTCACCGACTAAGAACTTTGTCGTATCGCCCTCAGACCAACGGAATAATTGAAAGATCTCATCGCACCATCAAGACAGCAATCATCGCTCGAAAACAAGATTGGCTCCCCGCTTTACCCATAGTTCTCCTTGGTTTACGCAGTCTCCCCAACGAATCGGGTTATTCACCGTTCACCACCGTCACCGGAACCACCCTATTATGCCCGAGGCCAATGATCGCCAATTCGTCGTCAAAATCCAATTCAAAATTCATCTCCGAATTAGCCAAGAAAATGACGCAAATCGATTTCGCCCAACTCTCTCAAGGAAACATTCACTCAGCCCCCAAATCATTCATTCCATCGGAACTCCACAAATCAAGCCACGTATGGGTACGCATCGACCGCGTTCGAAAACCATTCGAGGCACCATATCAAGGACCTTTCCGTGTTCTCGAACGCCACGATAAGTACTTCGTAATAGAAAAAACTAACGGATCATCAGAAGCCATTTCAATTAATCGTTTAAAACCGGCGTATATAGTTTCAGGTCCCACACAGGTACCGGGCGCACAATCGGACGACATCGGATCGGAGAAAAAGCACGCAAGGAAAAAGGACGATGGAGGACGCACCTCGGAGGTAGCAAATACAGACCTCAGGACGGGCGCGCAGGACAACGCAACAACCGGAAACGAGGCCGACCGAGGATCAACGCGAGCTGGACGAAGGATCCGATTCAAATCAAGACCCGAATATTTCTACTTTTGATATACGTGCTCCGCTTCTCGGGGTGGGCAGTAGTGTGGGGCCGCGCAGTTAATTTTCCGCATTTATATTATTTTTATATTAGTTACCGACAAACCAATTTTGCGCCTACCAAATTGTATATATTTTATCATTGTGTAATTTTAAGAATCATATATAATCTTTATAAATAAGTATTGTACATAAATTTATATATATATATTTAATTAATTCAGCTGTATATAGAATAACAAAATCTTCTGTAAAATAACCTCAGCCAACCAAGAACTCAATAAACTCTGAAAACGACCGGCTTTTCCTTCAAGACGCCAACCCCCCAAACGACAGGGAGAGAAGAGGACACGAGAGGCCCCTAAAAGAGATACCCAACAAAGCGATAGCTTGCCTCTCGTATCATTCATTCTTCCCGGCAGCTACAAGTAGCACCAAGAAGGAACCAGCTACAGCTTCACGGCCTTTCATGAAAAATATTTGTAGGTAAAACAAAAAAAAAAGGAAAACAAAAAACAAGAAAACAAACAGAATGAATAAATTTGAGAATTTTCTCCTTGGGTCCCTTGAGGGGGTCCTCCTTGGTTTTCTTACCTTCCTTTATGAGGCTTCACGGTCTTTCATGAGAGATATTTGTAGGTTTAAAACAAGAAAGAAAAAAGAAAAAGAAAAACATTCCCTGACGAGATGTATTCGAAACAGAACTTAACCTAGTTTAGATTGAGTTGTTCAAGGATGAAATGTTTCGGCATGCAGGGAGCAACATTCACACTCATCAGTTTGATATTATATATATATATATACACATATACAGGGTGTTTGAAAACTTTCTGTACAAATTGTAATGGGGGATAGGCAACACCAAGACAAACCCTTTTCGTCTATAAGTGTATGTCCGCTGACGTCACCATTCGGCGCGAGAGGGCGCCGCTGCAATTGGCTAAAAGGTGAAGTGGGCTAGACTCGCGCTTGCCGCGGGCATTCTTAAATCGGACGTAGTACGCGTAACATGGAGCGCTTCACGACTGCTGAGATGGCTGACATGCATATGGTGTATGGGGCTGCTAATGGAAACGGAAGAGCTGCTGTGAGGTTGTACCGACAGCGCTTCCCAAACAGACGTGTGCCAAACCACCAAACGTTTGCGCATTTGCATCGGCGACTGCGAGAAACTGGAACATTCCATGCAAACATGCATGACACTGTTCGAGAGAGAAACGTGCGCACTCCTGACATGGAAGAAGAAATCCTACGGCGATTTGAGGACAATCCAAGCGCAAGCACGCGAGGTGTTGCACGTATCCTCGATGTGAACCACGACCTGGTCTGGAGAGTGTTGCACGAGCAGCAGTTACATCCGTTTCATCGTCAGTGAGTCCAGGCATTACAACCTCGGGATTACCCTCTTCGTGTGGAATTCGCACGCTGGTTTCTGCAGCAGACAGCGGTGCAGCCTAATTTTCCGGCTTATGTGCTGTTCTCAGATGAGGCCTGTTTCACACGTGAGGGTGTGTTTAACATGCACAATTCTCACGTGTGGGCGCACGCAAATCCACATGCTACACGGGTGCATGCTCATCAAGAACGGTTCGCCGTCAATGTTTGGGCGGGTATCGTCCATGGCAAGTTGATTGGGCCGTACCTGCTGCCTGCCCGATGCCCGACTCGACGGGCGGGTTTATCGGATATTTCTTGAAGAAACGTTGCCGGAACTGCTGGAAGATGTTCCCGTGGCTATTCGTAGACGAATGTGGTTTCAACACGACGGGGCCCCAGCACACTCCAGCAACGATGTGCGGGATTATCTGAACGCCACTTTTGGGGACCGATGGATAGGCCGGGGTGGGCCCGTAGCCTGGCCACCGAGATCGCCCGATTTAACATGCCTCGATTTCTTCCTGTGGGGACACATGAAGAACCTCGTGTACGAGACTCCCATTTACTCAGAAGAAGACCTCGTAGCAAGAATCGCTGTCGCCGCTGGAACTGTTCCCGAAATGCCGGGAATCTTTCGACGTGTACGTCGGTCAATGCTTCGACGCTGTCGGGCATGTATTGATGCTACCGGTCGCAACTTTCAGCACCTTCTTTAAATGAACATGCCTTCTTTAAATAAACATGTTACGCGTACTACGTCCGATTTAAGAATGCCCGCGGCAAGCGCGGGTCTAGCCCACTTCACCTTTCAGCCAATTGCAGCGGCGCCCTCTCGCGCCGAATGGTGACGTCAGCGGACATACACTTATAGACGAAAAGGGTTTGTCTTGGTGTTGCCTATCCCCCATTACAATTTGTACAGAAAGTTTTCAAACACCCTGTATATATACTTACTTTACAGAAAGATGGTAAAAATCAAATAGCAGAATTGCCTTATGACTCCAGAGCTTGACATTCAGTTTTGAACCTTATACCTTTGAACAATAGAGATTGAACGGAAGAAAACTTAAAATAAATATTTCATGCATGAAAAAGGGTTAAATAGACAGAAATAGACCTAACGAAAGGATGTATGGGCCAAAAAACATAACAAATTGTATTGGGTTCTCAGAGCCATTTTTATCATATAGCTAGAGCTAGACGAATACATTCAGTTCTTTCCTCAGGTTAAATATAGATGTTACGAAAAGAAAAATCAGTTAATTACAGTTCAATACTGATAGAAATTTCTGTATTAATATTTGTATTATATGAAATTAGAATAATAGAAATATCTAAATTAAAATAAATTACATCTAATTTTCAACTATAGGGATAACTTATATTTTTCCAATTTTAAAGTCAAATATTTTATCAATCGGATAAACTAGTTTTAAATAGTCATCCATCAAATATGTTTTTCTACCTCTAATTATCCGCTTGAACATTATTATTATTATTTTATTATATACTCATATACTGTATGTATACTTCTGTTAAGCTTATTTAAATTTATGGAAGCTCAGCCTGCAATCTTGGTACATTTCTGTCACATTAGTTGTTTTCAGACGAGTAAATAAGTTTTATTTTCTTTAACAATGAATAATAATAATATATAATAATAATAATAATATTATTATTATATTATTATTATTATTATTATTATTATTTATCTTAAATTATTTTCTTAACCTTTATTATACAGTTAGTTACAGATTTACAAGTCGTGACCACTGATGTATTTCTAACGTAAAAAGTGCGGAAGTGACTCTACAAAATTGTTTTGGCGAAGGAATATATATATATATATATATATATATATGCAGAGGCTTTAAAAGAGACCAGAGTACATAAATTTTATATTTCAGACGTACAAACAAAAAATTCTGTTTTCCTTCATTGCCATGTGCTTGCCATGACTTTTCTTTCCAGAGTAATACATAACAAATAAGTAGCTGTACGTTTCTGTAATGGTCGTGGTTGCGGCTTTATGGCTGTGATTCTAGTGGATGTGATTGGTGTTCTAAACATGTTAGGTAGAAACATTTGGATGGTTACGATTTTAGATTGTGCACAAAAGCTAGCTAGATCCTATGGGTTTAATTTTGAGTGTAATATGGGTCACGAAGCGCTGGTAAAGGTGGATCGGGAGATGAGAGTATGATTAGTTGTGTTTGGTTTGGATAAACATGGTAGGGCAAAGTATGTATTTAAGAGCCGTGTGACAAATCGTAAAACACCTTTGCTTAATTTAGGTTTGGAAGGAACAACCTACCTTCCTGAAGCGATGGTCCAGTAGAACTGATTTCGAATAACTCATGGAAAAATAATGTAAATATAGTTACAGTATATGCCAATAATTTTATAAAATTACTAAAATTATACTACTTCTAAATTTGAATTTGATTTCCTGGTCCAGCCAGGAAATTCGCCATGGCCCACCCATTTTCCTTATAAGGAGCTGTTTGAACATGAGTAATCAGCAATATTCACGGGTAACCCCTTGAAGAGAGGTAATAAGCTCATACAAATGCAGATAAAGAATAATGTACAGTTCAAAGACACATTATTGTTCTTGCTTTGTAAGTTAGATAAGCTACCCAAGGTGATGGGGATGGATGCTGAGGTTTCAAAAAGGTATTTGAGGTTTCAAAAGGGTATTTCCTCACTCGCGGCACTTTAAACAACATTGGACTAACCCCCCCCCCCCTCTAAACATTACTTTACCTACAAAAGTTTAAGTGGGCATGAACGAGTAAACTTTGATCGTTATTACAACAGTTTCAATGAAAATAATCCGTACAATATAGTAGCTAAATGTGAACGCTATTGTGCGAATGATGTACGTGTGCTTAGAGTTTGTTTCCAAAGATTTCTTTAAAAATATGTACATTACCCGATTCAACTGCGAGTAGCTGCAGGCTGCAGATAGTATCGAATTTCAGCTGTGTTAAAGAATATAGCCATGATGTGAAGGAGTCGACCCTTAGTGAAGAAAACCAAAGACTCTAGATTATAAAACTCGTTGACAAATGGTACGCGAAATCTTATTACGTCATGTCATACCACACCGATTACATCCCCGTAAGAAAAAACATGAACCTAGTTATTATGACTAATTTAAAATAATTTTACCACTACATCAATGTTTACCACAAGTGAGGTCAAAGCTAAAAAAATTGCCCACCTGTTAAATAGAATTTAGTGACTAGTATCTTTTGTCTTCCAAAGTGAAACAGTGTGAACACATTTAGTTCTCGAATAGAACTCATCAATGTTAAGTGAATTACTCTCGAATCATTTAACGTGTTAGGTAATTTTGTGTATATACTTTTTCCCCGCCCGAAACTGTTTTAATGTTGGTGCACAAACTAACAGGTTTTGTACAACGCTCCTGAGTCACCGAGTCAGCAAAAGGTGGCGCCTCGATCCTCACTAAGACACATAACTCACCACCAGGTCTGCGTCACGAGCTGAAACGAGCAGTCTGCCACCCAACAGGATCTAAGCTTGAAGCGTCGTGACGTGTTATCCAGAAGCCTCCTCACAGCAGCAATACCGCCCAGAAACATCTGCACCTACAATAACAAAGAAAGATGGAGCTGCCGCTAAGCAGTATCTTTAACGCACAATACGCCGTACCTTTTTTCAAATCAGAGTGTTTAAACGTAGCAGTGGCGAAATTAATTATGTGCTTTAAACAAATTATAAACGGACAGACTCCGCCAAACGTAATGTTATTTATTTGAGTGTTGCTGAGATATCGAAAATCTTTATGTTGGTTGAGAAGTGGGCGGAGGAGAACTATAAAATACCATCTACTGTACGAGTGTACGTACAACAAGAGAGATGATCAGTGACACCCCCTCATACTGTATTATTTGCATGCTAACTGTGAACCATGATAGGAGTCAACCCTTACAGTGAAACACGATTGATGTGGAAAACGAATCTAAAAACCTTCAGCACAAACAATGTTAATAACGGACTAGTACCTGCACGTTACCGCTTCATTCTCGATAGACTATTTGAAATAGCTGCCTTCCTCAACCTGAATCCTTTATTAAATACGCGAGTTGATCTGCATACTCGAGCATGCGTATACAGTATTACTTGATGATTTTATGAAGTGTACAGATAAACAAGGTGAGAACGGCTTGGAGCTTAAAGAATATTGAAAAGACACTTCCCACGAGAAGTACCACTCGTTTTGGGACGCTGGTCTGAAGCGTTACAAACCATTCCTCACCTTCACCGTTCATCCGGCGGAGCTGTATCTTTATATACGCTCTAACTGCCGTCCCGATTTAGAGGATTTCATTATACATCGATATGAATTTTGAACGGTTTTCAATAGAAAATAACTGGTGAAAAGAGAATAAGCGCTCGCTTAGAGCGGATTTTATATACAACTACATTTCATGATAATATCCTAATATCCGACCGTGTACTCGAGCATACTTTTGAATCTACTGTATATGTTCAGAGATTAAGAATTATGAAGCTGTTATGTCCAAGTGTAAGGAGGCACAAAAATAATCCTAAATGATCCTAATGCTTTGTATATCGAGTATAGAAGGTCTCATACATTAAATGGGTTATTAGTTCTAAAAAAAGAATTGCTTGTATTATACAAAACAATGAGACTGTAAGTATTTCCAACATTATTTTTAAGTTTACTACACTAATAAAAAAATAACCTCCTGACATATTAATAAATATTGTATGCAAATACAGTGCATAGTGATCTAGGAAGGGGGTGTCAGCGACGTCTGGATCCCCTCAATTTCTTGCAAGTGTCCTTTTCTCAAGTGCAGGTGCCCTATTTGAATGATGTGTATGCCTCTGAAAACAAATTTTGTTTTTGTAAATAGATCATGGTTATTTTATTTTATTCAAATTCTATTTTGAGTCTTTATCCATATACAGTGTATAGTACTTTCAAATTTGTAGTTGTAATGGTTTTTATAAGTGCCTTTAGTATCAGTGCAGCCATATCACTATTTTTATCTTCATCTTATTCTGATAGTTCTTTTAAATGGCAAGACATTTATAATTGTTTGAAATTTTGTCTGTGACAACTGTTGTACCCAAATTAGATTTTTGTTTTTTATCCTATTTGAATGAGACAATACAATTGATTTTACACTCGCTCATTGGTGGTCTGTTTTAAGAAAAAAAAATTAATACTGCCCTTTTTATTTTAGTGGGTGTGCCGTTTTTTCTTTGGACCCTCCTTACTGAAATGCCTAGATCCGCTCTTGCAATATATTATTTTTCCTAAAAAGAATTGTACGTATTAACTATTTCGACCATTATTTGTAAATTTACTATACTAATAAAATAAAAAACTATCTCTTGACATGTTAATAAATATTTTATACATATTTGTTGTATTATTATTTCTAAAAAGAAATGTATATATTAACTATTTCAGCCATTATTTGTAAATTTATTAATAAAAAATAATCCCTTCGCATGCTAATAAATACTGTTTGCAGCTGTGTTTCTCTTTATTCCTCACTCATTTTTAAATTATTTCTAAGTATGCGTCTTAATAAGATTGTTGACCAACAAGGTTGTTTTGCGAGTACTGTCGCTCGAAGATAAGAAAAAAAGATAAGGAGATATTAAATGTAAAATAAAAATATATACTTATATTGATATTTAAAACAATATTAAGGTCGGAGGTTCGACTCCCGATGATGTAATATCACTGTTATAGAAAAACTTGAGGAAAAAACAAAAATACATATCTATATTGATGAGTAAAACATTTTAACTACCACACTAATATAAAGATTGAGGTCGGTATTCGACCTCTACCCCCTTTCCCCTTCTCCACTGCCCCATTACCCGTACCCCCTTCCCACTCACTTTTTGCGCCCATACTACTTAGTTTTAATATGCTTATATATTTTAGTTTATTGCTACCTGAAGACGAAAATGGGATCTTTACAAAACATGGGTACGGAAACTGTAATTAAATAAAGGTATTTTTCACAGCGTTCTTACTAGTGTTGAAAAATAATCGAAACTTTACAAACCGGTTTTTAATCGATCTGTTTTTGAAAACCGGTTTTAACTGGTTATGACAGAAAAGTATAGTAATTTTTAAAAGCCACAATTGAAAGGTACTGACTTTAACTCTTAACAAGCATAGCTTATCGCCTATTTTTTGGTCAAAAGAATGCAAAAATGCAGCATCATATGTATGCATATGAATAAGAAAATGACAACTTTGACATATTTTATTTTAGCCAAAATAATACATTATTCAAACAATTTAGATTTGAAATAATTTTTTAAAATAAAACATCTATACTTAGAAAGAAATAACTTCTTTTTGTAAAAAAATTATAAAGAATAAAAATAAAATTTATCTCTATTTTGGAAAAACATTGAAATAAAAATTTTTAATAAAAAAAACTTTACCTAGAAAACAGAAAATTGACTCTTCGTGTAAGAAAAAATATATAAATTAATTTAGATTTTATCCCTATTTTGGAAATGACATCTTAAGAAACAAAGGGCATTAAGGGTCTTATACTGCGAATAGGGCTTTAGTCGACTGACTCTACACTACAGCCTACATGATGAGACAAACTGAAGATCGAGTTGCCAGATAGGCAAAAATTATACTGAAGAGCAGTTGCCAGTTTGTCACAATTTAACTTAATAGGTAATGTATTCGAAGTTATTTTTTGTGCGCTGTAGCGCGTAGCTGCACGTTCGCGCAAGTTTGAGGCAAATAAAAATCAATCGATAAAACCGTTTTTTTTTCTTTCGGTTTTCGATTTTTAGGGGAATTTTACAAACCGGTTGAAAACCGGTTTTTACAAACCGGTTTTCAACACTAGTTCTTACCCATACATATATATATATATATATATATATATATATATAAAGCAAAAGACTAAGGGGTTGTAATGAGTGATGATGCGAAATTTGAAACACAAAATAAGATAGCAGTAAACAGAGCAAAGAGAATAACTGAGCAGATACTGAAAACCTTTAAATGAAGGGCTAGGAATATAATGATTCCTCTACTGAAAACACTGGTCATGCCCAAATTGGAATACTGCTCGGTCCTAACATCCCCATATAAAAAAGAAGACATTAGACAACTAGAAAGGATTCAGAGAAGCTTCAGAACCAAGATCAAGGGGTGCAAAGAATTAAACTACTGGCAAAGGTTACGCAAATTAAATCTATATTCACTGGAAAGGAGGAAAGAGAGGTACATCATTACTTACACTTGGAAAATAATGGAGAAACTAGTCCCTAATCTTACTCTGAACCCTGTAACTCCCCAAACAACAGTGGAAAGTAGAAAAGGAAGACTGTGTCGTGTTCCTAAATTAAAGGCTAGACAGAGAACATCCTTAACCCTGAAAGAAAATAGTTTTTGTTGTGAGAGGCCCAAAACTGTTTAATCAGCTGCCCAAAGACCTAAGAAACATGAGTGGTGTTGCAGTGGACATCTTCAAAAGAAGATTAGACGCCTGGCTCAGAACAATCCCCGATGAGCCGGGTGTATCTGGCTATGTGAAGTGGAGAGTACAAGAAACCAACTCACTACTTCACCAGGCCAACTCGAGAGGAGAGACGACAAGCTTGACCTTCGTGAAATGAGGAATCATTGCGCGGAACATTTGAAAGGTTGAAAGTTATACAAAATATATATATATATTATATATATATATTATATATATATATATATATATATATATATATATATATATATATACAGGGTGTTTCAGGAGAAAAGGTCAATACTTCGGGAGGTGATAGTATCGGTCATTGTGAGAAAAAAAGTTCATATGAACATGTGTCTAATTCTGAATGGTTACGGAGATAGAGCTGTTTGAATCTACGATTACAAAAGCATTGTTAATGGTAATCAAGAAAGAGAAACCAATTACTGTTTCTAACATTTAATGTTTACACATTAGCATTTTGAAAAGTATCAGATACAGAAATGACAAATTTGTTACAGTTTACAATACGTTTTCGAAAATCCCACCGTCAACCTCATTGCACTTTGCAACTCGTGTGCGAAGATCGCGTGTTGTTCGTTTGAGTTGATCTTGACGTTCCTTTATGCTGGCAGCAGCATCCAGAATGCGCGCGTGTAATTCGTCTCGTGTATCCACCTTTCTTTTGTAAACTTGACTTTTCATCCACCCCTACAAACAATAATCTAACGAAGAGAGGTCTGGAGACCTTGGCGGCCATTGAATGGGACCACCGCGGCCGATCCATCGACCAGGGAAAGTTTGATTTAGGTATTGCATCACCGGACGGGTAGAATGTGGAGGAGCTCCGTCATGCTGAAAGTACATACCAGCGCGTGTAGCCAAAGGAACATCCTCCAATGGTACTGGCAATTCATTTTGCAGAAATTCTAGGTAACTTTGTCCTGTATGACGATTCTCTAAAGTAACAAGGCCAATCAGCTGATCATCGATGATACCGCAACACACATTGGCAGAGAAGCGATGTTGAAAATTTGTTTCCACAGTGGCATTTGGATTTTCGTCTGACCACCGATGAGAGTTACGAGTGTTGTTGATATCATCACAGGTGAAAGTAGCTTCATCGGTGAACAGTATTAATCGAAGCAATCGGCGATTGGCATTTACCCAATGACAAAATTCTAGTCGCATGGCAGCGTCTCCTGGTTGAAGGTGTTGTACACGCTGTACATGATATGGATGCAAGCCTTCCTCACGTAATGTTCGCCATACTCTTGTGTGTGGTACACCGAGACGTGTAGAAATTCTTCGTGAGCTAGTAGTAGGACTACGCTCTACCAACTGAAGAATGTTTTCCACTTCATCCACATCTTGTTGACCTTCACGTTCAGATGAAACATGAGCGCTGGGAAGTGTACCAATCTCACGCAATGTGTTGAAAACCCTGGTAAACACTCTTCGATCTGGAATTCTGCGGTTCGGAAACCGTCGACGGTATTCTGCAACAGCAGCTGTTGCACTTCCATCGCAAAAACTGTAAACATACACCATATCTGCATATTCGGTGTGTGTGAAGGTGTGTGGCATTCTTAACACTGCTTCAAACGCCAAACAATGTCACTCACAACAGTCACCTGTTGATTGGCTTATGTTACATGCTTACATTACAGCTTACATGGTTCAAGGTTATAGGGGAGGGAAGGGGGAGGAAAATCTCCGCGCGCATCAGATTCAAACAGCTCTATCTCCGTAACCATTCAGAATTAGACACATATTCATATGAACTTTTTTTCTCACAATGACCGATACTATCACCACCCGAAGTATTGACCTTTCCTCCCGAAACACCCTGTATATATATATACACACACGAAACAAAGCAAGGTCGACGGGGATGGGGAGGTCGCAAACACGCGATAAAAGGGATAGTTTGAAACGAGAGGGAACTAAATGAAAAATTGGAAATGTTTCTCGAAGAAAAGAAGACATATTGCTTTATTCAACGAACTCGACCAGCATCAAATTTTTAGTATCACGAGTGTTTAGAAACACGGTAGATTAGTTTTTCTTCTTTTTCTTTGTTTCTCCTCTTGTTTTTTGTTTCGTTTTAATTTGTATTTGTGAACAGGTTCGGAAGTCTACGAGTATGTAATGATAATTTTTACGCTCTAGTTCTGAGATTAGGAGTCGCAATACGCTAATTAATGAGATTTTTCTTGTTTGTGCTGCGCTTTCGATAACCTCTTTGATCCTTCGGATTTAACCGGAAAGTTAAATGTTATTAGATTCTAATGTAAAAATTAGCTGTAAAGTTAATTTTCATTATACACATATCGGAAAACATTAAAGGAATGGGAAATTGAACAGAGATAGATAGATAGACACACACACACACACACACACACACACACACACACACACACACACACACATAATATATATATATATATATATATATATATATATGGGATGAATTTCACAATAAAACACGTGAAATAAATGAATGCTGCAAACCCACAAGGAAAAAGAAAAACGATTCCAAGGCCTTTCGTGTATTTAAAGCTACACCTCGTCAGGGAATGAAGATAAAAGGCGAGATGCCCATAAATATATACAACGTACAGGAAAAACAAAACAATTAGCACATACTTAACAAGGGTTAATGAGAGGCAAAAGAAATTTTAACATGATATCGCCAATTTTATACGTCCCCGCACTGTTATTGAAATTGTTTTTAAAATGAATAAATGCACATTCTAGAATATTTCTTTCTATTATATCTCTGTTTTTAACAAGCGCTTTTAAAATATCCCACTTGATGCTATGGTTACATCTATACATATGATTAAATAAAGCATTGGAATTATTAGCTGTTCTACAAGCATATTTATGCTGTTTTACCCTAATATCCAACGTTTTACCGGTTTGGCCTATATACACTGAGTTACATTGTGTACATCCGATCGAATACACACAACCAACAACATTATCAGGGCTATTCTTTATTAGGCGTGATTTAACAGTATTATTATACTTAAAGATTACATTAATGCCAATTGCTTTAAGTACAGTTGGAAGGTATTGTTGTTTTGGTATAATTGTTTTGTTTTTCCTGTACGTTGTATATATTTATGGGCATCTCGCCTTTTATCTTCATTCCCTGACGAGGTGTAGTTTTGAATACACGAAAGGCCTTGGAATCGTTTTTCTTTTTCCTTGTGGGTTTGCAGCATATATATATATATATATATATATATATATATATAATATATATATATGTGTTTATGTGTGTGTATATATATTATATATATATATATATATATATTATATATATAATATATATATATATATACAGTATATATATACATATACAGTGTATATATATATATTATATATATATATATTATATATATATATATATATATATATATATAATATATATTTATATATATATATACACTAAAATTATTCCTGGATGGAATGATTTTATTGCCCCCCTGAAGACGGAATCGAAAGACGCCTACGATTTGTGGTGCTTTCATGGTAGACCCAGATTAGGACCAGGTATACATAAATATGTGTAGAAGTAGGGGTCAGTATAAGGTGGCCATAAGGCGATGTAAACAAGAAGACGAGTCTTTTCGAGCATCAAAAGCCCCGATGGGGTGTCGGGGGAGGATGAAATTGCAAAGCTGTGGAAAAACCACTACTCTAACATCCTTAACAGTATGAGTAGGGATAATCTTAAGATAGATTGCAGCAAAATGCGTGTGGGAAGGACAAGGGAAAATACTTTAATATCAGTTCCTGAAGTAAAGAGGTTAATTAAAGAGTTAAAGACTGGTTCTGCGTCAAGGGTAGATGACCTATCAAGTGAGCACTTAAAATATGCCAATGACATAGAATGTCTGCATATATCATTGCTCTTATCAGCCATGCTTGCTCATAGCCATATCCCTGCAGGGTTCATGAGGGCATATATGTTGCCCCTGGTCAAAAATAAGTATGGAGATATTCTGTCCAGCAATAATTACAGGCCTATTGCTGTCGCTTCCTACTTCTCGAAACTACTAGAAAAATTCTTGTTACTCCAATTAAATGATTACCTATGGATATCTAATCAGTTTGGTTTTAAAAGGTCCCACTCAACTGACCTGTGTATCTATGTACTTAAAGAAACAGTATCTAACTACATCGACAGTAATTCAACTATTTATAGCTGTTTCCTAGATACAAGTGAGGCATATGATAGAGTGAACCACAATATTTTACTTAAAAAACTAGAAGACAGGAAGGTTCCCATGTATATATTAAATTTATTGAAATTTTGGTATTCCCACCAATCTTTTACCTTTAGGTGGGCAATATACTATCCGAATGTTTTGGCTCCTCTTGCAGGGTGAGACAAGGCTCCTTGTTCTCTCCGATGCTGTTTAATGTGTATATTGACAGATTAATTGCTTCACTTAATGAGGCAACAGTGGGATGTTGTATAGATAACACAAGGATAAATAACTTAGTTTATACCGATGATATGGTGTTAATAAGTCCCTCTGTTAAAGGTCTGGATCGGCTACTAAAAGTCTGCGAAGCGTATTCGCAGAAACATGATATTCTTTTAAATGTTACAAAAACTAAGGTTATGCAATTTCATCCTAAAAGCTGTAATCAGCCAGCTGATATTAGGTCTAAAATGAAAGGTGAAGTAATTGAGGAAGTATAAGAGTTTAAGTATTTGGGTCAAACTATCACCAGCTCCTTGAGTGATGACTCGGATATAATCTCGAAGCCTTTGTGCTAAAGCGAATATGACTGTAAGGAACTTTCGGTTCTGTAGAAGTGAAGCTAAAGACACTCTCTTTCGTACTTTCTGCAGTAATATGTACGGACAGCAAATGTTTGCTACCCGCAATGTCCCGAGCTTCCCGAGGTAACAAGTCGTGCTCAATACAGTCTGACGCAAAGAATTAAAAAATCAACCAACACGATTATCCAAGCTCTCCATGAGTCCTGCCGTTTATACTCTAGTCTAAGCTATGGAATTTTTGGTACGAAAACGTCTGTCTGTAGCTCCACTTAACTCTGACATTACTGTATTATTTCTAATCAACTGTGTATATTTCCGTCCTTAGTATGTGAGGTGTCATTTTATTAATAATATTTGTCATATGGACTATAGTCTGCCAATAAACCTTTTCATTTTCATTTTCATTTAATTTTCAATATTATATATATATAATATATATATATATATATATATAGAGAGAGAGAGAGAGAGAGAGAGAGAGAGAGAGAGAGAGAGAGGTCATAATATTTATAATATAAAGAAGAACGATGTTAAGTGGAGCTACAGGCAAACATTTTCATGCCGTGAAGCTCATAATCTCGAAGACATAAAGCCGGACTGAAGAAGAGCTTCAGTAATTGGAGTGTCTAAATTTTAAATTCTTTACATTAGACTGTATTGAGTACTTCTTGTTACCTCCCGAAAGCTCGAGACATTGTATTTAGCGAACATCTGCGAAATTTTATAATCACATAAGAACCAAATTAGCTCACAGGGCACCCGAGCGTCACACGACTTGAATTATGTGCCTGCAGAACAGAAGAGTGCGAGATATTTTATTCGTATGGTTTAAATTTCATTTATATCATAATTTTTTGATTGACAGTAGGGAGGACTTGAAGAAAAAAGTAGAATAGAAATTTAATTGGGTTAATTTTATCTTATAGTTTTCTTTGGGTAAGCTGAGCGTACCTTGCGTACCCTGACTGCCCACTACTGGTATTAAATTAATAATCCGAGAGATAGCGCAATGAACCGTATCAGTTTGGCCTGGGCGTCGTTCCAGTTTCTAACCCTTGTCACTCATTATTATTATTACTAGCTGATGTGCCCATCCATGACGGGCATGTTCTACCAGTAAACTATTGGTTAAAAGCTCCATGAGGGACCTCAAGGTTGTCTACAAACACGAAGGGTTTTTAAAGGAAAAAAGCGCTCGTCATTTGGATAGACAAATTCAGAGCAAAAAAAATGTGGAAAGCAAATAAGAAGCACGTGAATCAACAAAAGAACAAAGAAAGATAAGGTAGCATCTACCTTAGTTATTTATTTTTTATTTTAATTATTTTTATTTGGTACTTCATAACGTTTTATTAAATCTACAGAGCGAAATAGAAGTTTGGTCTGGGCAGTCATGCTATTGAAGAATCTCTTCATACACTACATACACTTCATACACTTCATACATTATATACACTACATGTGTATGCAGGGGCGGATTAGGTTTCCTGGCGCCAAGGGCCATACTGACTTAGCCGCCCTTCGGACATTTACGACGTTACCATTTAGCAATAAATAGTTATTTGATATAAGGGTTTTCAGTAAAATGCAGTCAAATGGTTTAGGAGTCAATAAGATCTGTATAGCTAAGAGCTCTCGTGAGTTCCGATTCAATACTAAGGATAGCTAAAGAGTTGAGCCGGCGTACTTAGGAAGTTCCTGAGCGCAATATCAACATATGGGTAAACTTCTTTTAATCCTTTTGCTTGGATCATCTCACTCATCTCAAGAATGCTCGTAGAAGTTTTCTCCAAATTCAGAAGAAACCCAGGGAAATGAAGACACTCATTTAACAAATGCTTCCGCCAAGTCATCCTTGTAAAATTCTCAAAGCTTAATAGCATTAGCAGTTATATATGTAGGATTCATGGTGGTGATTTTTGTAAAAACTGCAAACCGTGCATGGAGGTTTTCATTCACAGCTTTGCGACGGTCTAATTCCGACAATAATCTGTCAAGTACCACAAGATAAGTATTAATGAAGAAGTTCCTCCGTCCATCTAATTCTACCTCGCCTTCGCGAGTTTCGTTGACTCGAAGTTTTCTTTTCGTTTTTCTTTTCATTGTAGCTTCATATTCGCGGATAGATGATTTCTTAATTGCTACTTCTTCATAAAAGTCGAAGTCGTCTCTTGCACCTTCTACATAGAATGTCAATGATGCATACAGTTCTGCTACGACACCAAGATCAATGTTAACTGCTTGGAACTGTTTACTATTAGTATTGAACCTTTCCAGAATGTCAGCCCACATTAAAGAAAGAATTGTAGTTTCAAGGCGTTACAGTTGATTGAGGTAGCCTGATGCTTCATTGCGTGTGCAAGGCTTTTCTGATTCATCTTTTTCAATGGACGTAAGTGCCTCTATAACCTCTTTCCAGTCTTTATTGAGACTCCTACACGCTTCTTCACGGGCTGACCATCGAGTGTCTGATAAGCTCTTTAGCGTTACATTTTCAGATTTGGTAAAATGATTTTGTAGTGTTTCCCAACGGTGAGTGGAGGCAGTGAAGAACACGTAAATCAAATTTAATGAGTGTGCAGAGCAAGGTACGTAAACTGCTACTGGGAACGCTTCTTTTATTCTGGCTTGCAAGCCAGAGTAAGTCCCTGACATGTTGGGAGCGTTATCATACGACTGTCTTCTGCAGTTTGCAATGTCGAGATCATGCATTTTTAATATGCTGGAAACTGAGTTGAAAAGCTGCTCTGATTTGTGGCCTACGCTGGGAAGGAATGCCAAAAATCAACTTTCTCCAGAGCTCTCTTCTTATACTCTGATCCGCTTAGACTTTTTCTCCTATAACTCATCTGAAAAAACAAATACATCTGATATTAATTAAAAATATAAGTAATATATTTTAAAATAGAAATATATTATTAACATTAATAAAATATATAATTATATATTTAAAAAAATAGCTCAGCCAGGCTGAGTAGGTCTCTAACAGCTAACTACATATAGGCAGTTAAGTTAACATCAAGAATTCAAAATTGTCTTAAAAACTGCCTTCTTCTTACCTTGTATAAATACCATTATTGTACTAAACTGAGATAAACACAATCTTGTCTTTAAATTTTAAATGTTGTCCAGTTTCAAAGTTCAAAGTTGCAAAATAGAAAAAATATAAATTCAATTTTATATAGAAAACCTTAAACAAAATAATTGGCCAATTTTTGGCTTCATACTCTGTAAAATGTAAACAATAAATCTGAAATAAAATAAAAAATAATTGGCTTTAAAATAAAGATATTACTAAAATTAATAAAATATATTAAGGCCAAGGACCAACTTTGAAATCGACTTCGTTCAAACGTAATGAGATTTTTTTTTAAGTGGTACTAACTTTTCTCCGTTTTTTTAGCTAAAAAAATACCAGAAATTTTGGATTTTTCCCCTACCTAAAAAGTGCTTTCTTGTTACCTTTCTTGTTACGACTTTTCCTCCAGAATTTTACTGCCCTCAAAATTTTGCCACCCCCTAAAATTTGCCGCCCTGGGCCATGGCCCATTTGGCCCATGTGTAAATATGCGCCTGTGTGTATGTAATTCCCTGAAATTCTTGTAAGAGGTTGCTGGATAGTGTTGGTATCAGTAAGAATACAAATATCTCCGTTAAGGTTCTGAGCAGTAAGCTAAACAAAAATGTCCTCAGCCTAGTGGTGTGGGTTCAGCATGGAAAGCAAATACTCATTCCAATTTGGGAGATGGTCCTATGGATAATCAGCAGGATTATAATGAGCTGCAACTAAAGATAAAGGAGACCCAGGAGTTGCCTGACGGGATGCTTTTATTGCCTATTCATTTATAGATGTACGTAGAATTGTATGACTCACAGCAGAATTTATGATTTCAGGAGCCAGACCATCTCCAATTTCTGGGCGATTCCGAATTTGATCTGAAACTGCTCCGAAAAATCATGCAACATCACTTTCTGTAACCGTTTGATAGTGCAAAGGATGCTGAAGTCGTGTGGAGATGTGTACTAACTGATCGGCATAACGTTTCATGGATGACTCCAATTCTAAACTGAAAAAAATATTCTGGAAAGTGAAAAGATGAATGATCTAAGAGACGAAGGTGCTTACTTATTTAGGTATATATGTTCAGTTTACAGCGTCCTTCACAATTAAATAGCTTATTTCTGAATTTCTGAATTGTTCTATCAATTCAGTTGATTCTTTCAAATTGTTTTTAGTCTTCATTTTTTCCTTTTGAATGATATTTTACTATTTTAACTAGTGATATTTGTTTTTGTGAATCTTTATAGCTCTTACTGTGGTATATTTTTGTTTTTATTTTAGTTGTTATAGGTAAATTTTTGCGATTCACACGCAAGCACACACGGGTGATTTTTTTTTAAACATTTGACACTAACAGGTTTTTATTTTTATTAACTGAAATAAAAGCATGAACTGTTTACTGTACATTTTCTATACACGTGGAATTAGTCCTCTAGCGCAAAACATGCTCTATATCAGGGGTCACCAACCTGGGCGGTAGCGCCCACTAGTGGGCTCACATTAAAGATAATTAAACATTTATTTCATTATTTATTTTATCGATTATGTTGATTTATTCTTTTTGATCTAAGGTGGGCGATAAGCTTTTTTAATGTGGGCGGTGAACAAAAAAAAGGTTGGTGACCCCTGCTCTATATGATGTCCTCTTAGCTCATTAACTCCTTGCACACGAACATCGAAATTTCGCAGTACTCTGGACAGAGTATCGATTGAAATCTGAGAAATTTTTTGTCAACTGATGCATTCAATTCTTCTGTTGCGTGTGGATTCTGTTTAAACACACTTTCTTTTAAATAACCCCAAAGATAAAAGTCACAGGGGTTTAGATCTGGTGATGTTGGTAGCCATGATAATTCTTTATCATAAACCGTAGGAAATCTGCTGGACAGGACTTTTCCATGGAATCTTTCGTGTAAGTGAAGCACCTCATTATTAGTGTGAGGTTTGGCTCAGGCTATGCCACTCTTAAAGCAAAACGATTATAATATCGTACATTTTTTTTCTTCAATATTTCATGTTTTTATTTCAGTTAATAAAAAAAAATACAACCCTTTTAAAGGGTCACATGTTTAAAAAATCGCCCGATATATTACATACATTAAATATGATTGAATTACAGTTACAAGTGAAATTTCATATTTCTGATTAATATTGGCTCGAAACACCGAGTTTCACGACAGTACGTTTTGAACAGACTGTCTATGCTAAATAGTGTTCTGAAAGTATCGCACTCCATTCTAACTGACTTTAGTTATAACTTTATTATTATAAATTATAAATATAGTGAAAGTGCATAATGGTCTTCCTGTTCGTGACCCGAATGAACTCATCCAGTTATGTTATTGAACGCATTAATCGATGTTTCTGGACAATCTTTCCACTGCTCACTCACTAGTTTAATTGTTACAGTTCATCACGGATATACGGTTAGTCACGTAAACTGGTGTTTAGGTAGACTCAAACTAAAAAAAACAAGAAAAATTATTTTGTGATAGATTACGGGTTGCCCGACATTTGGAACATTCGGCATTATTTTACTAAAAATTTTGAAGTTGCTACTACTACTACTACTACTACTAATAATAATAATAATAATAATAATAATAAAAGGTAACATCCAGGAAGCTCATTTCCCCACTACATAGGTCTGAGTGTGCCCCCAAGAGTCACCTGAGCCCAAGCAGAAACAGGGTGAGTGCCCGGCCCAACCCCACCCGATGCCATTAGCTAGGAGCGACTCAGAGTTGGACACCGTAATTACAATGCTACCGAGTGGTCACTACTACTATTACTACTACTGCTACTACTACTACTACTACTACTACTACTAATAATAATAATAATAATAATAATAATATATAAATTGACTTGTTTATCTGTATGTATTTTTCAAGGGGATTTAATATTCGTATCGACAGTATATAAATTAAATTAAATTAAATTAAATTAAACTTTTGTTCAACTTTCATTTTATTGCGTGAAAAATGATAAGCAATTAAAAAATACAATTACAAAATTGTCTCAAATTTGTGGCTCATCAGGTAATTGGTGTATCCCAGGTTTCATAAAAATCTACAGGGTGACCAAAATTTGCGGATACATTTGTACGTGATAAACATACATTTTTTTTATACTCAAACGCATTCTCCCACCGCAGTGAGGTCGCGTCTGGAACAATCCTCAATCGGTCACATTCACTTGATCAGCTGACATGACACTAATGCACCTGCTTCAGGGCAATATTATCCACAGCCCAGACTACTCCACGGTTTACCCAGACCGCTTCATACACCCTGAGCCGATACATTGCCAGCCCGTCGCTTCCCCATATACCACATCGCTCCCCTTTTTTCTATCAAGCGTGCATCTTTTACCCTCCAGACGTTCACGCCCCACTGACCCAAAGCCTCCCTCACCCCATCCTTCCATTTCCTTCTACCCCTCCCCTTTTCCCTCTCCACCTCCGACACGTAAATCTTCTTTATCATCCTCTCCTCACTCATCCTCTCCTTATGCCCAAACCATTTTAACACCCCCTCATCTGCTCTCTCCACAAGATTCCTTCAACTCTCACACCTCTCACGGATAACAGTGTTTCTCACATGATCAATCCGCCTCACCCTACAGATCGTCCTCAAGCATTTCATTTACAGTACATCCACCCTTTTCCTTTCCTTCGCATTCGCTACCCATGCCTCACATCATACAACACTGTTGGCACTACTATACCTTCATACATACCCATCTTCGCTCCCACAAACACTGATCTCTCCTTCCAAACACTTCTTAGGGCACCCAGTACTTTTACCCCTCCTTCCACCCTGTGCCCCACCTCTGCCTCCATCATCCCATTCCTTGTCACATCCACCCCACAGTACCTGAAACATGCCACTTCTTCCATTTCCTCACCATACAAACTTACATTCAGTCGCTCACAAACCTCCCTTTTACAGCACCACATAACTTTCCTCTTCTTCACATTTACTCTTAGCTTCCTTCTTTCACACACTCTCCCGAACTCAGTTACCAGTCCCTGTAGCTTTTCTCTCGAGTCAGCCACCAGAGCCGTATCATCCGCATACAACAGCTGATTCACTTCCCAAAAACCTTCACCCTCGCTCCCCTCCCCATGACTCTTGCACTCACCTCTTTCACCACCCTGTCTACAAACACATTAAACAACCATGGAGATATCACACACCCCTGACGTAGACCTACTTTCCTCGGAAACCACTCATTCTCCTCTCTTCCCACACGCACACATGTTCTGTTCTCTCGGTAAAAACTTTTCACCGCATTCAACCACGACCCATGCACCCCACATACAAATCCTTTATTTCCCCAAGTATTTCTCACACAACAACTTCAACCCAAACACCTGGTCCACACACCCTCTACCTCTTCTGAAACCTCTTTGATTCTCCCCAATCTGTTGCTCTGTACAGGCCACCACCCTTTCAATCACACTCTCCCATACACCTTACCTGGTACACTCAACAGACTAATTCCTCTATAATTCGAGCATACATTTTTGTCCTCCCTGCCTTTATACAGGGGGACAATACATGCACTCCGCCAGTCCTGAGGCAGCTCGCCTCTGTTCATACACACATTAAACAGACGCACCAACTCATCAACACTACAATCACCGCCTTTTCCGAGAGCTCCACAGCGATCCCATCCAGTCCTACCGCTTTTCCACCTCTCATCCTGCCTAGGGACTCCATCACCTCCTCCCTACGGACCAATCCATTCGCCACAACTCTCCTACTCCGATCCCCATCTCTGCTTAAACATACCAGATCTGCTTCCCTATCTTCTGACACATACAATAGTCCCTCAAAATACTCACTCAACCTTGTCTTCACATCTTCTCTCTGTCATCACTTCCCCATCGACTTTTTTCATAGTCATGCTCATCTACCCTCTCATTTTCCTCACACTATTCACTTCTCTCCAAAACATCTTGTTCTCCCTGAAATTTTCTGACATTTTCATACCCCCTCTCTCATTTTCTGTTTCAGCTCTCGCACTTTTCTCTTTACTTCTTGCCTCTTCCTCTTATACTCAAACCTAATCACCCACTCTTCTCTCTGCAAGTACCAAGCATATACCTTCTTTTTTGCTTCACCAACATTTCAGCCTCCACATCCCACCATTCACTACTCTCGTTTATGTCCAACCCTAATCTTCCGTACACCACACACTTCAGTCGCACACTCCAGCAACGCTTCACTAAATATCTGCACTCCTCTTCCACACCCCTTGTTTCACTCTCTCCCACCCTACACCATTCCTCATTCAGTCTCTCCTGATACATGATGCAAAACTTATCAGTAATGAATGGATATACGTTAAATGACGCGTTCGGTGGAGAAGGGGCGAACGCAACATTTTCGAATTATGCCACAAAATGCAGTTAAAGTTTGTAAACTTTAAACCTTTGTATTTTTCCGGTTTATTGAAATGTTGTATGAATTTGAACACATATTTGAGTAAAATATTGTTGTGTAATATGTCGATATAATAAAACGCCAAGAAATTTTACAATATTATTTATTGATAGCTTCTGATGTTAACTGGTGTAATCCATTATTTGGTCCTCTTCGTCGAATGTTGTATTACCTGCTTCAACTGTTTCGGTTTCTTCCAGTTCCTTTAACAATCTTGCATAATAGTTCACTGCAGTTGCAGGCATTAGGTCTGATAATTCTTTGAGATCTTTTATTTTTTCCTTAGTTATTGGCAGCAATTGGGAATACTTTGGTTGCAGTGTCTGCTGGGCTAGATTGAATAAACTGACACTGTAGGATTTTTTCCTTTTCTGCAGTCTGACGGGATGGCTATTATCTGGGGTTGTGCGGTATGCAGTAGATATTACGTAGCCTTCTTTGTGTTGAAAGTCAAATATTAACTTTCTTGCATCTGTAAATTTAGTAGTTGTTGATTTCTTAATGACAATGCACGTTTTTAGGACGTCAAAATCGAGAAAATCAGCCTGTTTCGTTTCTACAACTAGGAAGCGCTGCGAAACGGCTGTAGTTATGGCCGTAACATAATCTTTTTTGGTGTAAATAATATTGCTGTAATTATTTTTTATATTTTGTTCAATTTGGCCAAATTGAGCATCACAGGGCATTGTCGAGTGACCAGAAAGTAGATAGATGTGTTCAAAGTGAAGCAATGATGCGGAGTGAATTTCTCTGAGATATATTAAAACCTAAATTTTACCGTGAAAGAGTGCAGACTAACATCTAATTTTTTGCATAGGTAAAGCAAAGGTTTTAAAGGATAATTATACGACAAAAAACTCATTTTTCGAATTTTGTGGCGTTCGCCCCTTCTCCACCGAACGCGTCAAATGGTCTTTAAAAAGGACGCGTTTTATAATGATTAAATCATGCTTTATCTGAATATACTGTAGTTTAGTTCATACGCTAAATTCATGTGTTTGATTTAATCTTTCAAAATGTTTGAAAACAGCGCAGTAACTAAAACTTGATCCTTTGCTTTTTAGAGACAGAAGCAGTGATATCCTTTTTCTGGTTAATGTAGGGGGAGTTTGTGGCTGGGTCTGGTTTCAGAGCACTGTAGGTATTGTCATTATTAGAACGCCCGGGAGATGCAGCCTCCGAAGAAGCTTATACCGTGGGGCTATAGAGGGAGTTGGTTGGGGTGGTGTTAGGGTTGATGACGCTCCCATTTGCTCATAAATATAGTAGGAGGCGCTGGATGGGTCTGATGTCAGAGTATTGGGAGTTCTCAAACGATAGCCCTTTTTTTACATTATTTTCTTTTATTTCCCTCATGGTAGTTCTCGGGAGTCAAACCCTTGGAACTGGTATAGTGTGTTAAGTTTTTTTAATTGGGTGAGTGCAGGGAGAAGCTCCCTCCTATTTTTTTCTACACGTCATTGCAAAGGGAGGTATTTATTGGGTGGGTTTGTTAGGATAGAGTAGAAGTAGTAATGTTCCCTTTTGCCATTAAATGTATTAAGAGGTGGTGGCTAGGTCTCCAGAGCACTGCAATCCCAGAGTTGGGAAAAGGACTCTCGAGAGTAAACACTGAATGGACATGTAACTTAGTAGAAGCTATTTAAGAACACAGCAAATTTTTAAGGAAATCGTGGCATTTTTAATCCAGTTAATTAAAGTATAATTTTATAGTTCTTACAATACGAAATATTTAAATCTTGAAATATGTTTCAGCTTTTGTGTGCACCTTTGTGGCTCATATAATTTTTATGAAACCCTCAACACATATTTTGCACACACACACACACACACACACACACACACGTTTTGTATCTTAAAAAACTAGGGTATTTTAAAATTTACATTTGTGGACTGCAAAATTTAACCTAATAATTTGTATATCTCGTGAGAAATGGACTCTTTGTTCCTCTCTCTGCATTAATATCAAAATGAGAAGGAAATAACTTCTCGGCGGTTTATTCTATTCGCACCCGAAAGTGTATAAAGTATCGGTAATCCGTGCGTATAAATTATAAAGTGAAATTCATTGAATGTAAAAATGTGCAATGTAGTTTACACAAATTATCACAAGTTAAGATATATGTTCAATCGAAATACGGTAGTCATCTGGAAAAAAGTTTGGAACAAGGTAGGAAAAAGGCTATAAACCCAAACCCACGTGGCTGACTCCCACTCAAACGAAAGGAAAGGGGAAAAAAGAAAAAATTTGTGTGTATTGAACGATTAAGGTAATAGATAACATGGTCATTGGTCCAATTCTCACCTAATTTGCAACTTATCTAATTTAGCAACAACTGAAAAGGAAATAATCAGATGTGATTTTTGTCAAAAAATTGCATAATTTTAACTGTACGAATTGGAACGATAGGAAAATATCCCTTGTGTCCAACGCGAAACAAATTACAGGCATCAAATTTCTGTGACCCATGTACAGAGATAGAGGGATGAGCAATACACTTATGCACATCAAACTTTATATAACTTCCATTACAAAAATGGATATTGTGAATTTGGAAAAAAATGCAAGTTCCACCACCTTAGTATCTGCAAAACGTATGCAAGATGCTGGAGATGCAAGTACGGGAAAAAATGTCATTACCACCACCCTCAAAGGAACACGACAGCTTGGCAGCCAAAACCATCAGCAAACAGAGTTACCAACTTTTAGATGTAGCCAACACAATTCAGCTACTATGTACCATTCAACAAATACAAAGAAAATGACAAATACGGAGATCCGAGAGCCGTACGGAATAGATGCAAAAAGAAATTACGATATCGGGACATGTATCGAAACAGATAAAGAAGGGAAAATTCTTGAAGGATCATAGGGCAACGAAACATGCACCACTAACGAATCCGTACTACATAAAGAAGAAACGGGAAACGAAAAAATAAAAATAATCGTAGCCAACATACAGGAACTAAAACCAAACCATTCCCTGGACAAAGTCAGGTACCCGAAAGGACTTGTGCAACTTTACATGCCTCACGGAAACTTATCTGAAGGACTGCCAGGCGAACTGTGAAAACTGTGACTTATGTATCGACAAGAAATACAAATTGGGAGGTATAACATACTTTGAGCCAACAGAATAGTAAGACGAAAAGGAGGATGTACTATTTATACACACGTAAAACATATTGAAGGAATGACTATAAGTACCTCAAGTAACTACGCAGAATTATAAGCAGCAAAAGTTGAGAAATTAAAAATGGTACTAATTGTAATATATAGATTCCCGAACACTCCAACTACAAAATTCTCAGATACCATTACAGAGGTCAGGAACCGGATGAAAGCGCTACACTTCCAACACCAAATATTTGAACGTACACTTTTCAAGGTACATAACACGTCCGTTTAACGTGTTACAACTCAGAATGGTCCCCTGAGAAACTTTTATGTTAAACACAGATCGTGCATGGAACAAAGAACTCTTCTGAGAAAATCAAATTCTCTATAGTCCGAATAAGTAATGGAAAATGACAAATACTATGGTTTTTCTTTTCCATGATGGAAGGCCAAGTGGGCAACTTGTGTGAGTCTTCATGTCTGCGCATGCGCGGATATGTTGGAAACGTGTGAGCAGAGACTCAGTCTGGCGGGCGCACTCAGTCAGTGTGCAGAGAGCGTCGAAGGCACTACTGTCTGTTCGGTTCAGCGAATTTTGTTATTTTCAGAACTCGGCGCTCCAGGATGTCGCAATTTGAGGAGCGAGCGAACATTAAGTTTTGTGTACGACTAGGCAAGACATTCTCACAAACTTACAACATGATCAGGGAAGCCTACGGGGACGAGGTCATATGTCGGAGTGTAGTGTACAAATGGTTTAGGCATTTCAAGGATGGCCGACAATCACTGGAGGATGATCCGCGGGAAGGAAGGCCAGCGATAGCTCATACTGAGGAGACCATTGCCCATGCTTGCGAGATCATCCGACAGGACCGTAGACGAACTATTAACGAAGTCGCCGAAATCGTTGGTGTGTCACATAGCACATGCCATCAAATTCTACACGATGACCTTAACATGCATCGTGTGTGTATCCACATTGTCCCACGAAATTTCACAGAGGATCAGCGTGAAGAACGGTCCCTCATTAGAGGGGCAGTGGTGGGCACCGTTAACCAAAAAGTTAACTTCGTTAACCGCTAATCCGTTAACCAAAAAGTTAACTTCGTTAACCGTTAATCCGTTAATTCGTTAAACATGTAACGGAAGTTACCGATAAACCGTTAACGTTAACTTTTATTATAAAAAAAATGAAAAACACAATATATATATAATTTAATTTTCCCTCTTCTTCTCGTTCTCCATTTTGTCCATGAGATGCATGTTGCCCTTCATGAAAATTAGCATATCAAAGTTTTCATCAGACAGGGATGATCTCTTGGCCCTCAGGATGTCCTTGCCCATAGAGAACAAACGCTCCACTGCAGCACTGGAGGGGATGGCTGTGTTGAACTTGATGAACAAGTCCACCAACACTTGCTCACCCAAGAAGGCAGCATCTGTCAGCAAGTCCTTGGAGTTGGTTTCCAGCCAGGTCTTGACCAAGTTCTGGGCCTTGCCCTTAAGTGACCTGTGGCTTCTGCTGCTCTCTTTTGTCTGGATGACAGCACTGAAGAAGTCATCCTCCTCCTCCTCCTCGTTGTTGCTGCCCACTTCGTTGGACTGCTGCTTCATGGCCTCCTCGACTGTACCCTCCATGCTTTTCCTCACCCTGGAAAAACAGGGTAGAAAAATAATTATGGAGATTTTAAAGATGTGGTACCTAGAAGTACCGCCAGGACATAAAGGGTTAAGGTGAAAACGCTCCCATTGTAAGACATCAATTGACTTAATTTATGTCATCAGTGACATGAGAATTGAAATCTTACCTGATAAGTTTTATGTTTCTTGAAATGTATCAAGGAGACTACTAATAAGGTACTCACAGACATATTATAAATATACATGACTTACTTGACAACGATTATTTTTAAATATTCACTAGCACAAACATGTTGCGCAAGAGACAGACTGCAAATGAAACGAATGTAGTTATTTGTTGTAATTGTTACATATATATTATTGAAAGTGCCTTAAAATGCTCGTGATATTTCTTGAAAGAAGTTGAAACATTCAACTCAAATGGCAAATCTTTCCGCCTGATTTTACAGTCGACCATGTTTTGCTCAAACCAATGCCATAAATAACTACCATATTTGGTAAGACAAATTGTGGCGACGGAAACAAATATATCGCCTGATTTTGCACTGCGGAAATGGAAATTCGTTCATCACTATTAACAGTGGCGGATTAATTGCGCACCTGCTCAGCACTGAAAATAATATAAACTTTTAAACGTTTATTTATGAATATTTTGGGTTAACGGACTTGAGTTAACGGAAGTTAAATGTAACGGAAGTTAATTAGTCCGATAATGATTTTCAAAGTTAACATAAAAGTTAAATCGTTAACGAAAAAGTTAACTTCGTTAATTAACGATTAACGGATTAACGGTTTGTGCCCAGCTTTGTAGAGGGGACATGATTAACAGAGTCGATAGTGATCCAGATATTCTGAACAAGATTATCACGGGCAATGAAACGTAATGCTATCTTTTCGATCCACAATCCAAACGTCAAGCCTCGTACTGGAAGTCATCTTCATCACCCAGAAAGCAGACGTTTCGTGCAAACCGCTTAAAGGGGAAGGTGATGCTGGAAGTGTCCTTCAATATCCAGGGCGTCGTTTACCTGTTCATACTGGAAGGGCGTAACGTCAACCAGACCATGTACATAGACATCCTTCGCCGTCTGCGAGAAGCTATCTGCCGTAAACGCCCGTATCTCTGGGAATCTGGAAACTGGCTGCTCCACCGTGGCAATACACCAACTCATCGGTCTCTTTTGGTAGAGGAGTATCTGACCAAGAATGCCATCACTGTGGTTCCACAACCTCCATACTCTCCAGATCTCGACCCTGCCGACTACTACCTGCTCCCAAGAATGAAAGCTCTCTTGAATGGACGCAGGTTCCAGTCAGCAGATGAGGTGAAAGAGGCTACGACGGCGGCACTTAAGGAGGTCGCAGGATAAGGCCTGCAGCAGTGCTTCCAACAGTGGTACGGCCGCTGGCAGAAATGTGTGACAGCGAAAGGGAACTACTTCGAAGGCGGTGTGCAGTAAAACCAGCCATGATGACAGGTATGGCTGACAAGCATAAAGTCCACGAACCATATAGGGTATATATAATATTAATTAGATATTTTGTTCTTCATGGTTTTACGTATCTCGGACCTATAAATTCCCTTTCTTTATTATATATTTCTTATTTAATTAATTTAATTTTTAAAGTATTGTTTATATTGTTTGTGATCATACTCGTATAATATGATAAATATTTATTGCTTTGTGTTTTAGTTTCCCTTCCAAAATATCGATTATTTGAAGTAAATATTTGTTACGAGAAAGGTACAGGAAAGTTACTGGCGAAAATTTATATCAACGTTACGAGTAAAATTACAATACGTTTAATAAAGTTATCCGTAAGACACACCAAATTTAATGACAAATTTTACAGATTTGTTGTACATGAGTTACGCGTAATCTTAATTAAAATGTATTATACAGGTATGCATGTATTTATATGTTAACCTTCCGTCGATGTCCTTGGGTGGTTCTAAGTTGACGGGGATTCTGATCAGGTGGCAGCAACGGATTTCTCACTCTGGGGTAGTTGGTACTGAGTACGGAATCGCAATAATTTCTTTTGTACTACCCTCCGATTTCTTCTTGTACCGGATCGGAGGATTCTGTGAACACTTACTTCTCCGGGTTATTGGTCGATTCCACGATTCTTCTTGTAGCTATCGGAGAAGTTTGTGAGGCAATTCTGGTCTCAGGCTTAAGTCCTATTGATTTCTAACTTCACTCTTTCTTCAAGATGCCATGTTATTCTGAAGCACATTTTTATGTGCTAAATCGAAATATCGCTTTAAAATCCAGATTTGACCACTCTTAGCTACTGATATTTGAAATTGAAGTTTATGAAAAATCAGCAATTTTTGCAAGTATTTTTTTTAATGTATATAACTACATTTTACGTACATTACATACAATTAAAGACAGTTTGATTGTATTTCAATATTAAAACTTAAAAATATAGATAGGTTTCTTGAACTTTGCCAAGGATGCCATATAACTACATTTACATACATACAATTAAAGACATTTTTATTGTATTTCAGTATTAAAACTTAGAAAATATAGATAGGTTTCTTGAACTTTGCCAAGGATGCCATGTCTGCCTTGCTTTTGTTCCTGGACATGAGCTCCCTACTGGCCACCTGGCCACTGATGTCGCCTCCCTCCTCTCTTGTGAGTAAACATGTTGTGCTGCTTCAGTTGTCATCCTTACACACCTCTCTACTGACTGTGCGTGTGAGGGCCATGCAGGAACTTCCATTGGACTATCCAGAAACTCCTTGATTGCAGCAGTGGTGAGGGAGCAGGTCAGAGGAGGCTCAGTCACGCCAGAATTCCAGTCAATAAGCTCCGAGAGTTTGGTGGCATCTGGGTTGATGTCAGGAGTCTTCCTGGGTCTGACACTGCAGTCTCCTACCTGTGTGTCCTCATCTCCTTCACCTCTGATTTCCAGTATCCTCTTCACTGCCTCCCTCCTCTCCTCCTCCACCTCACTACACAGCATGGCCTGGAGCACAGCCTCAGAGTGTGCATACCAGGCTGATCTCTTCACTGTAGGCATCATTATTCCTATCACCTCCTTCTTCTGACTTTTGAGCAGCTCCAGCTGGTACAGTACATGCCTGGGACCCTCCACCCAGCTGTGATTTAACTTGATGTTGAACCAGTTTGGCATGTAGACTCCCACTATGAATTCCACAATTATCCTTAGATTCTTCAGGTTCTTACCTTTCAGCCCATGTCTGGAAATCGACAACAGGGTTGCCACTCTAAAGTTTTTAAATAAAGCCAAAATTCTCACAAAAATAAAGCTTTTTAAAGCCCTAGTTTCATTCAATATATACCTATATTAAAACATGTACAGGGTGGGGCACGGGAACCAAGTGTTTTTGGAATAATCAGGAAAATGATATTTATTTTTGTAAAGAAAATATATTGGTAGGACAACATTCGTAAGAACATAGCATTTCATGTCATAATAATCATGTACCGAAAATTATATCTGGCATATGATGTCCTTGGCCGTCGACGCATTGTTGAAGGCGTTTACGAAAATTGGCCTCCACTCTTCCCAGCAGGTCTCTGTTGATTTGGATGATTTGTTGACGGATCGCTTCCTTCAATGCATCTAATGTACGGGGCTCGTCCTCGTAGACACGTGACTTGAGGTACCCCCATAGAAAGAAGTCACATGTGGACAAGTCAGGGGACCGAGGGGGCCATGCAATGTCACCAAATCTCGAAATGAGATGGTTGGGAAACAGGGGGCGAAGAACAGCCATTGACGCTCTGGCGGTGTGTGGCGTGGCCCCATCTTGCTGAAACCACAAATGTCGACGAGCAATACGCCTTCTTCGTAACTCAGGGATGAAAAAGGTGTTCACCATCTCAATGTAACGCCCAGATGTTATGGTAACGGTAACCCCATTTTGTTCGAAGAAATAGGGACCGATGACGCCAAACTTTCCCACCGCGCACCAAACTGTAACCTTAGGGCTATGCAGCGGTTTTTCATGGAGTTGTCGCGGATTTTCAGCAGCCCAATACCGACAGTTTTGATTGTTGACGGCCCCATTAAGGTGGAAATGGGCTTCATCACTCATTACCACCATCATGTTTTCATTCTGCTCATAAAGTGCAAGCATTTCCTGTGCAAAATTCAGTCGTTGGGGGCAATCGTTTACATTCAATTCCTGCACCATCGCTAACTTGTATGGGTGAAAATGTAATTCTTCATGCAAAATCCGTCTAACAGTACGATTGCTGATTCCGAGTGCAGCTGAATGTCTCCGAGCAGAGCGGCCTGGGCTTTGCAACATCGCTTGTCTGACCCTTTCAACGTTCTCTGGAGTACGCACAGTGCGTTGCGGCCCCTTCGGTTTTGTTTTCATTATTGAGCCTCCTGTTCGAAGATTGTTAACCCAACGTAAGATTGTGTCACGAGCGGGAACAGAGTCATTTCGATGAATGTTGAATCTGCGGCGAAACGCACGCTGAACTGCTGTCACTGACTCGCCACTCCTAACAAAATGATCATACGCGAACATGCGGTGTTCTAACGTCCACTGCTCCATGATGGCACCTGAAAGATAAAGGTGAGTGTTAGTTAAAGTTAAATGCTATGAACCCAGGAATGGAATGCTACCTACCGCACGCCCCTCCCATTCCTAATGGCCGATTACTAGCTATTCAAAAAACACTTGATTCCCGTGCCCCACCCTGTATATATGCAAAAATATTAATACATTGCATCATTTTTTGATATTTTTTATAAACCCCTACCAACAGGCCGGATGAAATTGAAGCTAACTTATTCCTTATACTCTTTAGATAAAAAATTAAATTATTTCAAAATTAATTACAAATGCAATGATCCACATTGTCATCATATAACTTTAATTTCAAAATTTTGAATCTAGAGACAACGTGACAATAGAATTACTGATCATAGGCCTATTGTAACCACAACTTATTTCTCATACTAAACACTGTAAATAGAATAATAAAATGCATAGTATTTCCAAATTTATTGTTAAACACTTAACAGTAAAATCTCAATAAAGCTCTTTTAAAGTTCATATGACCAAATAAAGCCCTTTCAAAGCCTTTTTTGTAAAATCTGAAATTTAAAGCTTTTTAAAGCTTTTAAAGCCCTAGTGGCAACCCTGATCCACAATCTGCAGAACCTTAGAGCCGTGGTGACCCACCTACTGTGACAGACTGGCCCAATCTCCAGGAGAGCTAGACTCTGAGGTACCTCTCCCGATCTGATGGCAGTGATGATTCTGTAGCCATATGATTGGTCTGTGCTGAGGTCCTTGACTACCTCCTGACTGAGATGGGGTAGAGGAGGACCAACAGTGATCTTCGTGAAGTTTGGGTTGATCTCCAGCTCAGTGGCAGTGTCTAACATCTTCCCTAGGGGCCCAGACCACTTGTTGCTCAATGTCTTGCCATCCAGTGCAGTTACCAGGTGTCTGAGACTCAGCTCCCCAGTGTGCAAGTCACAGACAATCCACACCAACTTCCTGCTAAGCTTGGCCTCCACATAATGCATTATTCCTCCCTCCCAGCCAGTATTCACATTAGTATTGTCACCTCCTATGGCCAAAAAGGTCTGGTCTGCTCCTCTCTCTCTTAGCCAGTTCACCAGATGATCAGCAATGACCTCAGCATGACTTCTCTCCTCTAAAGCTTCCTCTGGTACAAAATGCCACAAATATTTCCCACCTGGTTCATTGCACACTGTGTAGTGTCCTTCTTTAATGAGGCCAGGAAACTGCCTGTCACTGCCCTCAGCTTCCCATTTTCCCTAATCTCTTCATCAAACTTCTTGACCAGCTCCTTAGTCAGTCTCTCCTGATCCCTCCTCACCTTGTTGTGGTCAATCACCAGTGCTGTGTCAAACTCTGTGATAAGACCAGCATCAATCCAGGCAGCAGTGGCAATCTCTGCACTCTCTCTCAGCCCAGTGTGATGTCTCAAGCTAGCCAGAGCTATGTTGGTGATATCTTCAGCGTTGTATTTCTTCTTCTTAGCAACAGGCAAGGAAGAAGTTGTCGCAGACTCTGGTATGAAGTCTTCGTCCTCCTCTCTCCTCCCTGCCTCCTCCAGCATATCTCCAGTCTCCTCCAACTCCATCTGTAGCAGTGACTCCTCCCTCAACTCCTCTTCTTTCTTGGCTGACTCCTCTGCCTTCCTCCTCCTCTTCTCCTCGGCCTTCCTTTTCTGTTCCTGTCTCTGCATCACTGCTTCCTGTCTCCTGGTCTCAGGGTGATCAGCTAGACCCATCTGGTGTGCCCCCACACTGCCCACCTTTTCTCTCTGACCTTTAATGAAGGCAGTATCCTGCACTGGTATCTTTTGCTCGCTCCTGCAGCTGAAGTCAATGTGAACCTCACTGTTGCAGACAGGGTTGCACCCAAGCTCAATGCAGCTCCTGATCACACAGTGACAGGTCAGGATGGCCACCAATTTGTCCAGTTTCATCATGAACCTATCTTTGACCTCTAGCTTCACATTGCCAATGGATACCTTCACTGCCTCATCCCACAGTGCTTTCACTTTAGCCCTGATCATGACCTCAGTGTTGATTACAGGTCCTGTGAATAGAGCGTTGGCCTTTCTCCACTGAGCCAGTAGCCCTGGAACAATGCCGTTGTTAATCAGGTCATTAACTGGGTAATTCCTCCTGTCTTCCTCACTCATCTCTCTCCTCAACAAACCATACCTCAGCAGATCTCTGGCTGTGGGCAGCTCAGCAGGGGGAAGTTCCCACCCAGTTCCCACCAAATGACTTAGGTGACAACTTTATTTGCTTCGGGTTTTGATTTCTTTCTGACTCATCCTGTGGACCTGTGAACAAAAGAAATGTCATTGAAATTTGGATAGGCCTACTGATTATGATTACATAAAATTAAGTTAATTGAAATTCTTAATAGCTTCCTATAAGCTCAGATGAAAGGTTGTGTTGTTATAGGTACAAGACTTAATTATTCAAAGTAATGACAATTTCATATATCTGTCATATCAAAATATACAGAAAGTTTGGGTCACACATAACATTTCGAATAATTTCAATTACACAATATTTACATTACGAAGTAATCAAAATTGTCAAAAAGGAGGGAAAACACATGCATTCACAATCAAAACTCCAGCATTTGTGACTACGTGAAACTTAGAAACCATACTGCACACCAAAAATAACCAAAGTTGACCACACATATTAATGGCACATTGATATACGATACTACAGTCATATTTAGGTTATATTTCAAACCTTTATGGTCAAATTTAAGTAGGTAAATGGCTTTTTTAAACAACACTAAAGATATTTCTAAGTTTGCTAGATAATATGACATCATTTGAGCATTAGTAGTTTTTTAATTGTTGACTTTACTAAAATTGACACACCCAAATGCTTCAGCCTCTGGGTCAGATCAGACAGAACAGAATTTGAAAGGTTACACTGTATTATATACTATGATAGTTAAGCTAGTGACGTCATTATTATTTAATTTGACTTGTTTTTTCCGATTTTTAATAGGCTGAATTCTTTTGCTAATTCAATCCACCTGTTTTCGGTTTATTATGTGGATCTTGCAGGAACTGATAAAGCAAAATATTTGAAGGTGAAGGCAAATTTTGCTGTAATAGCATATTGACAAATCTGGGTGCTCTTCCAATATGTGCTCGCTCTACCGCGAAACTGTGATCTACCATATTCCAATACGTGCTCTACCGTGAAACTAGCCTTATAAGGCTAACTAACGAAAATATCATGACTTAACCTAACCAATCGTTAGGTCAACTATACGCCCTTGACGATTGGTTAGGTTAAGTCGTGATATTTTCGTTAGTTAGCCTGGAATATGGAATATTAGTTGGAATATGGTAGATCACAGTTTCGCGGTAGAGCACATATTGGAAGAGTACCCAAATCCGATGTTATCATGATTTGCCGCGTAAACTAAAATTGGAAATTAAGATGTGCATTTTATTATGAACTAAAATCAAATGTTTAAAATTTAAAATTAAATGCTGATTAGAGTTTTGGCAGGATATGACTTCATCTTTTACGATTTAAGAGAAAATGTATAAAAAATGAACATCGCAGAATTTAACAAGCTTATATGATTAAGTTTAATGAGAAAAATAACTAAGTAGTTAAAAAAAAATTGATTCATCATGATGTCATTGAATAGGAAATTACTTTAGCAAAAATTAAATATAGAACAGAAATTTTTTTTTAATTGTTTTCCAAGTTTTCCATGAATATTATACACAGTTAGAATGTCATGCGAGTTTGGACTTTATACGCAAAAATGAGTGTTACAATTATCATTTTTACATAGAGTATAGTGTATATATAGATGTATGTGTATATGTGTGAATCTGTGTCTGAGTGTGTGTATGTGTGTGTGTGTGTGTGTATGTGTGTGTGTATCTCGCATGTATGGTACAATCGGCCATATACAGTATATCTTTACATCAGATCTCTTTTGTGTTTACATCACCCTTTAGAAATTCCTTATCAGGAATCACTTTAAAACTTTTATTCAAATAAATTTTATTGAGTAACCACTTCCTTGTGTCATTATATAAGACAATTACGATTATAATACGAAAACATGACTGCATGTATGTGCATGCTACATAGAGCCGCATGAAACCAAATTTAGCCACATGGAAACATCTGATCGCGCGACCACATACTTCCTTGAAATTTAAACTGAGTAAACCAAATGCATTCAGAATTTCTCAAATTTGTTTATTTCGCGTCTTTTCAGTTCATTTCATTTTATATAAAATTCGATATAAAATTTATTATAAAACAATTAATAAATTTAATGATATAACGTAAATATATTAATGTATCATATAATGAAGTTAATATCAGTCGATTCCTCATGAAACTCCCTTCTCGACGAGCAATAAATTTACACTATCAATCCCTTCTGAAGCCAAGTTAAATTCGATATCTTTCAAACTAACTTAAACAATAATTTATATCTGAATTCTCCTGTTATTACCTAAGTTTGTTAAACCTAACATAAAATTCTACTCAACATTCTGTTGCCAACAAATCCTGTCCAAATTCTTAAAATTGTTGTTTAAATATATTTGGCTAAAATTAAAAATTTGGAAACTCGTTAAATTTCGTTGCTAAAATTGTATCTCGTATTCGAAACCCGAAGAAAAACATTCCCTACTTCACTAATCAATAACACTAAATTATCATTACATCGGCACTTTTAATTTCTCATAACCAATCTCCGTTGTCAAATTGGCAACAATGTCTATCTTTGAGGAACACCTTTTCGCGATGTTCTCAAAAATTGAAATGTCAGAAACTTAGCCACTAGAGTCCACCTGTACCACCCTTTTAGTAGCTCATAATTTTTTTAGTGTGCACAGTACTGTATGTGCCATGAAAATTTCAGAAAAAAAATTTAATTCGAATTTTAATTTTGGGTATGAAAGATATGAATGCCGTTTTCGTGTTCAGTAATTATCAAAAAGGATTACTCCTAATTATTTTACCAAGTGTTGTTAACTTGTTAACTTAGATATATGTGAATAATAATAATTATTATATTTCCTACAAATCGAAGAGAAAAATCATGAAGTGTGATCATCCGCGTAAAACATCTTGTCTCAAACTTAAAATTTTTACCTTTCTTACGCAAGTGAAATGTATAAAATTGTTCTTCTTTAACCTTGGAAAGGATCTCATACTGCAAGGTGAGCTAGGATACGATATATATATATAGAGGGTGAGTCAAAAGTCTCCATACATAGGCAAAATGTATTATGCAATCACTTTATTATGCAATCACTTGTAAGTCACAAAATATGCTCTATGTGGGCACCATTACACTGAATGCACATACGGATGCGTTCCTCCCAGTCATAGCAAACGCGCGTTAACATGTCTGGTGTTATGCGTGCACACGCATCACGAATGCGTTGCTTTAGGTGGTCCGTGTTTTGTATTTCCACCTGGTATACCATGGCCTTCAAGTGCCCCCACAAGTAAAAATCAAGGGGGGGGTGAGGTCTGGGGACCTCGGAGGCCACTCCACGGGACCACGGCGGCCAATCCAGTGACCCAGAAACTGCTGATCCAGCCACTGGCGCGCGCAGATACCGTAATGGGGTGGCGCCCCGTCTTGCTGAAAGTACGCTAGAAATCCCCCTTCCTTGTTCAGCAGGGACGGCATGACTGTGTCTTGCAGCATGTTTAGATACGTACATTTCGGCATTCAGATTGATGTCAATGAAAAAAGGGCCAACAATTGTGTTGCCCCATATCCCGCACCACACCATCACTTTTCCACCACCTTGCGTCTTTGAGGGACTCATCCAGTGCGGGTTGTCATCACTCCAATAACGTACGTTTTGACGAGTAACCTCTCCATGAACATAAAAGTTGGCTTCATCTGAAAACAGGATGCCAGCCGAGAACTCCGTGTCTTCGTCCACTTTTGTTCTTGCCCATTCACAGAATTCCAGCCGCCTGTCCGGGTCGTCTTCACTAAGATACTGCAACATTTGCATTTTGTATGGATGCCATCTGTGCTCTTTCATAATGCGGACGATACTTCTTTCGCTGACACCACATTCTGCAGACATCCGTCGAGTGCTTTTCTCGGGACTCTTTGCGAACGCTGCCAGCACCAAGGTCGCTGTGCCTTCATCGGTGGCTGTTCGTGAACGGCCACTTCTCGGTTGGTCTGCAACACTTCCAGTCTTCTTGAACTTCTCAATGAGTTTGGCAACGGTGTCGTGTGTGATGTGCGTGCCGGGGGGCGTGTCTCCTGTTAAAATCATCGGCAACCTTGCAACAGCTTCCTGATCCTGCCAGAAGAATGATCTCTATACGCTCTTCTTGGGACAAAGGCATCTCAGCACATCACCTGCAAAAAAATAAAAAATAAATAATCATGTATTTATCATGACCATTTTGCCTATGTATGGAGACTTTTGACTCACCCTGTATATATAAAACATATATATATATATATATATATATAAATAGGATGTTTCACAACCGGTCTGCCATACTTTGGGGGTGATTTAGAGGGTGATATCGCGTAAAAAAAGTTAAAAAAATTATGTAGAAAGGACGGGGGGGCTAAGGGCAAAAGTGACCCCTCACAGAAGACGGAGAGAGCCAAAAACAAGGTCTCCAAGCATTAATGACGCTTTTCTTTTTTTTTAATATAAATTTTGAAAAGGTTGTGTAGTGTGTAAGATGCACATATGTGTAGTGAGGAATAGAGTGAGAAGTGTGTATTTCAGAGCATGCTGGACTGCTCACAGGGTAGATGAGACACGGAAAAAGATCAGCTGAGGAGGACAGTGACAGGAGAAACGGAAGTTCCAGCACTCCCTGACTCCTGCCTAACATTCACCCTGGAGTACTTCCCTGGTCGACTGGTGTCTACATTCTCCTCCTACAATACAACATAAGTGCTATTTCCAACCGTTGCGGAGCTACGGACGTTTTAAGATGTGCAAACAACAAATCCCTACTTGTGTGTAATTCGATAGATGGCAGCACTGGTGGTAGTTTCGGTTAACGAAGTTACCACTACTAATCATCAGTTTTTTTCTTTCAGTTGGTCCTGATCTGTGGTATGAGACATGTGTTGCGCTACGGTGAGCAATCAAAATGAATCAACAGTTCACACCCGCTGAATACGCTGATAGCCATTTCATTTATGGATTCTGTGATGGTAACAGCAGAGCGGCAGTTGAGAAATACCGAAGACGTTTTCCGAACTGCCGAATACCGAAGAGGCAAGTGTTTAGTGACATATACCAGAGATTAAGGGAAAGAGGGACAACTGTTCCACGTAGCCACGACGGCCCGTTGCTGTCGAGGAGCGCATACTGGACCTAGTACAACGTAGCCCAACTACACAGTATTCGAAGGACTTCTAGACGAATTGGTGAATCCGCATCGCATGTATGGCGAACCATACATGATGAGGGTTTGTATCCCTATCATTTGTAACGTGTGTAAGCTCTTCAATCGGATGATTACGATAAACGTGTTCAATTTTACCAGTGGATGGTTATGCATCGCCAAATTCTTAATCGCATACTGTTTAGTGATGAAGCACAGTTCATTCGGGATGGAATTAACAATAGACGAAATTCCCACTTGTGGTCCGCCTATAATCCCCACGGTATCGTTGAAGGAAACTTTCAATATCGATTCTCGGTGAATGTTTGGTGCGGTGTAATTGGCGATCAGCTGATTGGACCGTCCGTTTTAGAACAACGATTAACTGCTGATATTTCTCTGAACTTCTTGAAGAACGAATTGCCGCTTTTGATGGAGGACGTGCCCTTGAAGACAAGGCGCAGGATGTTCTTTCAGCACGATGGGGCGCTACCACATTTTGGTCGTCATGTTACGGATTACTTGAATCAGCGATACGGGAATCGTTGGATTGGTCGTGCTGGTCCAATATCGTGGCCCCCCGAGATCTCCGGACCTAACCCCGTTAGATTTCTTTATATTGGGCCTTATGAAAGAGATTGTCTACAAGACCAAAGTACAAACGAGAGAGGAACTCTTACGTCGGATTATGGATGCCGCTGCTTACATACGAGAACACCCCGAAATGATTCAATGGGCAATGGACTCTTGTTTGGAACGAGCAAGCCTGTTCACTGAAAACCGAGGCGGACATTTTGAACATTTATAAGGTGTATTCCATAAAATGTAGCAATAAATACATCAGATTAATACTCTCGTTTATTTTTGTCCGTGCACCTTAAAACGTCTGTAGCTCCGCAACGGTTGGAAATAGCATCGATGTTGTATTAACTTTTTTACTCGATATCACCCCCCAAAGTATGGCAGACCGGTTGTGAAACACCCTGTGTGTATATATATATTGTAATCTTTATTTATAACACATTTAGTACCAAAGGAATACGCTTCGGTATTACTCGCAACAGGAAGGATGTTGATGTTTCAAAGCAAAGCTACCAAATAAATGTTACCATGAAACTTTATAATAGGAGTTAACATATTTCGAAGAAATATACTCACTTCAAAGGAATCTTTATTTTTCAGTGTCATTACATTTTAAAGACAATTTATTGATATTATATGCGATACATTTAAACGAAACAAACGTTATAAACGTACATTAAAGAAATGAATATAAGAATGATTAAATAAATTTAATTAAAACTAAAATATTTACATGATTAAAAATTTTTGACACCATAAATCAGGCAAAATATTCTTCTTCTTCTTCTTCTTCTTCTTCTTATTATTATTATTATTATTATTATTATTATTAATTAAATTCCTAACAGTGGTAATAGTAGTGGTGGATAAATTATTTAAATGTAAGTAATTATATTATTAATAATTTAAATTATAATTTTTTTTCTGTTTCCAATAATTTACTTTCTAAATTTTGGCCTGAGACTGAGAGAAGTTACTTTTAAGGCATAATTATGACCACGAAATCGGTACCAATTGCTGCCATCAGCGTCTAAAGTGTGATTTCCTTCGTACTGATACCCATTCAGATTGGAATCATGACAGTTTTCGTACCACCATGCACCGCGGGAATAAAATGAACAGCTTCTATTAGATAAATCATTGTCTTGATCCCTCGTTGCAAACTTTTGTCCGTTGGTACTAGATAATGAGTCCTCGGCATTACCCAAATATCGTCCAACATTCAGGCGGAATTTGTCTGCGGTATCTCCGACGTAAAAGTTTTCGTATTTAGCCCATCATTTTTCTCCATCGAAGTCCTCAAGGTCCACCCTCATTACCATTAGAATGTCACTTACGAGGGCATGAATGTTGCCAAGACCGAGCCAAAATTCTCCCGTTAAATTCTTGAAACCGAACTGGTACTCGATCCAGTTTCTGAAGAAGTCTTCTCTCTTTGGAAGAACCTCGCGATGCTGAATCATCGTCTGTCTTCCTCCGTCAATAGTTTGGTCACACAAAACAGAAATAGATCGGTTTTCGCAGCAACTCAAAGGATACACTGTTCGAACTCCGGAATTTTTGTCGCCAAACTTAAAAAGATCTGCACAATTCCGATAACGTTTTTGAGCCTCATTTAACTTGTCAATCGACTTCTGTAATGACTGCAAATTACTTTTCATTTCCAACAATTAAGAATCCCTTGCAGAGTTCTCACAAAGCGCCAGAGTCTGAGAAACGCAATCAGAAATGAATCCAATCCCTCTAAAGAGGATGTCCATCCAGTAGAATGACCGCAAAATTTTAGAGTGCAATTGCATGTAATGTTGATCAATGCAAGGAGCCAACCTCGTCCCCCTCCCCCATGGTGCCAAAAAAGGGGGGCAAGATGGAATCCCCCCAGCTTCCAAAAGCTAGGGGGAATCCCACCCAAACCTAACCTAAGAGAGAGGAGAAGAGGAGAAAGAAGATGTTCTTGCTGGCATGTCGCATCGTATAATAAAGCTCTTGAACTCAGCACTTGGCTTAGAAGTCGTATTCCGCCAGTTGGCTTAAGCAGCCATTTGGCTTAGAAGGCTTAATCTGGCTGAGAAAGCGTAAATGGGTTGTTTAGGTGTGTGTGTATATATATTAGGGTAGGTTGATTTTCAGCATTTTTTCAGATATCGACTTTGGACTAGTCGAGATAGTTAGGGCTTAATATGATAATAACTGACAAAACCTTTCAGATCCTTAGCTTTAACCGTTTTTTGAGGAAACCGTTTAAAAAATCGTCAAAAAATCGTACCGAAAAATATCGCATTTTCGCAATTTTCAGCCGAAAAAATCATGCTATTTTCATAAAAAAATCCTGAAAAAAGTTACAATTTTATTGAAAAAAGTTAAAAAAAACATGTACAGAGTCAAATAGACACATTTAGATCACAAGACCATCATAATTTTCACTGTAAGAGCTCTTAGAAGCAAAGGAAGGCCTCATCTGGCGGCTTAGGGTTTTGGCCAGAATGTGTTTGTGCCTTGATTCGAGTCCATAAACAGTATGGGAAGCTTCAGATGTCAGCTTCACGGCCCTTTCAACACTCTGAGAATGTGAAGGCAGATCAGGCAGCTCCAGCTTGGTGCCATTCAGCAATGCTTCTTGAAGCTCCTGGTCAGAAAAGTCTTCTGTGAGAGCAGGTTCACAAATGCCACTTTGAGAAAGGTTGATTAGTTCTGACCAGTGGGTAGCTTCAATGTTGATGGCTGTGATCTTCTTCAGCCTCTTCTTGGCTGGCTTCCCACTTCTGAAAGAATAATAATTAATTTATTTTTTATTCCAGTTTAAGCTTTAATCCCTATTAGTCTCAAAATTGCTGATTTAATTTAACTTAAATTAAAAAAAAAAAAAAACTCGAGTTCTATAAATCCCCATAATCGAATTTTTTTTCAGAAAGAAGGTAAGTAAAAAAATTCGATTATGGGGATTTATAGAAGTCGGGCCTTTTATTATTAAATAAATCCCCATAATCAAATTTTTTTTTCACATTTTTTTAAATTAATAAATGCTTACCTGATGGACAGAATTTTCTTGAGAGCAGCTTCTCTCACTTCCAAGTCATCAGACTTAATCATGGAGTACAGCACATTCTCGGGCAGCAAGGCAAAAGCATTGTACTTCAAGTTCTTGAAAGCAACACCCTGGACTTCTTAAGACTGCTGCTTGATCCTCTGGATCATGTTGAAGATGTACAGCTGCTGATTGTGGAACTTGCTGTCCCTTTTGATCTCAAACCAACTGACTGCGTACACTTCCACAATGAACTTGATGGCCTGGTAAAGCTTATCCTGTAGTTCTGGAGGGTAAGTACCTCTGGTCCACAAACACATCAACCATCTTGCATGGTTTAATGGTCCAATTTTCCAGGCAGCAAATCTTGGGTTGACTTTGCCCCTGGAAATTCCAAGCACATACTCCAAAAGAAGCCTCTGGTCGCTACTGAGATCATTCAGTGACTCCTCAGCAAATTCCATGTCATCCAGGGGGCCACTGAGTTTGGTGAATTCCACTTGTGGCAGATCTTGGTAGTCAATTTCAAAGAGTTTTCCCAGCGGACCAGTGAAAGCAGTGGGACTTTTGGTACTGCCATCAAGATGCTTGAAAACAGCTCTGAAAGGAAACTCATTCTGATGGAGTGAACAGCCAATGGTGTGCAATTTCCGCTCAATTTTATTTTCCAGAGCTGTTACAAGGCCTCCCTCCCAGCCAGTGTTTGTATTTGTGTTGTCAAGGAGGACAACTTTCAGGGTATGAACACTGTTGAACTCCTCCAAGACACTAGCAACTTCTTCACCAAGAAGAACTCCAGTCGCACCTTTAATTGGGATGACTCTGTGAGTAAGATATGTTCCACTTTCAGTTCCCGGCTCCTTTGTGAAAGTCAAATGGTGCTCTTGTCCCTTTCCTTTCTTCAGCTTAGTCTCCCCATTTTCATCCTTAACTTCTCTGTACAGCAAAGTGTCCTTGTCAACTTTCCCATCAACCCTAATACAGACTAACTTTTCCAGATCCTCATTGTGCTTTTCATCACTTTTCACTTTCATTCTAGCTTTTTTCCTGTCCATTTTCGATTTATCAACTATTATCTGTTTCACATCAAGGCCAGGCTCAAGCAGGTCCATAGCTTGTAAGTCCAGGAGGAAGGCATTAGCAAGACTTGCCCCAAGATTGGAAAAAACATCATCCCTGATCAGTTCCATGGCATATCTGGGAGTTTTCAAAAAGCTGTAACCTCCACTTGGGTGCCTCCTTGGCTTGAACTCTTCAGCTTCACCACCAGATGGCTGAAATGAAAATAAAAAATAAATTACTAAAGCGAAAATGGGGGAAAATAGGGGAAAAAGTAGGGAAAAATATGGGTAAAAATCGACGAAAATGGGCGGAAATAAGAATAAATTACTTAAACGAAAATGGGGGAAAAAAGTAGGAAAATAGGGGGAAAAAATGGGAAAAAAAATTCACGCAAAAAGTCGGCGAAAATGGGCGAAAAAAAGAATAAATTACTAAAGCGAAAATGGGGGAAAAAAGGGGGGAAATAGGGACAAAAAGTGGGGATAAATTTGGGCAAAAATGGGATAAGATATAAGAAAAAATATATATTACCTCTCATGATTCTCCTGAGCTGGATTCAAAAGAAATATCTTGTGAAGGTGTGGAGGCAAAAGTGGCCAAATCCACTTACTGCTGCTGTTGAATCTGGCTCTGTAATCTTTCTGCTTCAGCTGCAGCCCTCTGGTCTCTCTTCACAGCAGCTTTATCCACAGATCCCAGCTGGAAAGAGCCCTTGGGTCCTATTTTGGCTCTCTGATCTCTCAAGTATTCCCTCTCCTCTACTGGAACCTGAAATATTAAAGTATATTAAATAGCGGATCTAAAATAAGAGATAAAATCCTGAAAAAAAATTGATTATTAATTTCTATTACCAGGGGGGGGGGAAGGAAGATTACAGGAGGAAAATGCGGATATTTTTCAATTACAAGCATTGAATTTCCTTCCATTTAAAAGGCACCTAATCGCACTAAGTTAGGCCAGTTAAAAGTTTAAAAAATAATAGCATTACCTTCTTACTGGGAGGACAAGTGCAGATTATGTGCTGTTTGACAATTTTCTTTCCTGCACTTCACAGCATTGTCATCACAGGGACGAACAGGTAGCTTACAGGTGCAAGCAGAAATGTCAAAAAGTTTATCCAGCTTTTCCTCCAGATTCTGCTCCTGGACTGTAGAAAGAGATTTCCTGTTTATCTCTTTTGCTTTCTTGAAGCACACTTTATCCACCAATTTCACTACATAATATTCCTCATACAGGGGCAGCCGCGGGTTCACTGCCTGCCAGATCTCAATCACATCCTTTGCTATCATTTTAGCAATATCATAGTCTTTCAAGTCCGGGTAGCTGTTTTGGAGGAAATAACTGTACTGAATAACTTGGCGGAGGGTAGGAGGCTCTGTTTTATCCAAAGGGGAAGGCTGGCCACTGAATTTTTTGGCACTATCACTTCGAGTTAACACTGCAGACTTCCGTTTTTTACCCATTATGAAATATCTGAAAATAAACACCATTAAATGAACGCATCATAAAATAACTTAATTTAATACACATTTTATAGGTAAATATCATTAAAAAATACAAAATAATACACTAATAAACATCTATAATGCATTTACAATAAGTTTCAAGCATCGTTTTGTTAAAAAAGCCGAATTTTAATTGATTATTTTGATGAAATAAGGTCCGATATTTTGTTTGTTTACATTGCGCGAATGCCGCGCGCGCGATTTTACGCGTAAAATTCGGCAATTTTATAATTTAAAAATAATTAACAATCCTCAAAAAATACAATCATTTTCACAAATATGAGTTGGTGCAACGTTTTTTATTCATTAATACCTTTCTATCTAGACTAGTCCAAGATCACAGTTCCAAAATCAACCTACCTTAATATATATATTAATAACTTTTGAGTTGCAGATTGCTCTATTTATTTAATTAAAGGAGATGTTCTTGACAGCAGTAGCTGGCTTAGAAGTCTTATTCCGCCAGTTGTCTTAAGCAACCAGTAGTATGACCACAACATGTTAGAGTGCAATTGCATGCAATATTGATCAGTGTTGCAAGGTGCAAAAACTCCCTCCCCCCAAAGTGCCAAAACCCATTCCCCGAAGGTGCCAACCAACCTCCCCCTCCCCATAGGGTACCAAGAAAAAATGGGGCAAGGTGGAATCCCCCAGCTGCCACAAGTTAGGGGGAATCCCACCCAAACCTAACCTAAGAGAGAGAAGAGGAGGAGAAAGGAGAGAGAAGATGTTCTTGCTGGCATGTCGCATCGTATGATAAAGCTCTTGACCTCAGTACCTGGCTTAGAAGTCATATTCTGCCAGTTGGCTTGGAAGGCTTAATCTGGCTAAGAAGACGTAAATGGGTTGTTTAGGTGTGTATATATATATATGTTAATAACTTTTGAGTTGGCAGATTGCGCTATTTATTTAATTAAAGATGTTCTTGACAGCAGCAGCTGGCTTAGAAGTCTTATTCCGCCAGTTGTCTAAAGCAGCCACTTGGCTTAGAAGGTATAACCAGCCATTTGGTATAGTGTATACACATGTATATTTATTGAAGCAAACGTACAATGTTTACATATACCCGCATCACCGCTGTTACTCCTCAATATCGATTATACATATATATACACCCAGGAAAGCGTTTGTTTTAACCGGATAATAAAACACAACTACATCATTCTGTTTATTTAGACGAGTTAATGGACATAATTTAACATAGATGAAATATATAGGAACAAATACAATAAAAAATAGTTCAGAAGAATTCTATGCAGCAAAAAATACACACTTTAAACGAAGGATATATATATATTAGGCCGGGTCGAAACGGGGTCAAGGTCAAGATTTTGCTTAGCATCAAAAATCAAGGCTGTGGGACCTTCGCTAACCCCCCCTACCGATACTCACGTTTTTCCATATGAATTTTTATGGGAAATAGGCCAAAAATCGAAATTCGTAAAAATCGACCATAAATATTAATTTTTTTGCTTTCGGATGGCCAAAATCGAGTTCCCAGCACGAATTACATCAGAATAGACCATTCACCAACTTTTTTTGCGATCGGGGGGTAGGGGGTAGGGTCTTAAATCCGGTGCTGACTCATAGCACCGGATATAAGACCTAATATTACATTATTTTTGTTTTTTTCTCTCCAGATTCCTATTTAGGTACCTAGAATGTTAAAAGTTTGTATTAAAATGTTATTTAATTTTAAAATATCAGTAATAAATAAAATATAGTTAAAATCTTATTAAATTAAATTATGGCTACTAGGAAAAGAAGCCACAATGCAGCCTTCGGATATCCAGCAAAATTTTCATCTGCCATGATGCCGTCAAAAGCTGTTGTTGTAAGGCACTTCCATTTTATTGTTAGAGAGGAAGAATCTAAAGCACAGGGTAAAATAAGTAAAAATGATTGCTATAACATAGTTCAAGATATGAAAGAAATTTGGCAAAAATTTTCTTTCCCAACAATTGATACAAAGGGAATTTATGTTAGAGTTACTAGACTTATAGAAGATGCTGATAAGTTAACTAAATGCCCTATGATAAAAAGAAATGAAAAATATGAAAAATTAAAGAAATATGACGAGATGTTTGACATATCTCCATGCCACTGTTATGATAAAGGCATAAGGGATAGAAAACTTTGTAGGTGTGAACATAAAATACCTATTATAGAATGGGAAGTTTTTATTGGTCAAAAAGAAAGAAAAAACCAGTTAGGAAAAATTGATAAAAAAAACTACTTCAAGTAATTTGAGAAAGTTGGGCAAAATCCAAAAAGCACAGGAAAGGGAAAAGAAATCAAAAGAAAAATTAAGAGAAGCAAGAGAATTTGCATCATCAGAAGTGATAGAAGATAATGAAAATGAAGATGTTGATTTTCAAGACAGAGAGGACTTAGATTATGAAGAAGACTTAGAATTAATAGAAAATTTTCAAAATAGATATACCTATGAAAATTTAGCCAAAACTTCAGAATGAGCAATTGCTTCAGATTAGAACTAAACCTCTAGAAATACTAGATTTTCCATGTCACAGCCAAAGCGTTGAACGGGGTGTGAACTTAGTAACTAAATCTAGCCAGGAAAGAATTGGTTATATTAATCTGCATAAATTTATTTTAAATACTTTAGAGTCTAGAAAAGAACTGCCTACTTTTGAGTGGAAAGGTCAATGGAAGGAATAAAAAAAAATTAGTTTTAGGTCAAAAATTTTATTGAATTTCTCTCTTAATTTCTAAATTTCTACCAATAATAGCTAAATAGAACTGCCTACTTTTGAGTGGAAAGGTCAATGGAAGGAATAAAAAAAATTAGTTTTAGGTCAAAAATTTTATTGAATTTCTCTCTTAATTTCTAAATTTCTACCAATAATAGCTAAAAATTTATGTATTACATTTTTTTTCATGAATTTTTGTATTTTTTAATTTTTTTTTCATTAAAAAATAAATATAACTGTTTTGTAAGCGAACTTTGGTGGTAATAAAAAAATTTCGAAGTAAATCACAAATTATTTCGAATTTTATGAATTTTCTGAGAAAACTGAAACCGGTAGGGGGGTAGGGGTCCTCAGAATTAAAAAATATTTTACCAGGGTGTTACTATGATTGATTGAACCACCTCACACTATGTACCTAAAAAATAAAAAATTTCGACCCGGTCTAATATATATATATTTTTAAATAATAATATTGCTACAGATGAAAGCTATATACATATTTAATATATGTATGAGCAAATACATACTTATATATAAGCATCAGAAATAATAATAATAGTACAGGATAAAACTATATACCCATTTAATATATGTACGAGCAAATACATACTTATCTATAAACTTCAAAACAATAAAAATAAAAATACATACACTTTATGTTCTACGGTTAACTAAAATACTAAACTCGCACGTGATCGAGTCTACAGTTACATCATTGTTGCTTTGTACTATACAATAAATACGATTTAACATTATTTCACCGCTCAAGGTATACGGGTACCTATACTCAATGTAAAGGGCCTCCAATTCGTTCAAAACTATTTTTGTGCCCACTTTACATTCGGTTGGCAAGTTATTACTCTCTTTAAACACGAACAGAATACAATCAAAATCACGCACAAAGAGGGCATCGTTCGCCACAACGTTATTATTAAATTCAAGTTTACAGACACTCCTTTCCAATCCGAGCTTTTCAACCGTGAACTCTTCTTCACAATGCATATCTGCAGTTCAAATAATCTTCTAAGTCGTAGCGACAGCTGCTCGTTATATAAAGAAATAGCTCTTCAGGGTGAACAGTGTACGTGAGCTCAGCCTTGTACCGATCAAGTCCTTTGTACCAAAGTTCAACATATTTTGAAGAGTCTAAATCTTTTAAATACGCGTCCAATTCCAAACCATTCTCGCCATGTTCATTCCTACACTCGGTAAACCCGTTGAAGGACCGTGTCAAAATAAAGCATATCGGTATCACGTGCGTCTAATGTAGGCTTTAGCTTGGGGAAACCGACTATTTCAAACATTCTGTCGAGGATGAAACGGTTTCGCGCGGGGACAAGGACGTTATTATCAGACGACATTCTTCCACATCAGCCGTATATCAATGCATGGCTGGTCGCTATTTATACATAACGTACAAATAATGGCATATGACGGAGCATCACTAATGTGTTCTCTTCTTGTGCCTCACATGCAGGTATTTTATAACGATCCTCGCCCCACTTCTCAACTATCACGAAGACTCTATTCATCTCCTCAACACTTAAATAAATAACATTCCGTTTACCAGAGTTTGTTTGTCTACAAGTCGTTTCCAGTACATAGTTAATGGCGCCGGTTTTACACCTGAACACACGCAGTGACTTCGTCACGGACACATTGTGTACGACATTGAGAATGCTGTTCAACGAAAGCTCCATCGTTTTCTATTGTGAGGACTGCACGTCCAGTCAGTTCAAGCTTTGAGATGACAATGAGCAGCCGGTGCGCGGTTTGGCACGGAGACAGGTGTGGGGAAACGAGTCACACGGGCGAGTCATACCAAGCTTTAATGTTTCGTATACGGGTTTGTTCCAGCATGAAAGAGTCATGTGAATACTTGTGTACCGTTATACCGGGCAATCGTTTAGAGAATTTTTCCATCTGCGATACGTGGAGTAATACCGGCTTTAATGCTTTATCACGCCCACTCCCCAGAACGCGCACCAGACCTCTTCGTTCAGGAATATTTTCTCGAACTACGCACATTTTATTAACACTCCAGCGCACTATTTGAGAGAAACATGTTTCCATATTTATCCTTTTTGCTTAGCAAGCGATACTCGTCTCTAAATTCTATTAAAACCTCACACAAGCCTTTAGCCACAACCTCACTGCGAACCTCATCATGATGTATATGAATGTAGTGGTAAAAATATTTTAGATTGTCCATGATGACAAGATTTACATTCAGCCGCAGGGTACGCGTACTCGGTATGATGCAGCATGATATAATACCGCTTGTCACACCACTCATCAACAAGACTCACTAACCATACCCGTTGCGTCACTCCTGCACGTGTTGTTTCTTTCACTTTATGGTATATGTACGTGTTTACGCAGTTTAGTCTTACACCGTAGTCAGGGCCGTAACTAGGGTTTAGAAATTAGTGAGGTCCAGATTTTTTTCGAGCGCGGCGGGACGAGCAAAATTCAGACCAAAATGACATCTACAAACACAACCCAAGCTATACACTAAACACAAAACACAAAACGCTCGACGCTCCCTCTTTTCAAAAGAAAAGCGGTAATATGCGTTTCATACACGGAGAACGGTTCAGTCTCTTTTTTTTTTTTAGGAAATAATTACCGAGGTCCGGACCTCGGTGACTTCATAGGTAGTTACGGCCATGACCGTAGTCCATTACATCGTTTGTACCACGAAATCCAGCAATGCTCTCGCCAGAATATCCATAGAGTATTTGAACCTCTTGCTCCTGACGCTTCGCACGGCTCAATGTATCCTCAAAAGTCTCAAAGGAGGGAGGGAGTCTTTCAGTATTCACCACATCTGTAGACTTTATCGAATACTACTTCATAAATGTCGAGCACGCATTATCAAAGGTAACCATCACTATTTTTCGTCTACGTGAGAATTCTTCAAAATACACGTCTGAGTTCCAGGGCTTGGTGCGGTCAACTGAGCACGCAGAGATATACTCAGTAGGGTGGAGTGAAAAAATTAAAATTTGTAGATTTAAATCTAATAGCGCACAAAACCTGTGTATTACATCCCTTATTTATACTGTTAAGGAAATAAATGAAAATAAATATATCTTGAGGTCCCCCAACCCCTCTCAAAATACACAAATATTCATTTTTTTTTCGGAAAACCAATATAATTTGAAATCTCGAAATCTTTCTGCATTACTTATTTACTTTATATGTAAAAATGGAAAAAATGGAATTCGTAAAGTATAATTTTAAAATTTAATATATTTGGAAGTTATCACTGTTAATTTTTCACGCTAGCTAGGCGTCAAGGGTATAAAAGGAGGGCACGTTTCTGTTTCTCCCTCATTCACGCTTTGTCGCTGCTGAGGTACACATCTACTTCTTAACTCCGTGACAGACGTTCTGTTAACTATAGCAAACCTTTTGCCTCATATAGCTCTCTTGTTGCTGGAGATTTGATTTACAGTATTTTATTTGTTATTTACGTTATTTACGTTATTTATTAAGATATAACCTTTTCAGTTTGTCAATTCTTTAAAATTATGGCTGAAAATATAAAACTGAGAATACGAAAAAAAATGAAATGCCCTGTGTTTGGAGCGCCACACAAGCTCAGTGCACTTGTTTTGCCGACCTATGAAGCTGTAATGAAACACTATTTCTGGATAAAGATGGACTTAAAATCTGATCACGAGACAAAAGAACCCACTGTTTCTGAAATATCAGAGATTGTTGCTACAGAAATTCTCGCATACGAATTCTACAGATGATTAGAGCATATCATGAGAAGTACGCGAAGCTTTTAAAGCCATTCAAACGAAGATAGCACGATGAAAAGTACAAAATAAAGGTGCAGTGTTTCAGAGATGAAGCAAAGCCCAAGTTGTTTGATATTGCTTTTTGCAAGTGTGATCCCACTGGATGTCATATGACAAAAACCTAAAGACACCTCACAGGGAACACACGTTCCTTCAAGATCAGAGAACTAACAGGATGATGATTATTGGTAATGAGATAATGTAACAAAAACTAAAAAGTGCAACTTTGAGAAAACAACAAGAAATTACCCGAGTAAGTAGTGTTCGTGAACCTGTAATTTCAGTGCAGTCAAATGAAGTGACCATTGGAGCAGCAGTGATACAGAGTCAACTTCTGATTTGGAATTGGAGGAAGTTCCTAGCAACATGGTTTCTGTATCTTCACCTTCCATATCCACACCGACAAGTTCTAAATGTGAAACACCGTCCACTCGTATGCGACTCAAACTACCAGCATTGGCAAGGGCCTGTGACAGACATGGCATGTCAAATAGATCGGCTGCTGCAATTGCATCTGCAGTGCTGCAAGTCAGTCTTTGGCATATTGACAGATGATTCCTCTAATGTGATAGACAGCAGTAAAGTACTTTGGGAACGGAAAAGGATAAGAGGTGAACTACGTGAAGCGAAAACAGATCTCTTTGGCCTAAATTTTGATGGGCGTAAAGATAAAACGCTATTGCAGCTGGAAGAAGACGCTATAGCTTGTAACAAAACCACAATGAAGAGCATGTATCATTATTGTGCAGGAACCTGGTTCCAAGTATATAGGGCATATAACACCAAGACATGGTATGGCAATGAGCATTGCAAAAGGCATTCTCGATTTTTTTAAGATTTAACAACGTGTGTGTTGAAAAACTATTATGCGTGAATGCGATGGTACGAATGTAAATACAGGAAGAAAGGCAGGAGTAATCAGAACGTTAGAGATAAATATTGGCAAACCATTACAGTGGTTAGTGTGTCAGCTTCATGCGAATGAATTACCCTTGCGCCACTTATTACTTCATCTAGATGGAAGAACTACAGGGCCACGTACATTTTCTGGTCCAATTGGCAAAGCTTTGCTAAGGTGTGAAGAGCTCAAAGTTGTCGAATTTAACACCGTCGCTAGTGATTTGCCTACAATTGACGTAGAAGTACTAAGCACTGATGAACAATATTTGCTGAATATTTGCCACGCCGTTGAGACCGGTCAATGTTCAGAAAGTTTGTTACGAAGCAATACTGGTGCAGTGGAACAATGAATCCATCACATAATCTGCAAATATTAGCAAACTTCGTCATGAAAATATATGCTTCAATGTGGTTTCACATCAAGATGAGCCCTTCCTGTAAAGACGGAACTAAACATCTTTGGCGAACAATCCACAAGTCTCGATATCTGTCTACAGAGCTGAAACAAGTTATTGATCCTGTAATCCCATTAGGAATGCTTTCCGATGCTCGTAAGGCAATCAGAGAATTAGCAATCCGTAGAATCATGATAGCAAAGAATGAACAGAAACCCGGAATTAGGGATTTCTGTGTACCAAAGCTAAACTTTGCAGCCACCGATTATGTCGATCTCATTGCCTGGCAGAAAGAGACAAGAACAGTACCACCACTCATAGCTGAGTTAAATGAAACTGACTTGAAAAAGTTCGTGAGTGATCCAGCATCAATGTTACGGTTTCTTGATTACCCGTGTCACACATAAGCTGTAGAAAGATGTGTTAAATTGGTCACAGAAGTATCGTCTGCAGTTTGCGGGTCAGAACGAAGAGATGGCTTCATCCGTGTACGATTAGAGTCAAGGAATATTATGCCATATTTCAACTCCAAAGCACAATATCGCTTGGTATAAGCTAAACAATAAACAGTTAGTGACTGTTCCAGCATTAAGGTTGGGTGGGCTTGGAAAGGGTGGAACTCGACTTGCAGTCACCTCCACGTGGTGAGTTCTGGGTAGTTTGAGCTAATACATAAGAGCTTCAAATCAGCGAAGAGCTGCATTTTTCAAGGCCATGAAAACAAGAGTGGATTATACACACAACAGAGAGAGAATTGTATCTCTCATGAATGAAGATAAAGGTTGATTACGAAAAATTTTAGATAGAAAATGTTTTTTTTTTTTTTTTAGTTTTGGGGTAAATTTTCAAATTATCCCAAAAAAATAATGTCGTGGGGGGACCTCAAGACCAATGGGTAAAACAATCAAATTTGTGCAGGATGTTAAGGGAACCTAGTCAAAACTTTTGGGTGTTACTAGAAAATTATATTACACAAATGAAAAATCACCCCTATAGCGTAGCTCCACCCTAATACCCAGGTAGTAGCAGGAGTCATGTGACCTTTGATCGATCATACACGGGGCGGAGCTTAGGGCTTTTTCCTGTAAATGCACACACACACACACACACACACACACACACACACACACACACACACACACACACAAAAGGAGAAAATGAAACGCTAATTGAAACATGATTTATTTAATAAACATATCATCGAATTATTCAAGGTGTGTATATATTCAAATACGCGTAATAAATAAAATAAACATATCGTTAACAAGTAAATATATATATATATATATATATATATATATATATATATATATATATATATATAACGAAACAATCAAGGGCTATGGTACCCAAAGGGTACGGTGTTGTAAGTACCAGGCACCTGGCAACGTTTCCTATATGTGTTACGACACAGTTTCGTACCCCTAAGTTCCTTCACAAAACCCAGCTTCTGGGCCCGAAAAATGTGGGTCCCTACAGTCAGTTGGGGCGATTAGTCGCCTTCATCTTCCAAGCAAAGTAGCTCCTTCAACGAATCAAAGTTAACGATCCGTCGGTTTGACTGGTTAAGCGTGATGCTCTTTGCCTTCACGATATATTTCATCTCCTCCCCCACCATCAACCGTACCCCATAAGTTTTTGGACCTGCGGAGAGAAAAGAGTCGGCGTATGCGATGGTAAAGTTCTTAAAATAGACGATAGAAATAGTTTCCAAGATGGTGTAAATACGATTATGGAGTGGACGGATAAGTGGCAGATGCAATTTAACGTAGACAACTGTAAAGTTTTGCATATAGGTTATCTTAACAACAATTACACGTACACGATGGATGATAGATAGTTAGCGAGCGTTGACGAGGAAGTAGATTTAGGCGTACGCGTATCTAAGGATTTAAAAGTTAGGAACCAGTGCCTGGAGTCTTCGCAAAAGCTAATAGGATGTTAGGCTTTATAGCGTGTAATTTCGAATTTAAATCAAAGAATATTATGTTGCCCCTTTATAAGTCCCTTGTCAGGCCTCAGTTAGAATATGCCGTTCAGTTTTGGTGCCCGTATTTGCGTGAGGATATTGATAGGTTGGAAAGGGTTTAGCGACGCGCCACGAAACTAATTCCGTCACTACGCAACAAGTCTTACGAAGATAGGATAAAGGAGTTAGACTTGCATTCACTTGAAACTAGGAGATTGAGGGGGGAGCTTATTGAAGTTTTTAAAATCGTTAATAACATCGATAACGTAAATTTTGACAAACTGTTCACTTTCGGTAATAGCAATACTCGTAATAACGAATTTAAATTACGTGGCAGACGTTTCATTACTAACATCGCTAAAAACTTTTTTACGTTAAAATAATTGAAAAATGGAATAATCTTCCCGTGTCCGTCGTGAACTCTACCAGCGTTAATATGTTTAAAAACTGTTTAGATAGGCGTTTTAAAAATATTAACGTTGTTTAAAATAAAACAATTAACAACAGGAGCTCTGGGAGCAATGGTCAAGGATAAGTCTGTTGACGATTAATGCCAGCTTGTGACGTGCCAGTGTGTGATATGCAAGCAATAAAATTATATTAAAAAAAAATATTAGACTAACACGAACTTAAATGTAGCTCGTAGCGTAAACTAATCCACTTTTTGTTATACTCTTCATACTTTTCTTTTCTTTTCTTATCCCCTCTTTACTTGCATGCCTGTAGTTTGCATGGTATGACAGTGTTTGAGCCAAGACTGTATTTGCATGATTTGTAAGCGTTCTTATATTACTTCGTTTCATCTTTCATCCCTTTCTTATTCTCTTCGACTATTTTTCCGACTTGTCGGCAGTGGCCTGCGGATGATGATGGTGAGTCTTTCTCTCTCTTTTTCTGAATCAATGTTAACCCACGAACGATAGGTTTTGCTACTTACTGAACCCCTTATTCTCTTTTTTTAACCCCCTACATTCTTCTTTATCTCGGGCTAACCTTAGAGTGGATCTTAGGGTCTTTGTTAGCCTTAGCTCTGTAGATCTGTAGATCTAGTCTTATTTGCACAACGTAGATGTGTCACAAATTGGAGTATTAGCAAATCAAATGTTCCCGAATCAGCGTAAGAAGTTTTTGGAAGTTTATAAAGAAGCTACAAGTCAACGTTACGGATCTTTGCTTTGTGACCTTCACCCGCGAAACACGTTTAGAGTGTTTCTAAGAACGAATATATTCCCAAACGAGCTTGAAATGGTGTATATTCCAGAATGACAAAGAGGCTAAAGAAATACCATGAATTAATAAAAATGTATCATCGAGTGCCCTGGGCATTGCAACAGATGTTTGTTAAAAATATTGACTCCGACTTTTTAAAATGCATTTGTGAAATCTGTCTTAATGTTGTAAAATGTAATATACCAATGAAACAACCCCCTCAGAAGGCTCGCCTACGCCGTTACAAAAACAATACGTACACTCGCTCGTAAAAGTCAAACTGTGGGGAAGAAAAAGCGAATTATTGTACACAGAAGGGGATCATTCCTCCCCATCTTATTTTCAGTTTTGGGACCTTCACTGACTAGATTAATATAATGAAGAAAGTAGTCGTGATTCCGCTCGAGGTGTATGCTTCACTGCAAAGCTCAAAGAGTCCATATATGGTACTAGAACCCCGTAAAAGCAGGTTTAAAAGAATGGAAGGCGAATTGTTAGACCTATTAAACAGTGAAAAGTCACCTGATGAAAAAAGAACCTTATACCAAGAAGCTCTGCAGAAATTTCTTCATGAGTACGAAAATTATAAGAATCCGACAGAGATTCCCGTGGTTATTAGGCACAGCGCGGAAAACGATGAGCATGGAGGCATAGGGCCTGGGGCCGAAGCTAGAGATGACCAGTCAAAGAAAAGCGGGTCGACCCCACAACATATCGAACATGTATTAGAAAGCAGTCTCCCATATACATTGAGGAATAAAGGCTTAAGTCTTTATAATCTATTGAGTGAGGACTCGATTATACAATGGACCGATACAGGTGAAGTCATTGTTGAAGGAACAAAGGTACAGGGATCGAATATCGTTGGCATCGTCCATGACCTGGTGAGAAAGTGCGATAGGCCATCACCATCAGGATGGAAGCATATTAAATCACGACTACAACAAATAAATGTCCCCTAAACATTCATGCATAATCTGAACAGGTTCAAAGACTTGGAGCAATCCTCGCATGTGCCACAACTGAGCACACCATCATCCCCAGCAGTAACATCTCTGAAGAGGAGAAAGAGGAGACCAAACAACAACGGTCAACCCTCTTCACGTGCCTCTAAAATGGCTAACATCTTAAGAAAACGTTATTATAACATTTCTACCCTGACCTCCTACGGCGGTGTTGATAGTCTGTACAGAGGTATTTACCATGATAGAGTAGGGAAAAAAGATGTTCAGAGGTTTTTGCAGGAGCAGAATGCTTATACACTTCATAAGCCGGTGAGAAAAAGGTTTAAAACAGCCAAAACAACAGCAGCTTCAATTGACTCTATTTGGCAAGCGGATTTAACAGACATGCAAAGATACTGTATAATGGTGGCTACCGCTACATCCTATTCATAATATACGTATTATCTAGATATCTGTAGCTAATTCTCCTGAAAAATAAACCGCCTGAAACAATTGCTAAAGCCACCAAAACGCTAATGTTGAAAGAAAATAGGATTCCAGGCTATTTTTGTACAGCCATGGGGAAAGAATTTATAGGCCGAGTTTTCAGAACATGTTGGCAGAGTTTAATATCAGTTACTACACTAGCAATTCTATACATAAGGCTTCTTTAGCTGAAAGAGTTCAGCGTACCATAAAGGAACGCATGCATCAATATTTTACACATAAAAACACACAGATATCTAAACATTCTCGAATCATTGGCTTCATCATACAACCATTCACACCATCGAGCGATTGGACAACACCTAACGAGGTTTTAGAAAGAGGTACGCACACAGAGTGTGAGGTGAGAAGAGATATTCGTAGAACCACCACACTCTACACGTTTCAAAATCAATGATTATGTAAGGCTATCGCGCTCGGGTAATAAATTCGCGAAGGGATTTGAACAAGGATGGACAAGTGAGATTTTTAAAGTTAGGGCTATGAGACTTAAAGGCGAGATAATGTTGTATTAGGTTGAAGATTTGAATGGGGAAGAAATCGCAGGAGGCTTTTACTGCGAGGAGTTGCAGAAAGTGACATTTAATTTAGGAAAAAAGTGTTTAAAATTGAAAAAAATTTAGGAAGCAAAGGTACAGGAAAGAGACAAATGTACCTGGAGAAATGGCTAGGGTACCCAGAAAGCTTCAACACCTTTATAAAAGCTGATGCAATAATGAAGCTTAAATAGTATGTAACATGGTGCCTAACCATTTCTATGTCACACTCCCGTCCTCTTCTTCTCTGTCTGTACATCCTGGCAACACACTGGCCAACTTTGTAACAGATATCCACAGCCCCATAGGATTGGGCCGTGAGTCGTATGAGGTTGGAATTTGCGAATTCCAGCTGGCCACCAAATTTTTAACTGTAGAAAAGGAACAGAACATTTTTTTGGTTCTTACAAGATTCGACGAGCGTGAAAAATTAGGCATAACCTTAGATGATACTATGCGATCAGTCTTGTTCGGTGGGATACAGTACTTTAGTGCAAAAGTAATATTAGGACTCGGCCATTATGACAGGGCATCGGATATTGTGTGGGGCTTAAATAATGGTCTTGAAAAGCCACGCCTAACCACCGATTTACTTTTTGAAGTAACATAGACAGGCTCGCACACACGCTGATGTTAAAATCAACGATTAGTAGAAATATTAAAAACAAAGAGCTGTTCACAATTATGCCTGAGGGCCGATATGGAACAGCCCTCCAAAGAGATACCTTTCAGGAAGCACAACAGGATTTGTCCAGCCTAATGTATCAGCTGAAATTGGAGAAATTGAACGATGGCCACCCTGACCCAGACATGTGCTTTATTTACAGCAATATCGCGGGGCACCAGTTTCTTGGGGATACCCAGGCACGCCTGCTGCGCATCGCTCACATTCCCAATCATAGAAGACAGAGTTTGAGCATCACATATGACAAACCTCATTATGTCAATGACGCCACTAATCTATTAACCAATATCTCAATATAAGAACGACTGAGGGGAAAACTTCCCATTCGGTGCTGTGAGCTTAACAGTGAAGCTCCACTTTCGTTGCACTGTGCTATAATGACCCGAAGGCCTTTCACAGTATATCGAGGGGTGAGATACCAGCGTGGGAGCGGGCTTCGATCCATTTTTTCAACCATACTGCTCACGGCTGTCCCTTTGTTGAAGAGGGGTGCCAGATATCTCAGGAGAAAAGCGTTACAATCAGGTCTTAACACAGCAGAAGACATAATGGCGGGGACTAGGCCTAAAGAAGCTCTAAAAAAGCATTTAAAAAAAGCGTACGCGGGAAGAAATCATCAAAGATGCAAAGAGAAAAATGCGCCGTGGTGGGAAGAAAAGGGCTGTCCGGAAGAAGAATGGGTTACCAGCACATGTGGTATTAAACGTAAAAGGACATCAAAAAAGAAGTGTTCTAAGCGACTGAAACCTATGGTTGATCATTTTTTGTAACTGATGTAAGCAAAGGATATTGCTCTTATGAATCATAGGCTGTTTGCTACTTGTCGAGAGAGATGGCACTATTTCTGACTCGTCATGGCACGCTTCATCCATCCATGTAGCTCACAATGTTGTAGATCGGAGCTGTCCCTCTTTGACATGCTCCCAACACAAGTTTCTATTGTGCACAGTGACTTTATTACGATTAACCCCTTAAACACAATTAGTTTCCAGATTGCTCCTATAGAATTCGTGATACCCAGCTAAGGCCCTTACTTTTTTGATCCAAGATGCTGCACATGTACGCTAAACTACGTATAGCCCATTCAGATGGAACTCATTGCGAAGACAAATACTTTGTATTTCCAGAAACAAACTTTCTACACTCCATATTTAGCCAGTGTGATGTGTATTTAAATCAGATCAACATCTCGGCAGGAACGGGGTATTATTACCTACGAGCCTATCTGTAAAATGTCCTCAACTTTTCCAAAGAAGCGAAGGATACCTTTTTAACTGCTGAGGGCTATTATCAGGCTAAAGACGAAAGCAGTATAAAGGACAAATTTACAAATTCTGAAAAGAAGATATATGAATGCTTCGGACGCCTGCATACAGACTTCACATTCCAAGAGAAGCTGCTTGTGAATAGGGTCGATATGAAAATAAAGCTCACTCCCACGAATCCTAAGATCTGTTTAAATCTTGGAGCTGATCAAGAAGAGGGCGCAAAGGCCGTTGTGATTCATATTATGGAAACAATCCTTCGTGTATGCCGTGTGAAATTAAGTTCGCCTAAACAATTAGAAATTGAAAAAAATTTACTACATGCCACAGTAAAATACCTAATTAACAGAGTACAGGTCAAACTATACACGATGCCCGCAGGGTTGGCATCGAAACAGATAGAAAACATCGCCCTGGGAGCGCTACCTAAAAGGTTATTAATTGGAATGCAGGAACACGTTTCTGTGAATGGGAAATATAAAAAGAACGCCTTTAATTTCGAAAATTTCGGGGTTAAAAATATAACCATATACGTCAATGATGTAGCGTTAGGGGGTGCATTAAAAACGGATTATTCATCAGAAGCCGTGTTCCCGCTTTGCTCGAGCGCTTATAGATCTTGTACATAATGCCGGTGCATGCGATGAATTAGGGATTGGTGTAACGCAAAAGGAATTCATCGAGAAATTTAACCTTTACCCGTTTGATATTACCCCGGACTTATCTGCTAGTGTAAGCACACACTTTAAGTCCACAACAGAGTGGAAACATCTCAGTCAGATTAGAATTCGCAAGCCGCTAGACGCCCCTATAGCATAACTCAAATCACAGGCCCTAATAGAAATCGACAGATTCAGGGGTGTATTCACTGACTTTTAAAATGGATGCGAATACACTCCAGAGAGTAATAAATAATGACCGAATTACACGCTCCAAATTTATCGGCGTGTTTGCGAAGAACGAAACGTTGAAGATCCTGACTACGAGAGACTGCGGCGCACTTATTCAAACACAGATTTTAGGGGAGGTGAAGGACTTCACTGGATAGCCGTCCACTTTAAAAACAGGGAGCGAATGTACTGTTTTAACTCGTTTGGGGATCATCCTTAGAATGACCCTATTATTGTAAAATTTCTCGAGCAAATGTATATCCTCCAAATTGTCTGGAATCCTTACAGGTTCCAGGGCTACTATAGCAATGTATGTGGCATGTACTGCCTTTCATTTCTCTTACACATGGCACGTTGGGAGGAGTTTACAAGTTTTTTAAATTATTCGATTTGTGTGACTGCGCGAAATGATACTCTGGTATGCAAACAGATAAAAAAACGTTTCCCGCTTGTATGCACTCGGTGTATTGTGTGAAGTTTTATGCGTATATATATATATATATATATATACATATATATATACAGTGCCCGCGAAAAGTATCCGATCACCCTTAAAATTTGTATTTTTTACATAAAAAACAATGTTTAAATGTATACTAACCTTATATTAGTATTTTGTCATCTCTCCTTTGGTTTGGATGACTTGTTCTAGACGTTTTGGCATGGATTTAATCAAGTTTTGACAAACTTCCACTGATATTTCCTTGCACCATACCTTTTTGATGGCCTCTTGTAATTTTTCGACTGAGCCAGTGTCGTGGCATTCAACCTTATTTTTTATTATTAGCCACAGATTTTCTATCGGATTGAGATCTGGACTATTACCAGGCCAATCCAAAATATCAAATTTATTGTCAGTAATCCATTTTGTCACTATTTTGGCCCTGTGACATGGTGCACCATCATGCATGTATGTTTTTGTCCTTTGGATTGCCATTGCCATTGGAAGTTTATCCTGTAGCATTGCTAAATACCGTGCACCATTCATAGTTGTGTTCTTCGGAAGAAAATATAAGTTTCCACGCCCATAGTAACCGAAACAACCCCAAACCATCACACTTGGAGGGTGTTTCATTGTCTTTAGGGTGTATTTAGGGTCCATCCTATTTGAGCCAATAGGCCGGTGAACCTTTTTTGGACAACTTCTGAATGTCAAAAATGTCGACTCATCGCTAAATAAAACCTTCTTCCAGTCATCAACAGTCCAATGAATGTATTTTTTACAAAATGCGACACGTTTTTTACGCATTTTTTCATTAATGAACGGTTTCTTAGCAGCATGGCGAGATGGTAATCTGAGTTCTTTTTGGAGCCGCTCCTGGATAGTTCGTTCAGAAACACCAGATAACAAATTATTCATATTAAATTTTATTTCTTTCGCAGTTATTGTTGGGTTTTTCAATACTAAACGTTTCATAAGTTTGTCTGTTCGCGAATTTGTTTTTCTCGGTCTGCCAGATCGTTTTTTAGGGACTGGCGTGGTTAGGCCACCATTGTTCTCAGCCCGTGAAACCCATAAATTAACGGTACTTTGGGATATGTTTAATTCCTTAGCTATCTGTCTCTGTGATTTCCCACATGCATGCAAAGCAACAATAGCACCTCGACAATCACTCTTAAGTTGTTTTTTAGCACACATTATATATAAATTTTATTTACACCACTTTCTGTAAAAAAAAAAAAAATATCAAGAAATTTACACAAACAGTGAAATCTGACAAATTTGAGACACAGCCACCCGCAACGAAGGCTACCAGAACACTAATTTGAGAATGCGTTGGATAGCTCTCATATCAGCGAGCAACCTCAAAGTTACCAGATGTCGCTAGAACAAATAGAAAGTGAATTACGTGTCTCTGAATATCAAGGGAAAATATTGTATTTTCTTGAGTGATCGGATACTTTTCGCGGGCACTGTAGTTGTAACTTGAGTAATTGTAACAATATTGTGTAAAATATAAATTGTCTCCAATAATGTTAATTTGTGTACCGTTTAAGGAGGAGTCTTATGCTCTGTGTAGATCGTTTAAAATGTAATGGATGCTAATTCTGTAACTAATTTAAATTGGATATAATGCATAAAAAATTGATGCCAATGTCACTCCTATATGTGTGAGAAATATTGAAGAACTTATTCCGTAAAATTGTATACAGTAAGTTGTACTGTTTTATAAAACATTCCTCATGGTTCTAGCATTTAATAAATTGATGAAAAATACCCTGCGCCTACTTCTTACCCGAAACACACACAAGAAAAAGAGAAAAACTTACATCACTTCTCTGACGATCTGACAATCATTGTGCCGTAACACTTCCACATCCTTATTCAGATGACTTGTGTTTCTTCAAAACTATTACAAAAAGATTCTATAACACGAACGAGTTCTGCATCAGTCCTTTAAGGAGAAAGGATACGGATGTAGACAGAATTTTTAAAAATTATTTTGGCTAGTTCATACGTTTTTCTAATAATAGCCATATTGTGTGGAAGGATGACTGGCTGGACTTACTAAGCACCGCCAGCAGTCACAGAGTTTCGAACCCCTGGGCAGACAGCTTTACACTTCAAAATGTGTTTATTATGTATTTTTATAAAAATAATTAACACGCAAAATAATTTGCAATATTGCAATTATAATATTGAACCTTAATATTATAATTTTATATTATAATATAATATATTATAATATTATAATTATAATATATTATAATTATATAATATATTATATTTATAATATATATTATAATTTTATATTATAATATAATTAATTATAATATTATAATTTGCAATTATAATATTGGACCGTATTAATCACATTTAATATGATTCTCATTCTTTGTCTATAACATATACTTCCATCAACATATATATATATGTACATAGGAGGAAAGAGTTACAAGTAGTTGCAAGGAGTTACAAGGACAAGGTGAAATCTCAAATACCTTTCGAACCACTCAGGGGAGTTCGTGGTTTGTGCCACCTTTAAGGGAAAATGATGAATAACTACATTTGACATTGAGCTTATTATGGATTTTTATAAAAATAATTATCAATTGCAAAGGAGGAGTCTTGATTATTATAATATTGAACCGTGTTATGGTTGGGCTAATTGAATGCCAGGATGGGATGAGACGGGCTATATATATATTATATAATAACATGCAAAGAGCGAAGCAGTTAGTAATTCTAAAAGCCTACCTGTAGAACTTTCTATAAATTTTTAAATTAATTCGTAATTATTTGATAAACAAAATAAATTAAAAATTCACTCTCTAAATACTTAATAGATTAAAAGTACGGGGCTCCAATAAACCTTAGCCCCCCCGCACATGGCCTAAACCATTAGAGGTACAGTAAAACTAAACATACCCTACAAAAGAGAATTTAATCTTGCATTTAATGAAACAATTAAAACTTGGTGTTCCCCTCCATCGTTACGCAAATTTGCTAAAACAGTTTCAATGTGTTGCGTCATTGTATCCTTCGAAAATCGATTTGCTGCAGGTTCTTGAAACAAGAGACATTCAACCGTGTCCTTTATAACTGATCCAATGTGTTCACAGACGTTCAGGTCAGGAGAATTTCCTGGCCATTCTTCATTTCCAAAGAAATCGATCTCATGGTTCCGCAACAACTGTTGAGTGGCTAATGCCTTAAAGCAGGGGGCCTTATCGTGCAGAAGTGTGACCTGATCGACATCCATAACATTGTTTGGGTTTCTTAGAAAAGGAATGACATGCTGGGATAGAATAATATCACGAAAATACTGTCCATCCCAACATGAGCTTCTTTGCAGTGAACAAAACAAACACACCAACACAGTCTGGACTTTTTAATAATTCGCGATAATGTTCATTGTCATCGATTTCATCTGGTGTTGTGACCCACACTCGATCATTTTGGTAGTTAGGCCGACGTGTTACGTAAACAAAAAATTCATCGGAGACAGCTAAATGCATGAAATCATCCACATCCCAATCTTCAAGATAATGGGCAAACCACATTCTGTCATCGATGTTAAGTTGAGTTTTTCTTGGCTTTGGAAGTTCATGCCAAGGCTTTAAACCTTGCCTATGACGGTACAGTCGAATGATCTCACCACTAACGATCTTTCCTCTCAACACTTCGATCTCTCTAAAAAGTTTAGCACAGCTGTTTTTCCGCTTACGCGTACCGCTTTCAATGATGTCCTTTGTTTCCTGAGAGAGTGGCAAATTTGGGCGCCCAGATTTGGTTGTATCCATTTCACATTCATCCAAAGTTTTATTCCAATTTCTTTTGACGAAGTCCTCACTTCGCAACTTTTGGCAACCCATGAACGTGTTATAAAGGTGGCTCCAGTATCACGAGCTTCCCGAAATGTTATTGCTCGTATGCGATCTAACACACGTTGCCTCTCCGAATAATCAATTAATTGAGAAGACATTATATTATCACTTTATCAGCTAGAGTAATTTTAATACCTGCAATAAATAAACAATTTTATATATTTTTATGATCACTAAAAACTATTTCGATATAAGTAAATATGTAAGCTGCAAATGGGGGGGGGCTAAGGTATTTTGGAACCCCTTACATTAATCACAGTGCCAGAAATACTTCTATCCTAGCTGGGCATACTACGCATCGCCTGCCGGGTATCGAACACGTGACCGTTGGAACTCCCTCCCTCTAAAGCTTTAGTAATTCATATTGTGTGGAAAGATGACTAGCTGGGGTTACTAAGCACCGTCTTTCGACACCGTGTCTAGAGTACGGCTTTTTAAATTATTTTTGGCTAGCTCATACATTTTTCTGATAATAATTAAAATGCAATTGCTTTTCACCGAAAATACACACAGAGGAATATATATATATATATATATATATACTCATCAATAGCAACTTTAGTAATTCTAAAAGCAGATACTTTAATTCATTATTCGAGATATATGAGTAAAAGTAGAAATTTGTATACCCTTTAAGAGGAAAACGACATAGAATTTTAACCCCTTGGCCCCGGTGAAGTACGCCCGTACTACACGCACGAGCCGTAGCCGGATCCTGTGTAGTATGGTCGTACTACATTAACTTTATTTATTTCTAATAGCTCCAATTTTTTCTAGGATTATGCTGTGCTGTTCATATGATAATCAGGAGGAACTTACTGTGTCAAAATTATCAGCCAATCAAAATTTGATTAAGTAAATAGGCGGAGTTAAAGATAATATGTGGGGTCTGATTGGTCAGCAATTACGTCATATGCTTTCTGCCCATGCATAAATAGAGTTAAAATATGATTCTAAAATAGTCATCTGCTAATGTTCATTCGTGTAATATATACTTATATATATACCGTATACTGTATTCTTAGTATGTACAGTACACACACTTTTATCTTTGTCAAATGGTTAGAGGCAGCGAATGTCATTGCAATGGTCCTGGGTTCAAATCCCAGTAGAGGTTAGAAAATTTATTTTCTGAAGCAAGCTTCTTTGCTTATTTCTGCCATGCATATAGATGGCTGCGGGTATGTATTAAATAGGCATTTACATAGAAATTTATATAATACAAAATATTTTAGTTTCCCCTCTCAACAAATTCCGGATATGATGCAGCTATAGAAAATGGTCATACCGTGGTCAAGGGGTTAAAAAAGTTTTACTACATGCCACGGAAGCTAATTTGCAATTACAGGTCCATAAATTTTCTACTTACATTTCAAATGTGCTTCCTTCAATTCATCGATTCTGTTCGGTTCCAGATATACCAGCTAAGGCTTGTGTTGAAAATAATTCGTTGCGGTCGGCGGCTGCTAAAAGTTCGATTGTTGCCCCGGCAGAGGGGTTACCGACTTCAAACCCATGTGGGGAACAGTAGAGTTCTGGCTAACCGAAAATGTCCATGCTTGATGGTATAGCGTGTTATTCACAGATAGAAATACCAACTGCTATGGCACGATCTGCTTGTGGGATCCCATTTATATGTGGTGCGATACCCCATTTGTGCCCAGAGGCCAGAAACCCAACCCCCAATTCGATGGGCATCCTGATTGGATATCAATATATCTGGGTGTGCCTGTAACGTATGTACGAGGTTTTCCTCCAACCAGAGACCGTAGACTCGTTCTCATGCCCCGCCCGTTGGGTCGTAATTGGGCGCGCCGCGATTTCTGTGGAGCGTCTTTATCAAATTTGACTTAGTCATGCCACAGATTTTTTCACAGAGTTAAATGAATGGAAGATCAAGCCCTTATTTGTAATTAAAAATTTATTTGAATTTCATCCTAAAACTGAAAATTATTTAGCATGTGTTTAAAAAAATTTTAAAACGTAAATTCAAAGTTTTTAAAATCTTCATTGTATAAATTAACAGATTTTCGGAAATGGTGGGGAGAGAGCGAAGGATTAGCAATTAAATAAATTTTTATCTCTTAAAATTTGTTTTATTATTAATATTAATATTATTATTAAATTAGACCAATACACACCCAAGCCCAGGGTCGGCGAGAGGGCGGGGAAGCCGGGATAAATCTCCTGGGCCTGGACCTCTAGGGGGCCCTGAAAGAGGGGGATAAAATCTAAACATATTAATAAAGCAATTGATTAAATAACAGAGGAAATATAATTAATGAACATACATTTTATAGAGATTATCATAGTCAAACTGAAAGAGATAAAAATGTTATCTGCGGTCCACCAATGCCCAAGACCGACTGACAGATCTGGGAACCATTATAATTGAAAGCCAGTTAGTCTGTACTTTAAATTTCATCAGAATCATTTACCACTTTCCTAGATAGAAGGCAAAGAAAGTACACTTCTAATTATGAAAATCTTGCAGTAAACAATTGTCTTGCCTACATGGACTGGTACCGCATTTGAAAATTGAATGGTGATAGAATTAATACAATTGATTCGAAAAATAAAATTGTCATTTTCCTCTGAGTTGTTTATTCATACTGTATGTTTTGAATAGTGACTTGGACATATAATCAGTTTGCTTGTTATGTACACAAAAAACATTCATAATAAAATACTGAGTAAACAGGGGGCCCATATACCAATCCTTCTCTGGGGCCCGGAGCAGCTCTCGGCGGGCCAGCCCACGCCCACGTAAGACTCGCTTTTATATGAAAATGAAAAAATCTGGCTTAACATTTAAATTATATTATAAAAATATTAATGTACGCGTCATGTTTGGGTACGCGCAGGTGTCCAGTTGTTCAGACGACAGAGGGACGGAATGGGTGTCAGGTGTTTCGGATTAGTTCCCCCGAAAGGTATTAGCGATGGCCGAGTCAAAATTTATCTGTTGCCCTTCAATACAGGTAGGGAGAGAGAAAAGTTTTAATTAGCGATGGAGAAATTACTGTTTGTGGCCAAAAGGTCACAGTGAACACTTGTTGTGTTTTATTATTCAAAGTGTATATATATATATATATATATATATATATATATAATATATATGTATGTATATATATATATATATATTGTATCTTCATTTAAAAATAGAGGCGTATAATAAGTATGGTATACTAAACAAAATTTTTAAGCTGAATAAAAATAAATAAGGCTTTTCGCTCGAACGACAAACGTCACGGAGGGAAATGTTTTTATTCAAATATTAATTTTTACATAAGGACCAAACTCGCATAATGCAAGTTCGGATGTCTTTAGTATTCATTGTACGGTAAATTCTTTAACATATTATTAATTATATGTTGTTCATTCATACGTCCATTTCCTTTCTTGATCATTATCTTTTATTTCCATTATTTTTTATTTCCATTATCTTTTATTTCCATTATCTTTTATTTCAATTATCTTTTATTGTCTACTTATGCCCTATTGACATATCAGTCCATGTTTACTCGTGTCTGTCTCTATTATACACACAAAACCTATTGTGTGACTACCGACATGTGTATAATACTTATGCACTCGTACATGTCCGTTGATAGTCATGATTACGTAAATGTAAATACGGCCGCATGTATTCTTTTATTCCTTTTCCTTTAAATTATTTAATTTCTCGTAAGAGGCTCGTTCATGCTAACGCAAGTGTTCGAATTCCGATGACGACGCCAAACGCGAGTGTCTGAAAACGAAATCTCCTCTCGTGCTTGCTTCTAATCCGAAAACATTATTATGTTATATATCGTTATATATTATGTGTGTTATGTTATATATATGTGCCTATGTACTTTGTGTTAAATCCTAAAATAATAGTTATCTTAATATAAATATGAAACACTGTAAAACTATAGTTAACTATTTAATTGTAATTAACTGTAATAATTTAATATGATGTAATTAATGTACTTTAATGAAACTGTAATTAACGATAATAAGTGAATGTGAATTAATTGATAATTATAATCATAGTTATAGTAAACCAAAATTACAATGTACTCAGTGATGTATTTTGGTTGTACTCAATGTACGACCCGACATTATGTCGCCATTTAGGAATGTATACTCGGCGATATTATTATTAATTTTTATTATTATTTTTTCGTTGTGATAAATTTTTTATTTGCTTCCTATTTTGCCAAATAATTTCAAAATTTCTTAATCATTTTTTTAGATTTAGCTTGATAATGGATCCTGATTGGATTTTGCAAAGTTCGTGTTTTGTATGCATTCTCTCTTCGTTGTGGAGGGTGAAGTCGTGTCTTGCCTGGACATTTGATTGTGAATCTTAAGCCTTTGATTTTTGCTCATATGCATGTTTTAGTGTAAAGATGCATAGTTCAGTTTCCACTTCTAGTTAACTCGGCAGATCGTGATAACATTAGATCTGAAAATACGTGGTTTAAGATAAAAATATGGCTTCATCTTTAAATATCTTATTTATCTGTTTAACCATTGCCACAGCAAAAAAAAATTTACTTTATTTTCAAATATTGTGCAAAAATAATGCAACCTATGGAGAATAGAAACGACACAAGTCAACATTTAATAATAATGATGTTAGCAAATTATGGGTATATAAACCCACAAAATTTCTTCCATGTTCATTCCGAATTAGACTTAGAGGCTGAGCACTACCTGTATATTTTAGCAGTAAATTACAGTAAGAAAAGTCTGCCTTTATCTTCTCCTTCGAGCCTTGCTCTCTTCAGAGAACTTAGTCATTAAAATAGAGAAAAACACTTTCCCGATACGTTATAAGAAGGAACGGAGAACCTTCAGAGAACTTAGTCTTAATTAGAGAAAAAATAATTTCCCGATACGTTATAAGAAGAATCGGGGGACCTTCAGAGAATTCAGTAAGACTCCCAGAATCCTCCGAACCACTATAGAAGAACTCGGAGAGTAGTATAGAAGAAATTACGGCGAGTAACAATCCGTTGCTGCCTCCTAACCAGAACCCCCGTCGACTTCGAACCAACCAAGACCAGAGACGGAGGGGTTAACATATATATATATATATATATATATATATATATATATATATATATATATATATATATATATACTATATATATGTATGTATATATATATATACATATATATTATATGTATTTTTTTCCAACCAAGAGGAGGAGGGTCTGTCTCCCAGGGGCCAGGGTTGACAGAGTTTGAGACGAAGTGGATAGGATTGACGTTGCCTCCCGTCACTCGATGTCCGTGACGATGGTAGGAGGCAACGACTCGTATAGGTCCGATAGGAGAGTGCTTGACCTTTTGGAGAGATATAGGGGGTTAATTAGGTCCCTGAAGGCGAGGTCAGATAGGTCTTTAGTTCTAGGTATTACCCCTAGGCACGGGTTGGGTCTTAGGATTACGTCAAAAACAATATTTTTGAATAATAAATTAGAAGAGATTTGTGCTGAGGAAAATGTACCCTTCGTAAAGCTGTGGTGCGAATTCAGTGATCCTAGCCTTTTTATAAAAGATGGGGGTGCATTTTAATGAAATAGGTAATGCTAGGCTAGGTAGGTTAATAGACGAAAACGTGCGAAAGCTGTATAGGTCGAAGCCTTCTTTAAACGTTGTGGGTCCGGGGAACGCGGGCCCGACGTGAAAATAGTTTAAAACGCCGGCCCGTGGTAAAAAATAACTTAAACGTCTTTTATTGTAACGCGCGTAGTATTAGAAATAAATTAAACGAATTTAAGGCGATAATTTATTCTGGCAACTACGATATAGTTGCTATCACTGAAACGTGGTTAAATATCGTAACTCGGGACTTGTTGGGGGAACTTCATATACCGGGTTTTAAACTCGTTACTAATGATAGGTTACATAGGTTTGGTGGCGGCGTTTTGCTGTACATTCGTAATTCCCTTAGGACTATCGAGGTTAAGATAGATTTTCCAGCAGCAATTAATGCGATATGCGTTGAAGTTAGGGCGCGTAGTATTAGTTTTAATTTTGTTGTTGTTTATAGACCTCCCGTTCAACCCTTCGACACCGAGAGTAGATTTTACTTACTTCTTGGTAACTTTATTGACAATCGGAATAGTATAATTGTCGAAGACTTTAACTGCCCTAATGTTAATTACGAGACTTTTACTGGTAATGAGGAGGGTTTGAGATTGATTGAGTTCATGGAGGATAATTTTTTACGACAGATAGTTACCGAACCAACGCGCGGTGACAATATTTTAGATTTGGTGATGACTGATGACAAACGGCGAAAATATAGTCGATAGTTTAGAAGTAGGCGAGAGTTTAGGATGTACAGATAGAAAACACTAAGGATAGTAATGTAATAGAAGTCCCTGATTTTCGTAGGGCTAATTTTGATAGTTTTACGAATAAGATGAGAGTAGTGGACTGGGATAACTTATTTATTTATGGGTAATGACACAAATTTGCATTGGGAGGCGTTTAAAGAAAGTTTTATGAATATTGAAAGGGAGTTTATTCCTCGTAGGCCCAAGCACTCTAGAAATCATGGTAGGCCCAAGTGGTGGATTAGGGAAATAGGCGAGTTCATAAACGAGCGTAACAGCGCGTATAGACTTAATAAGCGCAATAGCACGGCAGCTAACTTTAATAGATATATCGAGCTTAGACGTCAGGTTAAAAGATCAGTTATGAATGCTAAGCGTAATTTAGAGATACTTATAGCTGCGGATAGTAAACATAAACCAAAAAAAGTTTTTTGAATACGTCAATAATCGTAAGCCGATAAAAGATAACATAGGCCCTCTAGTGGATGTTAACGGCGCTTTGGCTTCTGACGCTCAGGCGATGGCGGGTATTTTCAACAACTTTTTTGCGACAGTTTTTACCGTAGAAGATGTAAATAATGTCCCCGACGTGGACGATATCGTTCCATTTAGTAGCGAGACTATTTTGGATGAAATAACTTTTTACGAGGGTGAGATTGCGCATTATATCGATAGGCTAAAAGTTAGCAAGGCTCCAGGCCCTGACGCTTTTTATCGCAGACATTTGAAAGATTTGAAACACGTTATCGTAGGCCCCTTAACGAAGATTTTTAATCAGTAACTCGAAACGGGGATTATTCCTGAAGACTTCAAATTAGCTAACGTCACGCCCATTTTTAAAAAAGGCGACCGCACGGTACCTAGTAATTATAGGCCCATTAGCTTAACGTCAATTGTAGGTAAACTTTTGGAATCCATAATTAGGGATCGTATCATCGATCACTTAGAAAGTAGAGATTTGATTAATAGTAGTCAGCATGGGTTTCGACGCCATAGATCTTGTTTAACGAATTTGTTAGAATTTTATAACGAAATAGTGCGCGAATACAAATGCGATAGACATACAGCGGCTGACGTTATTTATTTAGATTTTAAAAAGGTGTTCGATACAGTTCCGCATAGAAGATTAATTGTGAAGGTTAAAGCGCACGGTATACGCGGTCAGGTAGCTAACTGGTTAGAGGAATGGCTTCGTGCTAGGAGACAGAGTGTCGTTGTTAATGGTAGTGAATCGGGGTGGTTGGATGTAGGTAGCGGTGTCCCATAGGGTTCAGTGTTAGGCCCATTGCTATTCGTAATTTACATTAACGACATAGATGTAGGATTGACTAGTAACGTGTCAAAATTCGCGGACGATACTAAAATAGGCGGTAAGGTTGTTAACGAAGACGATAGAAATAGGCTCCAAGACGATGTAAATAGGATTATGGAGTGGACGGATAAGTGGCAGATGCAATTTAACGTAGACAAATGTAAAGTTTTGCATGTAGGTTCTCGTAACAATAATTACACGTACACGATGGATGATAGGGAGTTACCGAGCGTTGACGAGGAAGTAGATTTAGGCGTACGCGTATCTAAGGATTTAAAAGTTAGGAACCAGTGCCTGGAGTCTTGCGCAAAAGGTAATAGGATGTTAGGCTTCATAGCGCGTAATTTCGAATTTAAATCGAAGGATATTATATTGCCCCTTTACAAGTCCCTAGTCAGGCCTCATTTAGAATATGCCGTTCAGTTTTGGTGCCCGTACTTGCGTGAGGATATTGATAGGTTAGAAAGGGTTCAGCGTCGTGCCACGAAACTTATTCCGTCATTGCGCAATAAGCCTTATGAAGATAGGATTAAAGAGTTAGACTTGTATTCACTCGCAACTAGAAGATTAAGGGGGGAGCTTATTGAAGTTTTCAAAATCGTTAATAACATCGATAACGTAAATTTTGACAAACTGTTCACTTTCGATAATAGCAATACTCGTAATAACGGATTTAAGTTGCGTGGCAGACGTTTCATTACTAATATCGCTAAAAACTTCGTTACGTTTAAAGTAATTGATAAATGGAATAATCTCCCCGCGCCCGTCGTGAACTCTACCAGCGTTAATGTATTTACGAATTGTCTAGATAGGCATTTTAAAAATTAACGTTGTTTAAAATAAAAAAAACAATTAGCAACAGGAACTCTGGTGGTGGTGGTTGAGGATGAGTCGGTTGACGATAATGCCAGCTTCTGACATACCAGCGTGTGATATGCCAGCAAAAAAGTAATAAAAAAAAATTAGACTAACACGAACGTAGATGTAGCTCGTAGTGTAAACTAACCCAATTTTTGTTTAACTTTACCTACTTTTTTCTTTTTCTTTTTCTTATCCTCTCCTTACTTGCATGTCTGTATCTCTCTTTACTTGCATGTCTGTAGTTTGCAGGGTATGACAGTGAGTTAAGACTGTTTCCATGGTTTGTAAGCGTTCTTATTTTACTTCTTTTCATCTTTCACCCCTTTCCTATTCTCTCCGACTATTTTTCTGACTTGTCGGCAGTGGCCGGCGGATGATGATGGCGAGTCTTTTTTCCCTTTTCCTGAATGAATGTTAACCCATGAGTGATAGGTGTTGCTACTTACTTAACCCCTTATTCTCTTCTCTTAACCCCCTACGCTTTCCTTTCTCTCGGGCTAACCTTAGAGTGGATCTTAGGGTCTTTGTTAGCCTTAGCTTCTGTACATCTGTAGATAAAATAAAATAGTAAAATTTGTGGTGGATGTTTCTTTGGAGAGCGAGGATCATTAACATATATATATAAACATTCCACTTACGTCATCTACTCAAACAGAGAACGACTGTATCCAATTTGTTATACGATCCTTAGAAATTTCCAATTTCCACGATAGTTGATGCTCTGCATGACGGGGAGAGAGAGAGAGAGAGAGAGAGAGAGAGAGAGAGAGAGAGAGAGAGAAGTTATTATTATTATTATTATTATTATTATTTAAAATAGCTGTGGAGAAATACTGTTTGGAAAATTAAATTTGTAGTTTCAGGGCGCCCATTCACGGTCTATAAGTTCTGCGAAGGATTATCGGCTGGGCACGTCAGATTAGAGCCAATAAACATGTGAAGGTAAATTCAGAAAAAGTAGTTTGAAAGTCTTTAGCGTCGGAATTTGATGCACCTGCGAGTTGGTCCAACACTGGTTAATGGACCAAAACGTCCACCTGCGTGGTAGGGTGACAGGTAAAACAGAAGTTTCAAATAGTTTATCCCGAAAAAATTTAGAAATATATATTTTTAAAAATCTGAATAGAGATTAATTTATACATTACATATGTGCATTAAGGGAATTTATATATATATATATATATATATATATATATTCGCATGAGCATTTAATATTTGAATTTACAGGGTGACGATTGAAGAAAATATTCAACACTAAGCTCATCATAAAGTTAATTAATCTCCTATATAATCATCTATTCTGAGATTGAATAAAATCGTTCATAACGGAAGGAAATGTTTTCATTTTAACTTCGATTTACTTCGTCGAGTAAAATATATTACTAAATGGAATGCTTTGGATATATATATATGTGTGTGTGTTAGGGTTTCTCCTTATATGCAGCTTTCTTCATCCAGGGAAATCCCAGGAATTCCCGGAAAAATGAAGCCAATTCCCGGGATCCCGGGAAATCCAGGAAATGGTTGTATATTTAAGAGAACGGTAATTTTTTTATTGTTCAGTGATAAAATACCCTTTTAGAATTGGGATAACCAATTACTTATGCCTAGATGACCACTTTTGTATTGTAATACTTGAATTGAGCTTACCAATCAGTGGTAGCTATTTATTATTTATTAAACATAATATTTATCATGCTATTCATCTGCAGGGGACAAATAAAAGACTAAAATATTATATTCCTTTAATTATAATTAAGTGCATTTGCAAATAAAAAAGAAAAAGAAAATGAAACTTCATTCAAAACAATAATAAATAATTTATATCTTTTATCTCAACATATTTTATCTTAAAATATTTAGCCAATACAAAAAAATAAAAATAAAATAAACTTCATTAGAAAAAACAATTTCATCCTTTTATCTTAAAATATTTATCTTAAAATATTTAAAGAGTCAATCAACATTTTTAAAATAGCTTCTTAAAAAACATAAACGATCGATACTTCTATCACTAAGACGAGTTCTCAACTTGGTGATAAATAAACCTGCTGCAGAAAAGGCTCTTTCTGATTCAACAGAGGTTGGCGGAATGGTTTTCAGTGCATCAAATAAATTCATGATGTTTGAAGTTTTGTTCTCTATTGTCTCGAATAACTGCAGTTCTTGCTTCAAATGCTTGCTTAAACTCTGAGCAAGATGAGTTGCTTGCAATCGCTAGATAATATACTGAGACTCGGTTCCTTGTATTATACGCAGCGCTAGCGACATTCCCTCGGCCAGTTTTTGGCATACGGGCCCACTTTTAGATTGCTCTAAGTTGCTAATGCTAGTAGGTGTTCATTTAAGAAAGCAGAAAAGTAGAATAAAATGTGGTAAATATTATGCAGTTTTCTTTAATTCTACCCAAGAGCCTTCTAATAACAAAAGAAAAAACAAATAAATCAATAAAAAATAAATTAAGTCATTTTAAAATTCCGGGATTTCCCGGGATATGTGTCCAATTCCCGGGATTTTCAAATCCAATAAAAACAGCCGGGATCCCGGGATCCCGGGAAAGAAACCCTAGTGTGTGTATATATATATATATATATATATATATATATATAGTATTAAATAACTGATTCCATTTTATTTTAAATATAATAATTCTTAATAATGAATAATAATGTGTATATACATTTTAATAATAGGAGATCTATGAACGTGTATATATATATAGAGAGAGAGAGAGAGTCGGTATGTGTGTGTGTGTGTGTGTGTGTGTGTGTTTAAAATTCAAATGGCTGCTCAAAAGTTAATAATATATATATATATACATATACCTAAACAAGCCATTTACGCCTTTTATGCCAACTGGATTTTTGTGTCAATCGGCAGTACCTTCTATGCCACCTGTCTGATTAAGCCAACTGGCGGATTTCGAGTTCTAAGCCAGCTGATGCTCGGATGAACTCTCATTTTGCGTCTGGACCTCCAGACGAAAGTATGCTCTCTCTCGTCTCTCTCTCTTTCTTACCTTCCTAAGTTAGGGAAACCCTTTTGGGAGGAGATCAACCTCCTCTCCTCCTGTTTGGGTGGGATTCCCCCAAGCTTGTGGCAGCTTGGGGATTCCCCCTTGCTTCCTTTTTTTGGGCACCCTGGGGGAAGGGGGGTTGGTACCTTGGGGGGAGAGTATTTGGTACCTTGCAACATTTGATCAACATTGCATGCAATTACACTCTAACATTTTGCGGCCATACTACTTATTCCTTTCAAGGTAGGTTCGCTACTCTTACTGTAAGCGAAACTCTTCACTAAAATAACGATTAGAAATTAAATAAAAAGTTCAGACTGCGCCATTGTTGGTATTGTCAGTGCTGAGAAGAGGGTTTCGAATAACTGGCTCTGAGAATTCATTTCATTTTTATATGTTCTTTTGGGCGTTATCGTTTGTCGGTCATCTCGAAACATCCGAAGTTTTATGGGCGTACACTCATTTTAAATTATTTTTACTGAATTTTTAATCCCAAAATGGGCGTCTCACGAAGATTATCCGCAGATATATGAAATTAGTTATTTCGCAATTCCTACTGCATTTATTTCAACAGCTTTTTTTACGATCACATTAAATTCTGTGAATATTTAACTTTCGACCACAAATTAATTGTCAAAAGGAAGTAAATCTTCGGAATTTTTTTTTAATGTAGGAAGGAGGGGGCTAAGGGCGAGCGCCCGCAAAAGTGACCCCTCCATAGATGACGGAGAGAGCCAAAAACAAGGTCTCTAAGGCTTAATGAAATTTTTTTTTAATATAAATTTTGAAAAGGTTGTGTAGTGTGTAAGATGCATGTATGTGTAGTGAGGAATAGAGTGAGAAGTGTGTGTTTCAGAGCATGCTGGACTGCTCACAGGGTAGATGAGACACGGAAAAGGATCAGCTAAGGAGGACAGTGACAGGAGAAATGGGAGTACCAGCACTCCCTGACTCCTGCCTAACATCCACCCCGGGGTACTTCCCTGGTCGATTGGTGTCTACAATCTCCCCCTCAATCTGGTATGAATAAAGATTTATTCATTTTTTATTGTATATTAGGTCTCTAATAGTTTGTTTGTAAATACTGTTCTTCAGTTGGTTATTTAATCTCCTTCGCAACATCTAAGGTCATATGATAATAGGTGTACGCTGAAACAGTTATGTAATAAGAGAAAGCTGTATGTAACGAATACCTCTTTTAAACATAAGGGAGTATGCGAGTGTACCTGGTACAAAACAAATAATATACATGGTGAGAGATGTTTGGCACACAATGTGATCGTCAAAAGAAACATGCTGAAAGAAGTATGTGACACACGTTCGGTACAAGGTATGAATGAGGGTCTGTCTCTCTGACCACATGATGGTCCAGTGAAAAGTGAGGTTGTGCGGATAATGGAAGACGGTGAATGGAGAAAGGTAAGTCACGAAAGAATTAAAGTGGAAAATTAAATGGTGTAAGTGTTACAGAGTTACAGAGTTTTTTAGTTATAGACGATAAAAGACCATAACATCCACTCTAGGCTAGCTAAGGGAAAAAGTAACTCGCGGTGGACACTCCTCCTCCCTATCGTTTGACTAAGTTTCTTGTTCCCATTTTGTCCCCCTTATTTGTAACGATTATTCTTTTTTAAAAAAAAAGCTCTGCTTCGGAAATTAATAGTTTAAATTTGAATGATCTTTTAATGTGATATATTTTATGATGATACATTTTTTACCAAAAGGGGCCGTTCAAAAATTACGTAACGCTAGTTTTACTAAAACTTGACACCCCCACCCCCTTATAACGTTCTGTAACGCTAGACGAGGCACTCCCTATTAGGGGTTACATAACATCATAGTGGGTGTCTGGTCTAGCGTTACGGAACGTTACAAGTGGGTGGGAGTGTCAAGTTTTAGCAAAAATAGCGTTACTTAATTTTTGAACGACCCCTTATACCATAACACGAAACTATTTACCTTTCTTTTAACAAAGATTTTTCTTCTTGTAAGACGGTTCATTGTTTAACTTTGTTAAACTTTAAGAATCTTCTTGAACTGTCGGCTTTTTAACTACCATTTCTCGTTTGATAACCAACTTTATGAACAAACTGAAGGTGCTGCCATGGGTTCCTCTTTGGGTCCCATACTGCCAAATATTTTTAGTGGCATTTTGAAGAAGAGGTCTTTCATATCTGTCCTCTTCATTTTCAACCAGTCTTTTATCGTAGATATGTGGATTTTACTTTCACTCTCCTTTCATATCCATTGTATGCTGAGAAATTTTAAATTATTTTAATACACAACATCCTGATGTTAACTTTACTATCGAGTTCAAGAATAATAACATTCTCTCAATTTTAAATATGTCTATTGAGGGGTTGAGTGGTTCACTTTTTACTTCAATATTTCCTAACTAAATTTTTACAGGACTTTGTACGAGTTATTTTTGCCTACACTCCTTTTTATTCAAGGTTAATTCCATTCGGACCCTTCTTTATAGATCCTATCATTTATATCCATCTTATATTAGCTTGTATAATTAATTTATTTCTTTTAATAATTAAATTCTTTACTTGCAATGGCTTTCGTAATATTTTAATTTATTTATTTATTTATAATAATTATATTTGTGAATTCCTTGACAATATTTATCGACCTAAGATACCTGTTTATAATGTTCCTAAAGTGAATTGTTACCTTCCTTTCCCGTGCTATGGTTCTCTTAGTGATAAGATTGAGAAGAATTTTTCCCCATAATAATTTATATTTGTTTTTTAAATACGTCTGCGATAGGATCTTACTTTTTTCAAGTATAGATTCCCTCCCCTTTTTGTGCTCGTTATGCGTTTATAAATTAGGTTGCTCGCACTGTAGGGGCGAGTCTTATATTGGAAGTACCATTCGGCTAGTTCCGCATTGACGAGAATTTCGGTAGGCCGTTTCGCACCGGTCATCCCATTCGTAACTAGAAGGAGTCTATGATACGAGAGCATTCAGTTGGATGTCACTCGTCTTTATCATCTGATGATTTTAAGATTTTAAGTGTAAGTAATAAATAACACTAATGATCTTACTGTACTCAGGTAGGCCGGGCTGAAACTATAATTTTTGTTTGATTTTAATTTATCAGAGTGACTAACAGTTGGCTTTTGATATAAAAATAAGATTCCTGAAAAAAATAATTGGTGGCCACCAACGTCTGTCCGGCCACCCCCGTTTTTGTAAAAACATCTAATGCCGCACTAGCAAAATCAGGAAAATGGCAATATCTCTTCTTCTGAACATGCTAGAGAGATGGTTTGCATATCACAAGATGTAGAATTTGATTTAGAAGAAATTATTAAGAGTGGTAGTTTTTCATAAAACCTTTAGTTTGTGAGTTATTTTAGAAAAACTAATTTTTTTGGCCCATAGACCCCCTTTCGACTGAATGTCAACACAATAAAACATTCTCAAGCTGCAAATTGACACGTATTAGTGGTTTTCAATCAGTAATCAAAATCAATCAAAATCAGCCATTTTAAATTCATTGAAAATGCTTTTTGACATTCCAAAACGCCAAACATTAAATTATACAATTAACAAATTGTCATTTTGTCATATTTTAGCATGATAAATAATAATCTATAACTTAAAATATTTTTTAGACACAAAATCTTTCATTAATTTACGTGATCTAATTTTGTTTCTAATAAGACCATCTCTACGCTCATGACCTACAACAGCCAAGGATGATTCAGTGACAAGCTTGATGTGCCTTTCAACATTCTGACTGTGGCACTCGTGATCCAGTTTCAATGCGGTATTAATGATATCACGCAGTTCATCATTACTGAATTCTTTTAATACAGGTGGAACAGTTTCCCATTGGGACATAGCAGACAGCTTGTGGTATGCAGAAGCTTTGAAATTGATGATTGGTTTTCTAAAGACCCTAACATTCTCATCTATAGCAGGATATTCATCAGTACCACCTTCATGATCCTCTTCATTCTCATCATCACTTTCAATTATTCCACCTGCAAAATCATTGCTACTACCAGATTCATCATCAAAATCCTCTATAACTCCCCTCAGACACAGAACTTTATTGACAGCACATCTCCTCACCTCTTCATCTTCATCAGCCAGCATTCCAACTAAAATATTTTCACCATGAGCAAAATAGCTGTTATTGTTTAATACGTCATAACAAATTTCTCTAATTTTCCTGTCAGGGAATGTATTTACTCTTTGGATCATATTGAATAGGTTTCTTGACCCATCACTTAGCCTCTTATTAGCCTTGATATTGAACCAACTGTGAAAGTATACTTTGATGATGAATTCTACTATGATTTTGAGGTTCTTACTGGGTCTTTTTTGTGAAACATAAAAGCGAAGAATTCTACAGGCTAAGGTGAGCCATCGAGAGTGATTTAGCAGGCCAACTTCTAAGAGTGCAAGGTCTTCATCGACTTCACCAGTAATAATTGCCCAGCAGCTGCAGTATCCATAGTATTGGTCTGTTGATAAATTATTGACCACCTCATTTGGTAGAAGCACAAATGCAGGATAAGGTATAGATTTGAAGTCCACAACATTCCATTCTGACACATCCCCATTGAGCTGAGAACCAATAGGGCCAGAAAATTTGTCTGGACTTTTTGTTGTCCCATCTAAAGTTATGAAGATGTGTCTAAGTGGCAATTCATTTAGATGCAGAAGACAAATATCCCACTGAAGAGGTTGCCCTAAAACATTTCCAAATATCTGATTGACCCATGCATATGTCCTGTGTTAGTATTTGTCCCATCTGCTTTAACCAAGTTTAATTTGGCCTCAAGTTCTGTCCCTTTAATGATCTTATAAATGCCATGAGCAATGTCAATGCCTTTGCCACTCTCCGGGGTAAAATGGTCGAGGTAGTTAGTAATCAAAAAGCCAAATCATGCTTATTTTAGAATTTCTTTTGTCACTAAGGTCCGTCGAAAGGGGGTCTATGGGCCCCAAAAATTAGTTTTTCTAAAATAACTCAAAAACTAAAGGTTTTATGAAAAACTATCACTCCAAATAATTTGTTCTAAATCAAATTCTGCATTTTTTGGTATGCAAACCATCTCTCTAGCATGTTCTGAAGAAGAGATATTGCCATTTTCCTGATTTTGCTAGTGCGGCATTAGATGTTTTTACAAAAACGGGGGTGGCCGGACACACGTTGGTGGCCACCAATTATTTTTTTCAGGAATCTTATTTTTATATCAAAAGCCAACTGTTAATGACTCTGATTAATTCTATCTTGAGTTTCAGCCCGGCCTATAAAATAATACTGTAGATTACTAGAGTCGATTTAGATTTTTAAAATTAAACCTTTCCTTAATCATAACTCTCTTATTTCTTTGAATGTTTAGGTATATTCATTTTGTAATTGTCTTAACCTTCATTAATTACCTTATGTTTCATCCCATAAGTAATGCGGCATTTTTTAATTTTTTTTTTTTTCCATTTTTATCATTATTTTACGGATAGAAATCAAACAACTCTTTGAAGTTATTTATATTTAAATAAATATTTATTTAAATATAAATAACTTCAAAGAGTTGTTTGATTTCTATCCGTAAAATAATGATAAAAATGGAAAAAAATAAAAAATAAAAAATGCCGCATTACTTATGGGATGACCTAATATAATTATGTTTACGTTTTAGAATTTTCCCTATACCTCGTTAACCTCGTTGTAGTTTCGTGCATTGGTCTCTCTTCACGCGAAGGTCAAGCTGGTGAACCCGCCTCTAGGCCTGGCTTGGTGAAGGACTGAGTTGCTCTCTTGCGCTCTCCACCGCACATAGCTAGGTACACCCGACTTATCTGGCACCGTCCTGAGCCAGGCATCTAGTCTTGTTTTGAAGACTTCAACTTTGACCCTTGTCACGTTTCTGAGGTCCTTTGAAAGCTGGTTAAAAGTCTTGGCCTCCTGACAACCAAACTATTTTCCTTCAGTGTTGAAGAGATCCCTTGTCGAGCCTTTAATTTGGAAACACTACACATTCTGCCTTTTCTATTTTCCAGTGTTGTTTGGGTGGTAATTGGTTTAGTTTGAGGTTTGGTACCAGTTTTTCGATCATTTTCCATATGTAAATTATGGTGTACCTCTCTTCTTCTTTCCAGGGAGTACAGAATTAGTTTATGTAGTCTTTCCCAGTAGTTGAGTTATTTGCAGCCATCAGTTTTAGCTGTGAAATGTCTCTGAGTTTCTTCTAGTTAATTAGTTACTTCCTTTTTATATGGGAACGTCAAGACTGAGCAGTATTCAAGTTTTGGTATGATCAGTGTTTTTAGAAGGGGAATCATTACTGTCTTGTTCCTTCTTTTGAATGTTCTTAGTACCTGTCCCGCAACTCTTTTTCCTTTGTTTATCGCTATCTGATTTTGTGTCTCGAATTTCGCATCATCGGTCATTATAACCCCCAAATCGATCACTTTTGTGCTTCTCTGAATTTCCTCTCTATCTGGAGCATAATATACAGTGTGTTTAAGTTCCTCATTTCTTCATATCTGAAGAGCTGAAATTTCTCCATGTTAAATGACATGTTGTTGTCTTCTGACCATTTGTATATTTTGTTCGTGTCGCATCCCTGATTTTCCTGCTAATCCTTGTATCATCTGCAAAGGATGTAACTATATTGTTGCTGTTTACTTCACTCTATATGTCTGTTAGCATGATAATGAATAGGAATGGAGCCAGTACTGTACCTTTTTGTACTGAGCTACGTACTTCTGATTCTGATGATGATATACCTTGAATTTTGACAACCTGTAGACGTTCTCTGAGAAAGTTGTAGATCCACTGTCCCACTTTGCCTGTTATTCCTATATGTTTCATTTTATGTGCTATTATACTACGATCACATTTGTCGAAAGCTTTAGCAAAATCTGCGTATATGACATCGTAGTTGTCATGTCTACCAGTGCATCTAAGATATTGTATAGTGCTCTATAAGTTGTGATAGGCATGATCTTCCTGATCAAAATCCGTGCTGAATTTTATTGAATCTTTCCATTGTCTCCAAGAAGTTATAGATTTTCTCTCTAACTATTCTTTCAAATACTTTGGTGAGGTGGGACGTCAATGACACTGGTCTATAGTTCCTTGCTTGAGATCTACAGTATACCCTCCTTTATATATTGGGACAATGTTTGATCTTTTCAAGGTGCTCAGTATTTTACCAGTGTCTAAAGATCTTCTCCATATCCAGTATAAAGGTGTAGCTATTTCAATTTTACAGTTTTTAATCAATGATGGGTTCCATTTGTGCAGACCTGCAGCCGAATGTGATTTCATTTGTCCTATAGCTCTAGCTACATCTTCTGGGTTAAAAACAAAATCTGTTACACAATCTCCTTGCAATTTCTCTTCAAAGAATGCATCTATGTCAGGTATCGCTTTGTCACTTGTTGGGGTACTGCAGATTGATTCATACTGGGCTCTCAATGTTTCAGATATTTCTTTTAGATCGTCCGTTAGTTCATTATTTCCTTTCCTTAAGGGCCCGATAGTGGCGCACGTTTTTGTTTTCTTTTTCGCATAGCTAAAGAAGTATTTTGGATTTTTCTTTATTGCTTCTACCTCCTTTTCCTCTTCCCTCTCTGTATGGCCCTTAATCAGGGATTGTATTTCCCTATCGATACTCTGCAGTTCTTCTTGTATTACTTTGTTGGCAGATAACTGGTGAGGGGAGCTATATTTTGGGGCCTCTTTGCGAGTGACCCGTTGCCCACGTCGGGCTAACATCATGAAAAGGAAAAAAACTATAGCGTTTGTCATTTTACCACTACTTATTCGGGCTATATTAGTGGATTTAATTTTCCCAGAAGAGTTCCCTGCTCCATACACGGTCTGCGTGTAACATAAAAGATCTCAGGGAACCATTCCGAGTTCTATCCCATATATATGTATATAGTGTACACAGTGTTGGGCACTAAAGCGTTAATCCGATAACAGTTAATTAACGAAGTTAACTTTTCTAACGGACTATTAACGGAAGTTAATTTCCATTTATCGTTATCGGACCAGTTAACTTCCGATAACTCGATATTTAGTCTGTTAAAGTCCGTTAACACGTTAACTGCGAGGAGTCATTCACGGAAGATCACCGCTCCGCGAATGAATTCAAACCGCCATAACTTCAGTTCCCGCCATAATAATTCTCTGGTAAATTAAAATTTAGTTAATGGTTAGTGGTTACAAGGGTTTCAAAACATGTAATCAGTACATTTTTTATTAAAAATAAAAAAAAGTTATTAAGCAAAAAAGTTGCAAAACTTGATAAAAATACAGTTAAATACCTATTTATTGTTGGATTTTGCATAAATAAACATTTTCTATGGGTTTTAAAGCTTTTTTCCTTGATTTTTTTAAATGTTAGTAAAGAAATAGTTATCGTTAACGGATTATCGTTAACTTCCGTTAACTTTGTAGTAAAATTATCGGATTATCGTTATCGGAGTTAAAAATTGGGGTTAACGGATTATCGTTATCGAAGTTAACTTTTTGGTTAACGGTGCCCACCACTGAGTGTACACTACGTTCCAAATTATCAAGCAGATTACATTTTCTCCAATGCTTTCAAAAGTTTTTCACCGATTTCAATCATTATACAGCAGCATTGATGGTATTCATTTCGATAAAATATTTTGATAATTAAAATAATTATCTCGTTTTATTGAAAAATATGTAAAATATGATGTTCCAAATTATTAAGAAAGTATTCTATTTATGGATCTAAATGGTGAAAATGGGTAAGAAGAAGGATTTGACCCCAACTGAGAAAAGAAAAATAGTCAAGCTACTTGCTGAACATATAAAATCTCTTGAAATTGCAAAGCAGCTAGGCATAGAGCATAGAACTGTAAAGAAGTTTGGACCTCATAGTTGGTCAAGAGGATGGATTGCTAAGGGTTAATCTCTATCATTGAATAAAGTTTTCTTTTAGAAAGTTTGTGTAAGACTGGGCATTCATTTTTACACCATCAGACACTCTGTATGGACCAACAATTTCAATGCCTATCAATCCTGCCCAAAACATGATACCACCTCCACCTTGTTGACGTCTTAATCTCGATGGTAGAGATTGCTCTGCATTCATCGGTGAACAATACAGTCTTAAAATCTGTTTTCACGTACTGACGCGTCCATTCGACACGCTGCTTTTAGTGCCTGGGTGTTGATGGTGGCTGAATTGTAGGCTTACACGTCTTGCCAATTGTTTGAAGGATTCTACATCGAGATGTTCTTGGTACATTATGTATGCCAGCCTGCTCTAAAACATCTTTAGTTGAGGACAATGGATGCTTTGCAATTTTACGCTTGATTACAGATATCTGTCGCCTTGTCACGTTTCTTATAGCTCCTTTATCACTTCGCTGCCTCAGTTTGGTACCCTCCGCTACAAACGTTTTTACAGTTCGATGATCCCTGCCTAGCTGCTTCGCAATTTCAATAGATTTTATATTTTTCTTTCCTCAGTTGGGGTCAAATCCTTCTTCTTACCCATTTTCACCATTTAGATCCGTAAATAGAATACTTGCTTAATAATTAGAACACCATATTTTACATATTTTTCAATAAAACAAGATAATTATTTTAATTATCAAAATATTTTATTGAAATGAATACCATCAATGGTACTATATATATAGTAATTATTTGCTATAAATTTCATTGAAATCGGTGAAAAACTTTTGAAAACATTGAAGAAAATGTAATCTGCTTAATAATTTGGAACGTAATGTGTGTGTGTGTGTGTGTATATATTAGTGGTGGACCGGATGTCAGTTTTTCAACATCTGCGGATATTTAATTTCAATATCCGCGGATGCGGATGCGGATATTTAGTTTATCTATCAATATAATATAGAATTATGAATATATGACATAATTTTTCAATTTTCTTGATATTACTATTATGGCAGGCAATGCATAAGAATTAAAATTAATATTAATGTGTTCATTATGATAAAAATAATAACTTTCTCAAGAGTTTCAGCCAGAGAAAATTGAATGAAACATGTTTCATTCAATTTTCTGTGTTACCAGGTATTTATATTTTGAGGTTTATATATTTGTTTGTTCATTAATAATTAATTAATACTTTACATGAAATGTGCATGACTGGGTCTTATAAGCTACTTTATAAGCTAATTTAATTGTAAATTGTATAATTTATTAGAGGTAATATCCGCATAACATCCGCAATCAGAAGTGCGGATGCGGAGGTTAAAAATGATGCGGATGCGGATATCCGGTCCACCGCTAAATTTTATATATATATATGTGTGTATGTGCGTGTGTGTGTGAGACATTGTACTATGAATTTTAGCGGACACCAAAATAAAAACCAAAAAAAAAAGTCTGGATCCATAGGAAAATATTTATTTTAATACATAAATTACAACAAATGGTAAATACTTAAAATGAATATCAACTTTAACTCGTAAATGCGTATCCGTGATACTGTACAGTGGTTCGTACTCCAGTATAAACAACAAATTATAACAAATGCTCAAATTGGCGACCTCTGACATCGAGACACTAAGGGATGCAATTTATGATTTTTAATAATTCTTCGAATTGACGTTCTCGAGATGCGTGTTTCATTTCATAATCTTCTTGTTGACTTTACTGGACTATTCGTTAAAGTTTCACATACCATTGCAGAGGTATTTTCATCAGTTGCAGTTTTTGGACGACCAGAACGCCGTCGATCATGTACAGTACACTTCCTGTTTCTTTGAAACGTTTAAACAACTTGCCAACAGTCGCATGTGTTACTGGATGCTTATCAGGATGATTTCTATTGAATTCGGTAGCAACTTCTCTGTGTGCAGCGCCCTGTCTTGCGTACATGAGCACAAGTATTTGAGTATTTATACTGGAGTACGAACTACTGTACAGTATCACGGATACGCATTTACGAGTTAAAGTTGATATTCATTTTAAGTATTTACCATTTGTTGTAATTTATGTATTAAAATAAATATTTTCCTATGGATCCAGACTTTCGGCCCACCCTGTATATATATATATATATATATATATATATATATATATATATATATATATATATATGATGATTTCACAATTAAACACGTGAAATGAATGAATGATGTAAACCCACAAAGACAAAGAAAAATGATTCCAAGGCCTTTCGTGCATTCAGAAGAACACCTCGTCAGGGAATGAAGGGAGAAGGCGAGAAGCCCAAAATATATATACAGCGGGACGGAAACAAAAAGATTAGCACATAATTAACAAGACTTAATGAGAAGCAGAAAGAATTTAAATAGGATATTGTCAATTTTATACATTTCCGCACTGTTATTGAAATTATTTTTAAAATGGATAAATGCACATTCTAGAATATTTCTTTCAATTATATCTCTGTTTTTAACAAACGCTTTAGAACTATCCCACTTGATGCTATGATTACATCTATACATATGGTTAAACAATGCATTAGAATTATTTGTTGTTCTACAGTACACGCATATTTATGCTGTTTTATCCTAATATATATCGTTTTACCCGTTTGGCCTATATATACTTGAGTTACATTTTGTACATCCGATCGAATAAACACAACCAATCACATTTTCCGGATATTCTTTATTAGGCGTGATTTAACAGTATTATTATACTTAAAGACTACATTGATGCCAGTTGCTTTAAGTAAAGTGGGAAGATATTGAAAATTAACATGGTGAGGTAGGCTAAGGATATTTTTATACTCAAATTACTTTACAGTTACATTATTATAATACCTATTCTTGGCTTTCCTAAGTCAATTATCTAAAAATGAAATAGGATAACATAATTTAGTACCAATATTCATGATATTGCATAACTCGGAATCTAAAAATTCAGGACTAACAACTCTCAATGCTCTAAGAAACATAGCAGAGAAAATAGAGGATTTAATCGAGGGATGATGGTCAGAATAAAAATGCACATAAGAGTTATTATTAGTAGGCTTGCGATAAATTTCAAATTTGAACTGATTAGAGCATCTCCGAATTTTTAGATCCAGTGGGATAGTTCTAAAGCGCTGGCTAAAAACAGAGACATAATTGAAAGAAATATTCTAGAATGTGCATTTATCCATTTTAAAAAATAATTTCAATAACAGTACAGTGCGGGAATGTATAAAATTGACAATATCCTGTTTAAATTTCTTCTGCCTCTCATTAAGTCTTGTTAATTATGTGCTAATCTTTTTGTTTCCGCCCCACTGTATATATATTTTGGGCTTCTCGCCTGCTTCCTTCATTCCCTGACGAGGTGTACTTCTGAATACACGAAAGGCCTTGGAATCATTTTTCTTTTTTCTTGTGGGTTTAGATCATATATACAGGGTGTCCCAAAAAAACTATATACTCTTTACAGCATCATATATTTTATAATTTAAAAAAAATATATATATTGTTATAGCAATTGCCAATGAAAGGTAAATTAGTAATCTAAGTGATCAAAATGTTATAGCGAGTTGTTTGCATATAAAATTTAATTAACTACGCCAAGTGCTCAAAATGTTCTCCGGCAGCATGAATGCACTTTTGAATGCGTCGACTAACTGATTCGCAGACATGGACAAATGTGGATGCTGTGATGGTCTCGCACTTTTCCCTAATTGCATCCTTAAGGTGTTCGAGTGTTGCGGGTCTTGTACCATAAACTGCATCCTTCAGGTAGCCCCACAAGTAAAAATCAAGTGGAGTCAAGTCCGGTGAACGTGGAGGATACTCAACGCTTCCTCTTCGTCCTATCCAACGGTTAGGCAACGTTTCATCGAGGTACCTTCTGACATCACAATGATAATGAGGGGGAGCTCCATCTTGTTGATAGTAAAAGTCGTCGTTTCCAAACAACTTCCGAACTGCAGGTATAATTTCTGTCCGCAGCATGTCGAGATATGCGGCACCGGTAACTGTCCCATTAAAGAAAAATGGTCCAACCAAACCCCTGGATGACAAACCACACCATGCTGTTAATCCTGGTAAATTAACATGTTTATCCACATAAACGTGTGGATTATCAAGTGACCAGTACCTGCAGTTGTGTCGATTTACTGTGCCATTCAGCTTGAAGGTAGCTTCATCAGACCACACGATTTTGTTGGCAAACTGTACGTCTTCGGCTTCCATTGACTGAAACCATTCACAAAATTCGAGTCTGCGATCAGGGTCATCTTCAGTCATGGCGTGTAACAGACTTGGAATGTAGCTTTTCCATTTTGCCGACTTTAAAATCCGGTGAACACCTGATTTGCTGATTCCGGTCTCACGGGCGCATTGCCTAACTGATTTCTGTGGTGATCGATTAAATTTTTGCAACACTAAAACGGAGTTTTCATCACTCGCACTTGATTTGCGTCGTCCAGATCTTCGCTTGTGCATATCTTGAGCAGATCCCTCTGCCTCAAACTTGTCACGGATGCTTGTAATGGCGAGACGTGTCGGTGGCTTTGTACCAAATTCCCGGATCCATTGCCGCTGGACTTCGGACACATTCTCAAATTTCCAATACCATTTCAGAACACTTTTTCGTTGCTCCACTGTCAAACGTTTACGCAACATGGGTTCTTTTGCTGAACTGAATAAAGTTGAATGCTGTAGAGTTTGTATCGTGGAATGAGTGCGTAGGCTAAGTCCGAAGCAAGCTAGTGAGTGACTAGACTATGTTCGGTCCATAGGCTTCGCCATTACAAGGCCTTTGATAAAACAAGGCCAGGCTTAGTCGACGCATTCAAAAGTGCATTCATGCCGCCGGAGAACATTTTGAGCACTTGGCATAGTTAATTAAATTTTATATGCAAACAACTCGCTATAACATTTTGATCACTTAGATTACTAATTTACCTTTCATTGGCAATTGCTATAACAATATATATATATTTTTTTTAAATTATAAAATATATGAAGCTATAAAGAGTATATAGTTTTTTTTGGGACACCCTGTATATATAGCAACGAAGGTTGTTCAAAAACTAAGTTTACAAGGTGTTTTGAAGAAAATGTTTTGTTACAAGGCAAGTAATTATTACAAGTATTTCAACAACAACTTCTTATTTCTTTTCTACATAATCATTAAACAGATTCAAACATTTGTCGTAGCGTGGGAGAAGCTTCCTGATACCTGTCAAGTAAACTGTAGAGTCCTTAGTTTTTAACCAGTTTCGTACAGCCGTTTTAGTATGGCAGGATATATAGGTTCCCATGCACCCCCACTAAAACTAAATTCCAAAATGTTTTTTAGCACCCCTAGGACATCTACTTAAAGAATTTTTATGTTGCCAGCGGGAAAAAATGTCCCACGGGGTCCTAATTAGCATATTCCAAGATGGCTGCCATCCGCATCCATTAAAACGCTAAGTGTCATATGTCAGTAACTAATGAGCCGATTTTGACGATCTTGGTGTCGATATTATGGTTTTCTGAGGTGCTGAATCGATTTCCGAGGTTTCAAAACGATTGGAGGTCAAGGTCACGTGATTCAGGCGTAGGTCAAGGTCATTTTGTTAAAAAATCGCTTCATTTTCATTTTCCGACATGCATTATTTTTGACCCAGCTCCCATAGATATGGTGATAGAAGCTTCCATATTACTTTAGAAATTTACCACATTATCCCAACTAATAAATCAATTTTAAAAATTGTGATATAGCGCTTTAATTTTGAGTTATGGCTCAATATTTGACCCCACCCCCCCTAGGTTTTGGATATGGACCGAAAATTATAGAAATCTGAAAATATAGCCAGAGATGCAAACTTAGAGTCTATATTTATGTTTTTAGAGTCATGAAATCGATTAGTGGTGGTTTAGAAGCAATTAGAGGTCATGGTCATGCTCTAAGGGCATGAGTCAAGATCATTTTGTTGAAGAATCGCTTCATTTTTCATTTTCCGACATGCATTATTTTTGACCCAGCTCCCATAGATATGGTGATAGAAACTTACTTATTGTTTTAAAAACTTTTCATATTATCCCAACTAACAAGACAATTTGAAGTCAACGTCATGGGGTTAAAGTCATCTTGAAGGTCATAGGATGTGTCGATTAGGGACACTTAGCGCATTGACCTCCGTGTATGTGATGACAATTTGTGACTATAATAACTCCTGAACCAGACATCATAGAAAGACAACTGAGCCCTTTTATATTTATTATTTTATATGTATTATCTATTATAAGTGACATCGTAGCAAAGTCTAAGAGTCATCCTCAGCATCCATGAGAAGATCATCATCATCTATCTCCATAGCCTCCTCTGGATACGGCTCAGCATCTTCGCACTCTTGCTGGCCCTCATCATTTTCAGCTTCATCAGTGTCCAACAGGTCAACGAGTGATGGGGGCAAGATAGGGCCAATTGACCACACAGGCTCCAGCACCCCCTCCTCTGTCTTCAGCCACCCTTGACCCTCGTCATACGGTTTGGGGCGCTCGAAGATAGGCTCAGCAGCACGCCTGTAGCAGGCCACACGGTGGTTGACTCGCTGTACATGAGGGACGAGCGAGTCCTGGCAGGGAGGCAGGCGAACCATGTCAACCTTCGACTTGGAGTTGAGCGTGTGGTCCTCTCCCACCATCTTCTTGAGCAGCTTGCGCCTCTATGATGTTGATGGCGCGGTTGAAGCATCAGCAGATGGATGCTTCAATCGATCCAGGTGCGTTGTGAAGTCTTGGTAACAGCGCCTGTGGTAACCAGTTGTCTCCAAATAGGGACCATCTAGAGTTTCTGGCAGCAAATCACATACAGCTTTCATACGATGGGGAGAATCAAGTGGCTCAGCCAGTCTTCTATCATGGATCTCAAGTAAATATGACAACTTCTCTGACGGCATACATTTGACAGAACTGAAACAGGTGAAGGGGTTATCATCAAGTACCTTGTGGGTGTGCAACACGCAAGTGGAGGTAAGACACTTCTGTTTCACAGAGGGTTCAGACGCATCTGAACTGTGTTCACTTTTCCTCTTCTTTTTCACCATGGTTAATTAAGCTTGACTGTCCACCATCACTATTGCTAAGCTAGTATTAGTTCGCTATACAAATATAGTTATGTGATATAGTCTCTGCATATCACCATCACCGGAATCAAGCATTCACTGTTGAAGCAGCATGCACCTTCACCAATAGATCTAGAAAAAGAGAAGTATACATATAAATATCAGTACACATATACATTAGGGTGCGTCGAAAAAATCAATTTTTATAATTTAATGAATGGCGGGTGCGCAAAACATGTGAATGTTCTCTACGAACCTATATTCTAAGTTTCATTAGCCTACAACATGGGTAAGTGCCTGCGAGATGACTTTGAAATTATAAAGCAAAAAATCGCTGAAAAAGGGGAATATTTTTCAGTTATCCTCCCGTTTTCAGTGAATAGCAAAATAAATTTGGCATATATTGATGTTTTGCCTAAATGGAAACTTTTTCGTAATTAAATTATCTTTAAAATGAAATATTTACTTGTGTGGTGTAACATTTAGCCACTTTTTTCCAATAACAAATCAGAAAAAAATGTTGCCCAGAGTTTACCACGAGGAGGTAGTTACACATTAAGCTCCACCCTCCTTCCCTCCTTCTTATAGTAACTAACTAAATTGCATAATCTTTCTTTGTGTTAAATGATGGCATTATATCTCTTGATTTTAAAGTTGCTTTAATGAAGCCATCTCTTCGGGAATATCCAGAAACGTTTTTAGAGGCCTCTGTCACCAACTTAATATGACGTTCTACATTTTGTGAATGGCATGGGAAACGAATGTAGTCAAATTATGAAAAATCCTTGGAGTGAACCACTGATTCTAAGTCACTCGTTTTAATGTGTCTGGTGATAGGTGGTTCGGTCTTCTGTATATTACGCCAGTCAATCAAATCAATATAATCATTGGCTTGAAAGTTTATCATAGGAATCTTGAAGGTTCTTACTTGCATGTTATGATCATTTTGATTTCTCGCTGAAAGCATTCTTCTAATTCCTAGTTCTCTTATATGAGCTCGTTCATCGCCCATCATTGCCAGAAGTATATTTTCTGGATGGGCAAAGTACCCATTGCGTTGGATAACATCCTAGATTATTTTTCGTTGACTTGCCGGAAGATAGCTTGACAGCGTTATCATTCCGTAAATATGCTGAGGTCCGTTAATGCATGATGGGAAACATTTAATATAGAACCACATTGGATAATATACTTTAATTACAAATGTTGCCAATATTTGAAGATTCGGAGAAGGAATTTCTGTTCCAATATACAGACGTAAAATTCTTTCGGCAGTAGTTCGCCAGCGTGCATGCGATACTGGACCAAGTCGACGATTTGCTAGTTCGTCTGGACAATAACCGTTTGAAACTGCTGTACTGAGATCGTACAACAACCTTTGGTATGTGCTTAAATCATCGCACCTTTCTATATTTGGAAGTGCAGGTAGATCAAAAGACACAAAATAGCAAACTGGAAGTGATTCGCATGTTTATATCGCTTTGCCAATAAATCCGGAATAACTTCTCGGACCTGATGATAAGCCATCAATGTGCGTAAACAAATGGCGAAGTAAAAGTTCATTACAATGGAAAAGGCAAATGAACCAATGTAAAGGTCCTCCTAGGCTTACCTCAAGATGTTTTATTACACCTCCTTTTATTCCAGTGTTTACCTTTGTTCCATCACATCCAATACATAGCAAAGCGTCAGTACTAATTTCTCGATCAATTAAAAAGTTCAAAATTCCTTTGTGTATGCTATCTGAATCTCCTGAAATAGGAGAAATGTGACCCAAGTATTTGGAATTCGGTTCCTGTAATAAAACTATACGTTCTTCGGAAGTCATTTTCGGTAAAATTTATTCCCTTTTTTTCTTGAACTAAAGTACTATCTTTTCTACCATCAAAGTAAAGACCTTCGAGAAATTCAATCTGTTCACCGTGTAGTAGGGCGGGTCATACTATGCATTTTTTTTAAATCAATGGAGAGGGGTGTTCAAATGACATATTTTGGTGTATAGAATACAATTCTGAAGAAAATATTTAATTCTGATAACCCTAACCTACATCATTTTGCAGTTGATTATTATTAAATTGTTGATTATTTTACTATTGTAGTTACCCCAGAATATGTCTTCTCACGTTTTCTATCATGGCTGCTCACGTTATCTCTCATAGAGCATTGTTCTAACTAATTCATATAAACACATATAATTTAATTCATATAATAATAATAATATTTAAATACTCAAATAAAAAGGTGTGCCATTCCACTTAATTGTAATTATCATACAGTTTGGTATATGAAATATTTTGACGGTTTTCTGGCGCGCATAAGGCCATTTTCTGAGCCACCTTTCTCAAAGGCTAGAATGTAACGTTTCAGAACATTCTAAAACGTTTTGTTTGCCTGGCTGAAAGAGAGGGGTTATGATAAGACCTTGTTGGCCATTGGAGGAGACTCAACAAATGTCAACACTGGTGTGAAAGCTGGAGTAATGCGGAAGCTGGAGCTGCACCTGGGGAGAAAGCTGGTCTGGTTGGTGTACAACCTGCACACTGTTGAACTTCCCCCTGCGCCATCTCATTGTTGACCTTGATGGCCCTACTCTGTCAGACAAAAAATTATCCGGGCCAATAGGAAAGCTCCTTGATTCTGCTACAGACTTTGATATCAATCCAAACTCCACCCGAATCTCTGTTGGCCCTCCACTGATCAAGCTTCCTGACAAGGTCATTCAAGATCTCTCAACTGATCAATACTATGGCTATAAAATTGTCTGTGCAGTCAGGGATGGAGTACTTCCTGCAGGGCTGGCTCTGTTAGAGATAGGACCAGTAAACCACAGCCGCTGGCTCACCACAGCGAACAGACTTCTCAGGCTCTGGGTGTCAAAGCACGGACTTAAAGGAAAGAACCTGAAGATTCTGTAATTCATTGTGGAATTCATCATTGGAGTGTATTACCCATGTTGGTTCAACGTGAAGGTCAAGCACTCCTGGATCGAAGGGCCTAGGCACATCCTCTTTCAGCTGGACTGCCTCAAGTCCCAGAGAAAGGAGGTGCTGGATATTGTGATGCCAACTGTGAGAAGATCTGCTTGGTATGCCCACAGTGAAGTCATCCTCCAAACACTACTCTGCTCTGAGGATCAGAAGGAGAGGATTGAAGGGGTGGAGAGAATCCTGGCCATCAGGGGAGAGGGGGACCCGGACACTCAGCTGGGGGACTCCTCTGTTAGGAGCAGAAGGAAACCTGACATCAATTGTGATGCTTCCAGCATAGGTGACTTGATCAGCTGGTCAGAAGGTGTGTCAGAGCCACCTTTCACCTGCTCTCTAAGCACCTCAGAGGTGAAAAACTTCATCAACACCCCCATGGAGGTGCGCAACTGGCCTTGCCACACACAAAGCATTGAGAGGGTTGTTAAAATGGTGACTGAGGCTTCTGCTAAGTACTTCTCACAGGAAAAGAGGGATGGAGGGATCAGGGCTCAGGAGACCAGCAGGAAGCTGATGTCCAAGTCTGAGTCAAAGCAGGATTTGTGCAACCTGGCAAAGTTCAAGATGTCAGGAGAATGATCTTTGTAATTATATCCAGTGATATACATGCAGTTCACCTATTAATAAATATATGTAAAGTTGATTTGGCCTTGTCAATATAAATGATTTACCTTATATCTTTTAATATATTATAATGGGGTTCAAAAGGGTAAAATTGGCAATTTAGAAATACAAAATGATGTAGGTTAGAGTTATCCTATCCAAAAACGAAGCTCATATTTGAATTCCCCATGTAAAAACACATAATTTAGACACCCCTGATGGTAGGATTTCCTTCAGATTCATGTTGTCACCTGAGTACGACCCGCCCTAAGTCCGTGTAGGCTGCTTCTATACTTTTCTCTTTCTCTCCTCACTTTCGATTTATCAATTACGCTAGACATATTTTCCTTTCTCACAATTCCACAATCTTGCAACACTGCTGTTGCAAGAGCTGCTGCTGATCTGTCCGATATATTATATTTATCTGCCTCTCTAACTAAGCTAGGCAAAGACGTTCTCATTTGAGACGAAAGTCTATCTTTTTGTGGTATGATTGGAGAACAGCAAGATTCTTCCTTTTGCCGATTCTTTTTTACGTGTGGAACATCATCTCTGCGATCGGTATTACTGTTTTCCCTCATCAACTGTTCATTCTTTCTTTTAGCATTTTCCCTCAAGCGTCTAGTTTTGTCCATGTCCACTCCCCCAATAGCCATGTTTCTTTTAGTTCTTTGATCCGCAAGAAACTTTCTTTCTTCTACGGGTACCGTCCTGCCTTTTTCACAACTGCAATTGTTCAGATCTTTGCATTTACTGTACACGTACAAATATCAAATAACATTTCCTTTGCCTCAGTTTTAAACTTTTCTAGTTTTTCTACATATATTTTTGTGTTCTGTGATTTATTTAGCAGCTGATATTTATTTTTATAGTCAATGATTTTTTGTTCAATTCTTCTTGATGATATCACAGGCAAAGAAGCTTTACTCCAAATTGATACAATTTCATTGCTGGTATCCTTTACAACCTGTTTATTATCGTTATTAAATTCCTTTAAAAAAAAATAATGTTTCATTACATCAGCTTCAGTTGGCAACAAATATGTTTTCAAGGTACACGGTTCTTCGAACACTTTAACATGACTTTGTTCTTGTTTTTCTTTTTTCGTTACTGACCTTGTGTTCTTAGAAGGCGTCATATTATTTAGTTGAAAATAATATTATAGTAATTTAAGTATACAATAGTTCAATACTCGAATATTGCGTGAATAATAAGATCACAATGCTCACACTTTTGAAACACGTTCGTACAAAGTAAATGCTGTTGGCCGACTGCAACATGGTGCCACTGTGATACGATGACTCGGCAATCAGCATTGCTGAGACATAACATATGCAAAACCAAATGTGTAATTGTATGCTTATTGCGATAAACAACTATGAATTGTTATTCATAGTTTATTTTTCAACTTTAAATTAAAGAGATATAATGCCATCATTTAACACAAAGAAAGATTATGCAATTTAGTTAGTTACTACAAGAAGGAGGGAGGGAGGGTGGAGCTTAATGTGTAACTACCTCCTCGTGGTAAGCTCTGGGCAACATTTTTTTCTGATTTTTTATTGGAAAAAAGTGGCTAAATGTTACACCACACAAGTAAACATTTCATTTTAAAGATAATTTAATTATGAAAAAGTTTCCATTTAGGCAAAACATCAATATATGCCAAATTTATTTTGCTATTCGCTGAAAACGGGAGGATAACTGAAAAATATTCCCCTTTTTCAGCGATTTTTTGTTTCATAATTTCAAAGTCATCTCGCAGGCGTAGGTTAATGAAACTTAGAATATACTGTAGGTTCGTAGAGATCATTCACATGTTTTGCGCACCCGCCATTCATTAAATTATAAAAATTGATTTTTTCGATGCACCCTAATATACATATGATAATACGAATAATATGATAATAAGAAAAGTTTTTAAAGCAATAAGTAAGCTTCTATCACCATATCTATGGTTGCTGGGTCAAAAATAATGCATGTCGGAAAATGAAAAATGAAGCGATTCTTTAACAAAATGACCTTGACTCATGCCCTTGGAGCATGACCATGACCTCTAATTGCTTCTAAACCACCACCAATCGATTTCATGACCCTAAAAACCTAGGGGGTGGGGTCAAGTATTGAGCCATAACTCAAAATTAAAGCGCTATATCACAATTTTTAAAATTGATTTATTAGTTGGGATAATGTGGTAAATTTCTAAAGTAATAAGGAAGCTTCTATCACCATATCTATGGGAGCTGGGTCAAAAATAATGCATGTCGGAAAATGAAAATGAAGCGATTTTTTAACAAAATGACCTTGACCTACGCCTGAATCACGTGACCTTGACCTCCAATCGTTTTGAAACCTCGGAAATCGATTCAGCACCTCAGAAAACCATAATATCGACACCAAGATCGTCAAAATCGGCTCATTAATTACTAACATATGACACTTAGCGTTTTAATGGATGCGGATGGCAGCCATCTTGGAAATATGCTAATTAGGACCCCGTGGGACATTTTTTCCCGCTGGCAACATAAAAATTCTTTAAGTAGATGTCCTAGGGGTGCTAAAAATCATTTTGGAATTTAGTTTTAGGGGGGCTGCATGGGAACCTATATCTCCTGCCATACTACTTCTGCATCAGGATCGTTTTGAAATTGTTTACCTCCAAGGTGTTCCTTTAGGGCTGGAAACAAATTGAAGTCGCTTGGTGCAAGGTCAGGACTATGGTGGGGTGGGGGGATCGTCCATGACTTCCCAGTGGAACGATTCCAAAAGTTGACGTGTTTGATTTGCAGTGTGAGGGCGTGCATTGTCATGTAAGAACACTACACCTGCAGTAAGCAACCCCGGACGTTTTCTTCTGATACCTGTGCGGAGTCGCTGTGGAATTTCACAATAAGAAGTGACATTTATTGTTCTCCCTTTTTCAATGAATTCAACATGCAAAATGCCTTGATGGTCCCAAAATATCGTTGCCATCACCTTACCAGCTTATAGTGCAATCTTGAACTTTTTGGTTCGTGGTGACCCCAGATGTTGCCACTTTACAGTGTTGCTACACGTGCCTAACCAAATATTGTACCACCAACAACATTATTGTACTATGCGTATGCATAATGCACCGATAATTAACCTTGTAGACTTTTTAAACAACCGTCGTGTGTGTGTGTGTGTGTGTATATATATATATATATATTATATATATGGAGAAGGAAGCCACTCTTCAGGAAGACGTAAATTTTTATTTCTTAACACCAATACAGTTTCGGCTCCTCGCGAGCCTTTGTCAATTGGTATTAACCGTATAAACAGAGAACAGAGTTTATATACACCTGGAAGTTAATTATCAGGGATTAGCTGACTAAACCTTCCCATCCTCTTCACAGAGGATAGTTAAATGACCCCCTCCGACCCAACTTTGACCTGATGGATGTACTTTTGTTGCCCGGGGATTTTTGGAGGGTAATGTTACAAAATTCTTAATTTTATTACAAAATTTTATTACATATAATTTTCTTAAAAGACCATCGGTCATATATAGAGGGTGGCGCCAAAGTCGCGCATCATAGGAATTTTCAGTGTTGACTATAATATATAATATATTACTTTTTTCTTTTAGGTAGGGCATGGCTACGAAATTAACAATAAATGAGAGGGTGAGCTTGATTTCAATGTATGGAATACCTGGTAAAACAAATCGATGAATCGGTACACAATTTAAATTCTGTACCGATTCATCGATTTGTAGTACCTGGTATTCCCTGCATTAAAACCAAGCTCATCCTCTCGTCTATTGTTAATTTCGCAGCCATCCCCTACCTAAAAGAAAAAAATAATATATTATAATCAACACTGAAAATTCCTATGATGCGCGGCTTTTGCGCCACCCTCTATATACGCGCGCGCGTGTGTATATATATTATATATAATATATATATATATATATATATATATATATATATATATATATACAGGGTGGGCCGTAAGTTTCCATACATAGGAAAAATTAAACGTTTGTTTTTATGTTTCAGATACGCTAAGAATATACGTTTGACGTAAGATCTTGTTTACTGATGAAGCAAATTTTTACGTCAATGGAGAGGTTAATCGGCAAAACATACGTTATTGGAGTAATGCTAACCCTAACTGGCTGAGTACGACGAAGATGCAAGGTGCCGGTAAAGTGATGGTGTGGGCGGGATATGGGGTGACAGAATTATTGGACCAATTTTTGTCAGTGGAAATCTTAATGCCGAAAGGTATCTTAACATGTTGCAAGAAGAGATTTTCCCATCCCTGCTAAACGAGGAAGGTAACTTCCCAGTTTACTTCCAGCAAGATGGAGCTCCACCTCATTATGGTCTTCACGTGCGTCGGTATTTGGATCAGCAGTTTCCGGATGCTTGGATTGGTCGGCGTGGTCCTGTGGAGTGGCCTCCCAGATCCCCAGATCTCACCCCCCTTGATTTCTATCTTTGGGGGCACTTGAAGGCCATGGTGTATCAGGAAAAGATACGAGACATAAATCATCTAAAGGAACGTATCACCAACGCCATTACAAGCATAACGTCAACTGTGCTAATGCGTGTTCAGCAACAGTGGGGAACACGTATTGAAATGTGTTTTCAAAACAATGGCAACCATGTAGAGCATATTATATAAATAAAAATGGTTGTCCATAAAAAATTTTTATTTTTCCTATGTATGGAAACTTACGGCCCACCCTGTATATACATAAAGTCAGGATCTATTTTTGTGAAATAATTATTTTTTTCTATTTTTCTTTTCAGAAGCCCTTAGAATGAATACAGAAGAGCGTGTGGCAATAGTAATTTGGCGAATCGAGGGAAAGAAATACAATGACATCAGAGAGAAGTTTAGAAGGAGATTTCATAAGCCGGGGCCAATAGACAAGACAATACGAAAATTGGTGAACAAATTTAAACGAACGGGATCTGTAAATGATGAAGCAAGATCAGGACGACCGTGTATGTCAGATCTTACCGTGAATGCAATACGCGGAATTATCACTGAGGAGCCACGTACGTCCGTTCGTGCTGCATCACACAGACTCGGCCTCCCGACGTCATCTGTGCACAAAATCCTGCAAGTTAATTTGCAGAAGAAAAGCTATCATTTGCAGGTTTTACATGATTTACATGAGGAAGATTTCCCTCGACGAAGTGCTGTGTGTGCTGATCTCGTAGAACAAATCTGGAGTGATAATTTAATGGACAACATTCTCTTTAGTGATGAAGCCACTTTCCATAAGTGTGGAAAAGTAAATCGCCATAACTGTCGAATTTGGGCAGATGAAAGACCGAATGATTTCGTCCAAAATTGGGAAAGAGACTCACCTAAAGTTAATGTCTGGATGGGTTTAACAAAATCTAAGGTTTATGGTCCTTTTTTCTTTGCTGAAGCTACAGTTACGGGGCTTATTTATCTGGACATGTTGCAGCAATTCCTTGAACCTCAGCTGATTCGGGATAGGATTGTTAGTACCGTCGTCTATCAACATGATGGTGCTCCTTGTCACTATGCCAAAATTGTTCAGGATTATCTAAATGGACGTTTTCCAAATCGCTGGATCGGACGCGGAAGCAACCAAAGACCTTGGCCAGCGAGATCACCAGATTTAACCCCTTTAGATTTCTTTGCATGGGGCTTTATCAAATCGCACGTCTATCAGACGAAGATTACGAGTCTTGAAAACTTACGTACACGTATACGAACTGCTGCAGATAACATAACCCCGCAAATGCTCCAGAATGTGTTTAGAAATGCTGCGGAACGATTTGAGCTGTGCAGGGATACTGATGGGCGTCACGTCGAATCCTACTCTTAATTATTTAATAAATGTTACCACTTTATCATTTTATGATTGAATTCCATATAATTTCCAAGTGCTTCACAAAAATAGATCCTGACTTTATGTACACCCTGTATATATATATATATATATATATATATATCCTGTATATCTTTTTTCTTACCTGTTATTATTTCTATTACTGTATAACCCTAATCTTCACATCATGGTCAACACTCTAAATACTTTTAATACTGTAAATGAAATTAGTGAATTTGAAAACGTAGTCAACTCCGACTCGATATCTCAGTAGACAACTTCTTAAAGAAGAAATACAACAATGGCAATCTGTCTTTCTTAAACTTAAACATTCTCAGTCTCCCAAGGCACACTGATGACTTGACAGTTAACCTAAAATTATTTTATTACAACATAAATTCACGTACATTATATTAACTGAAACTTGGTTAAATGAAAGTAATAAGATCTTTTGTAACATTCCAGGGTACACAAACAACTTTAACAATAGGGGAGTAGGTGTAAGTATATTTGTAGACTCAAACTACAAGAGTAAAAGTATCGAAGAACTGACAAGCATAAACAATACTTCAGAAACACCTCCAACTGAAATGTTTGTTCATAACACCCAATATTCAATTTTAGGCATTTACCGACGACCACCTGGTAACGTACCAACTTTTATTACAAATATCGATAGAATTCTAACCTCCAATTATATTGGTAACAATGGCGTTATTGTAGATTTAAATATTGATCTCACAAAACAACATTCAAATAATAACGCGAGCTTCCTTCACCTCATCAAGACTGCGAGTGGTTTTAAATTAGCTATTACAAAGCTAACTAGACTTCACAATGACATTAGAAATTCAACTCTGCTAGATCAGATCCTGGTGCTGTCCCCATTTGACTGCACCTCGGCTATAATTATTAGTATATTAAATGTCACAGATTACTTGCCTACGTACACCATGTTAATCACCCATTTCTCATCAAAGGAAACTATAAAACTTGACTATAGATCTTACAGATATAAGAAATTAAAATTCATGAGAAAAATAATAGTTTTCGACTGAACTAGAATAATGGAAAGTAACCACGACATTGGAACAAAATTTCAAGCATTCTCAGACACAAATGAATATATTCAACATAAACTTTCCTCTTAAATCAAAAGTAGTATCTAAACTAAACACAACAACCACTGGATCACACCAGCACTCACTGTGAGTATTAAATGCAAGTATACATTCTTAAACTATGGAAAACTTATATTATTACTGAACAGACATACAAAAATTAATGTAACAGACTTAATGCAGTCATTAAAAAAGTAAAAGCAGATCATCATTGCTCAAAAATTGATTAAAAAAATTCCACTCCAAAAGAGTTAATTAGCCCAGAAAAGGTTAAAACAAATCCCTTGCCCTCCGTCACACAAAGCGGAAATTCTTACAGTGACCCCCAAAGACAACCAATTTTTTAAACAACTTTGCAAATATCGGTTCCAATACTGCAGACTTAATCCCAATTATAAACACTCATTACCGACAATACATGCCACAACCAAATCCAAAATAATTTTTCTTTGATCCAATCCTATCATACGTTATCTTCCTAGCAGTAAAAAACCTAAAAAAATAAAGATTCTGACATCAATACGATCCCGGTAAAAATATACAAATTAGTATCCGATGAAATTACAATACCACTCAGTAAGGTAATGAATGAATCAGTAACACTAGGTATGTTCCCTGTCAGTCTAAAGCGGGGGTTCCCAACCTTTTTTTGCTGCGACCCTAAACTGGCCACCAACAGGACCTCCCGACCCCTCAGGCTTATGATAAAATTTAAATATGTATATAAATATGAATTAAATTAAGAAATAGTGAATATAGTGACCCTTTGTGACTCTACTTGAGGACCCCCGCGACCCTGATTTTGGTTGTGACCCGAGGTTGGGAACCACTGGTCTAAAGGAAGCCAGAGTGTGCCCTGTATTTAAGTCGGGAAACCAAAACATTCCATCCAATTATCGCCCCATTTCCGAATTGCCAACTTTAAATAAAGTATTTGAAAAAATTGTGTACAATAGACTTACTAAATTCTTAATCAAATACGATATTTAACTGAAACACAATTTGCGTTTGGAGGTGGGCATACAACGGAAGATGCCATAAACATGCTATTAAAAAATGTGTATCAGAACTTAACAGAAAACGCACTGCCTTGATCTTTCTCAACTTGTCAAAAACATCTGATGCACTTTCGAATGAAATCTCATTGAATAAACTTCACATACGAGTATACGGAATAGGAGGAAATATCCTCGACTGGTTTAAATCATATCTGTCAAATCGTCATCAGTACATCAAATTAAAAGATAATTTATCCGACAAGGCAATGCTAACTTGTGGAGTCTCGCAAGGATTTATTCTTGGCCATGACTATTTTTAAGTGACGTCAACGATTTTCATTTTTCAACCACATTAAACTGCGTATGATATGCAGATGATACCACACTTACTTCTTCCCATCATAACGCAGACTTTCTGATTAATGAAACGAACAGGCAATTAGAAAATGTGTATAAATGGATGTGTGTTAATAAACTTAATGAACCTGACAAAGCCATCTTATATGATCATTACCACAAAACATATTAATACAAACTGCCAAATAAAAATTAGGAATACTACTCTCACAAGGGTGAATGAGGTTGCATGGGGTTGCTCAAAGAAATATATAAAGCATCATTTGGAAGTAATTCATAAAAAATGTCTGCGAACATTCTCAAATAACGACAACAGACAAAGTCACACTTCTCCAATGCTTAAAGAACTAAATAGTTTAAAACTAAATGACTTACACAAATTCAATGTTGCTGCCAATATGTTCAAAGTTATCAATACAAATCAACATACATCGCCCATTCAGAGAGCAATCATCCCCCATCAAATACACCATAGTTATAACACTAGACTGCCCAGGGATTTTATACACAAACCTAACTATACAATAGAAATTGGAGGAAATGCACTCTCTTTCAAAGGAGCAAATGTATGGAATACAATTCCCATGCATATCAGGCAGGTTTCATCACTAAATGTATTTCGCAAATCACTAAAAAAGCACTTCACTAGTTCCTACTGATGTATAAGTTCACTACTGCCATTTTTACCAAAGTAATGAAGTTCCCATTTTGTAATCACCTATTTAAAATATGCTAATTTCATAAAATACATTTGAGTTCATAATACATTCGTTTTTATATATTTTTTATTAAGCATCATTTATTTTCAATTAACTATACAATAAATCATTTAATCTGAAATTATGTATCATTTTCAAATTTATATTGTATTTTTTTATGCAGGAAGGAGGGGCCAAGGGCGAATGCCCGCAAAAGCGCCCCCCCCCCATCATAGAAGAAGAAGAGAGCCAAAATCAAGGTCCGGAGTTTTCAAGATGCCTAGATACTTTGCGTTTGAAAGATGAGAGGTCATAGACAGGAGGGAAGATGGATTGAGGAAGATTGTTCCAGAGTTCACCGGTTGATTAAATGAAAGACTGAAAATACTGATTAACCCTTGCGTTAGAGAGTTGGACAGAAAATGAATGGGAAATTGTAGAAAGTCTGGTGCTGCGTGCTCTCCTTAAAGGAGCAGGCATGCAATTAAAGAGTTCAGAAGAGCAATGTCCGTTATAATAGCGATAGTAAAGAAAGAGTGAGGCAACATTGCGGCGAAGAGAGAGGGATTGAAGACAGTCAGTAAGAGGCGGGGAATTGATGAGACGAAAAGCCTTTGATTCTACCCGGTCAAGTAGGGCTGTGTGGGTTGAGCCACTCCACACATGATAAAAATACTCCATACAGAGGTGAACAAGACCCCTGTACAGAGACAGCAACTGAGTGGGACTAAAGAAACTGCGGGAGCCTGTACAGCACATCTAACCTCTTAGAAGCTGTTTTGGAAAGAGAGTATATTTGATCTTTCCAGAAAAGATCACAAGAAAAGGAAACGCCAAGAATGTAAAGAGAAGAGGAAGGATCGAGTTGTGTGTCGTTGAAGGTAAGGGGAAAGTCGTGTGGAAAAATGTGACGAGTAGACAGATGGAGGAACTGAGTTTTTGAGTCATTGAAAGCCACAAGGTGGTTTACTCTTCCCCAATCGGAGATAGCAGAAAGATCAGAAGTCAGGTGTTTCATAGCCGTCCTATGCGAATCATGGAGTAACTGCTGTGAGGGACGCTTTGGGAAGTGGGTGGAGAAGTGAAGAGTGGAATCATCGGCATAGGAGTGAATATGGCAGGAAGTGCGAATTAAAATACCATTAATAAATAAAAGGAAAAAAGTGGGTGACAGGACAGAACCCTGAGGAACACCACTGTTAAAAGCTTTAGGAGAAGAACAGTGCCCATCTACAACCGCAGCTATAGATCGACCAGAAAGGAAATTAGAGATGAAGGCACAGACAGAAGGATAGAAACCGAAGGAGGGCAGTTTGAAAATTAAAGATTTGTGCCAGACTCTATCAAAAGCTTTCGAAATGTCTAGCACAATAGCAAAAGTTTCATCGAAATCGCGAAAGGAGGATGACCAAGAGCAAGTGAGATATGCAAGAAAATCACCAGTGGAGCGTCCCTTGCGGAACCCAGACTGACGATCTGAAAGAAGATTGTGAGAAGAGGGGTGTTTAAGACTCTTCTTATTAAGGATAGATTAAAAAGTTTTGGAAAGGCAAGAAATCAAAGCAATTGGACGATAGTTGGAGGGTTGAGAGCGGTCACCCTTGTTTGGGACAGGCTGAATGAAAGCGAACTTGCAGCAGGAAGGAAAAGTACCAGATGAGAGACAAACACGAAAGAGTTCGTCTGGGCAGAGTGTCAGCACAGAAGCAAAGTTTTTGAGAACAACAGGAGGAACACCATCAGGACCGTACGCTTTCCAAGAGTTGAGCCCAGATAGGGCAGAAAAAACATCTTTGGAAGATATTCTAATTTCAAACATAATAAGGTCAGAGGGAGGAGGAGATGGAGGAACAGCACCGGAATCGTCCAGGGTTGAGTTATAAGCGAAAGTTTGAGCGAAGAATTCAGGTTTGTCATTAGAAGAGACGGCAACTGAGCAGTCAGAATAGAAAAGAGGAGGGAAAGAAGAGGAAGTAAAGTCGTTGAAGCGATTTTTAGCTAAATGCCAGAAAGAACGAGAAGAATTAGAATTGGATAGGTTTTCAGTTTTGTCGAATTAATTAATTTTTGGCGAGTCGAAGAACAAATTTTGCACCATTCCGGGTTAAAATATAAGCTGAGCGAGAGTCAGGAGTTGGATAGCGATGGTACTTTTTGAAAGCCTCCTCTCTGTTGCAGATAACTTTAGAATAAATACAGTTAAACCAAGTGTTTTTTGCATTAGTTGTAGGAATACTGTAGAATATGGAATGTACGCCTCCATTCCCGAGAGAATCATCTCCCTGATGCGCTCAGCACATTCGGAAGGGCCCCGGCCACGGAAGCAGTAACCATTCCACGGGAAACCACAGAAGAACTGCTTAAGGGTGTCCCAATCAACGGCGCCGAAGTGCCAAAGGCGCATCCTCTTGGGAGGAACCAAAGGCTGAATTGGAGCGATAGACAAAAAAAACAGATCCACGTCCTTTGCTGAAATTTCAGCAAAGGGAGGGCGGAGAAGAATGTATTCCACTCTGGAAATGAGGTAGTCAAAGAATTTTGGATAGTCAGTAGAATTAGGGGAATGGTAAACAGCGCAGATGTATTTAGTTTTAGATTGGCATGTAAGCTGTAGCCAGACGGTATAGAATTCGGAAGATTCGAGTTCAGGAATATAAGAACAAGTTAGGTCATTGCGTACATATACGCAACATCCATCTATGGAGTGAAATTGAATATTGAGAAAGTAAGAGGGTACAGAAAAAGGGGTGCTCTCAGTCGTCCCAGACACCTGAGTTTCAGTGAGGAAAAGAAGATGAAGTTTAGAGGAGGAGAGGTGGTGTTCAACATATTGAAAATTTGAGAAAAGGCCACGAATGTTGTAGAAGTTTAAGAAAAGTGAATCACACAGAGGTTGAGAACATTTTGAATGGGCGGTAGCAGATCCAGCCCCGCTGCCCGGGTCTGCGTTCCCGGTATCGGCAGCGGGGAGCCAGAAGTGGAAACATTTATGGTCCCCTTCCCAGGGGATCCCGAGGCGCTTTAAGTTGATGCAATTTATTATTATTATTATATTATTAGTATTGCCATTATTATTTTTTGTTATCAATTGCCACGTTCACTATTTTTGCGTAATAAATAAACTAAATGTCATTACTTTTGCCTAAAAAGCCCCCATGCTTTCAAAGACATAATCAGATGAGAGTACTGTGAATATATTAATGTCATGACAAATCTCTAAAAATTGTAAAACTCCGTCACTTTTATTCTTTTTTTAATACAAAATTTTAATTTGAATTTTGAATAATAATTAGACTGTCATGTAGCGTTCCATGCTATCCTTTATTTTCTGCTGCCCATTAATGCGTAACTGGGTACATGAGATAAGTATACGCATGGTGTGACTGAACTCTGAAGCTCTTCTTTTCATTGCACTTTTCCCTTTATTCCTATAAGTCTTTCACCACTTTTTCCTACCAGCAGCGGCCGCAAACGAAGAAGAGCATTGTTTATTCCATACTTTACTACTAATAATATTCCTCTATGGAAGCCTTACACCTTTATAAATGAAAGTATGCTATGAGAATTTTCAATCTTCTCTCTCTCTCTCTCTCTCTCTCTCTCTCTCTCTCTCTCTCTCTCTCTCTCTCTCTTCTTCTTCTCTTCTTCTTCTTCTTCTTCTTCTGTTTGCCGGAGGTTCCATGATATTTATAAATATTTTGGCTTCGTCGGTCCTGAACTTCGACAAAGCATCTGGTAAATTGTTGATTCTGGATAGCCTCGCATTACAATCTTGTACCGAATTTTTGCAATTACTATTCGATGCCATAGAAAAATTTTTAAAAGTGAAAAGGAGATACTTTGATGGAATTTCACACACACACACACACACACACATATATATATATATATATATATATATATATATATATATATATATATATATATATATATATATATTGTTATGTATGGGAATAATATAATAAGGTTAATTAATTACTGGTTATAATTAACCCACAAACAAAACTGATCATGCAAACAGAATGAATTGTATGTGTAAATACCAAACCGAAAACTAAGCAACGAACCGAAATGGCCGCTCCGTCTTTTTCGTTTCTGAAACGACGTTTTATAAATTCTTGAGCACATGAAATTAAAAACATATGGATGTTAAACACTCATGTAATTTAGGGAAAAATATATGAATTTAATTGTCTATTTAATTCTGAATAAGTTCGGATAAAAATACCAAATACAGGTTACCCAAAAACTAGGAAAATAACTAATGTAAAAATTACATTAAAATACAAACGTAGCCATGAAGATTTGACTCGGTTCGTGGAGACGTTCGAAAAATAAAACGCCGAATCGAAATCGTACTTTTGTATAAAACGGGAAAACTCCGTTGGAATTAGATTGTTACATTATTAACAGGTTTAATGGCATGTTAAAATTACACCTTCTGAAACGTTAATAATTCTTAAAAATAAGATGAATCAAAAAGAGAATCTTATTTGGGTATGTAAGTAAATATTACGCCTGGCAGCCTCGCGCGGCAACAGGTAGTCATAGGCCTCAAAAGAAGTTGTCTTATATAAATCAAATCGTATTAAAGCAGTGAACGAGAAAGAAATTTATATCAAATCACTCTTTACCCATTGCTGAATAACGTAGCATAAATTATGTTAGTTTAAAGATGGGATTAAGGTCTTCTATTATGATATAAAACGCGAAACAAAAGGCGCCAAATGAGAAACAACGAACCCCGCTGTGGTAGGGCAGTGCGTCTCGAGGCTCGTGAACGAATGTTCTCCTACAAAATCTGTACTGAAATTTAAATGAGAAAATTCAATTTATTTCTCCTTTTAAGAACAAAAAACGAGTTCTTAGTGGAAGTCTGCTCAAGTATATAAATATACATATGTTGTGCCGTACGGGAGAATTCAAATCATGTGTGGCACATAGAAGCGAAATTGTTCTTCTAATTTTGAGTAAATTACTCGCAAAGCTGAAATAGCCTTTCCTTAAAATGTAACGGAAGAAAACGTAGAACTCCCGGTTACATTTGCGTAATTAAAGACTCAAAAAATATTCTACCATACCTTCCTGTAAAGAAAACGGGTACCGAGTTCTTTCGATTTGTAACGGCTAATCCGAACTAGGAAGGTCTACCTGGCAGATAAGTGGTTCTAATTGTAACTCAAGTAATACAAAAATTCATTTATTCTAATCGCATTATGTATGTTAGCTAATGTGGTAGAAGGCCAAACAGGCCTATGATTGTAACTTAAATTGTTATTGGTCCATTCATTTTGGTGGTCCTGCGTATTACAGTTACGGCTGTATTCAGTTAAATAACTACCAATTGTAGATTAAAATTATCTAACAGTCATATTTAAATTACTTGTGCATTTTACTTAATTGTCTTAGTATCAAGTGTCATTCCTCGACAAATTTCTATTACTGTCAAAAAATTTAATTTGTGCATTGTAATTGTAATATTTTATCTGTGACGAATACACTATTTTTGCAAAAGGCTTTTCAGTTATTCCCCTACACGAATTGACAGAGAAATATATATATATATATATATATATATATAATATATATATATATATATATGATGAATAAAACCACGAAGAAAAGGAAACACAAAAAGGTGCTCAAGCGCTTTCGTCTAATGACATCCTCAGGATGTCATTAGACGAAAGCGCTTGAGCACCTTTTTGTGTTTCCTTTCCTTCGTGGTTTTATTCATCATAAATATTTTTCACGTGTTACTTTCGTGAAATAATTTTCATATATATATATACCGGTGTTTCAAAAGTCCCTCACTAATTTGATTTTCAATTTTCTTTGCAGCTAATCGACCAACGACGTTCATCTTGTGGTAAACTCTTACTCAGTAGTTGAGAATTTTTTTGAGTCTACATTTGAAGTTTTGCTCCGTTTTCTTCTGCTACCATGCTGACTCTAGAGCAGAGGTGTAAAATCGCTGCATGGCAGGAGGTTTTTCAATCTGTGGTCGAAGTGCAGCGACGATTCCGGGCAGTCTACGGACAGCATTATGCACCGGATAGGAACACCATCGTCGCCACCCACCGGAAGTTTATGGAGACCGGATTCGTAAAGGACAAACCACGATCAGGAAGACCTCGAAGTGGGCGGAGTGAGGAGAATGTCGAAACTGTCCGTGAGGCGTTTACTCAGAGTCAAGGAAAGTCCATTCGGCGAGCTGCTGCGGAACTGAACATCAGCGCGACATCTATCCAACGGATTTTGCGGCGTGGTCTCAAGCTGTATCCGTACAAGATCCAGGTGGTTCAGAAGCTGGAACCTCAAGACTACGATTGCCAGGTGGAGATGTGTGAGACACTGCTGCATCACTACGAAAGAGACCCATCGATCCTGGAGCACATGTGGTTCAGCGACGAAGCTCTCTTCCACCTTTCTGGTCGCGTCAATCGGCACAACACCCGCATCTGGGGAACTCACAATCCTGCGGAGATCCGTGAACATGAAAGGGACACGCCGAAATTGGTCGTCTGGTGTGCCATCTCCTCAGCTGGGCTGATTGGTCCGTTCTTCCGGGATCAAGATGGAAATTCCCTGAACGTCAACGGAGACAATTACCTTCGTATGCTTCAGGAGTTCTGCATCCCCCAACTGTCAGCTGTAGCTGACATGCAAGAAGTCATTTTCCAGCAAGACGGTGCCCCTGCTCATTACTCGCGTGAGGTTCGCTCATTTCTGAATAAGCAGTTCCCGGATCGGTGGATTGGTCGCCGTGGTCCCATCGAATGGGCTGCTCGCTCGCCTGATCTTACCCCATGCGACTTCTTTTTGTGGGGCTACATTAAGAGCAAAGTGTACGCCACCAATCCGCGAGTCCTCCCCACACTAGAAGAACGGATCAGGAATGCGTGTGCTTCTGTTACTCCCGAAATGTTGTCCAATGTCGGCCAAGAATGTAAAACGGTGGCTCGCTTGTTTCGAAAAAGACGGTGCCCACGTTGAGGTGTACCAGTGACTTTCCAGTAGACTTATGAAGCCAAGTTTGATGCCAGCAAAATTCTCATGAATCGTAGACTCAGCAACCAAATTATCATTTGGTTCCTCTTGTAATTGCTATTTTAATAAAATTTTAAAAATAATGAGGGACTTTTGAAACACCCTGTATATATATACTTCATGGTTAGGAGCATGTAGAAGAGGCGCTATAATTTTTTATTGTATTATTCTTTTGTTTTAATTATCATATGTTACCTAACCTAACCTAATTTTAGGTTTGGTTAAATTAGGTGACATATGTTATGTATAATGTGGAAATTTCTAAAATCAACCTTTGGCAATATCTTCCATAATGTCAACATTAGGCAACTATCCACATTACACATATATGATAAAGCATTTTGTTATAAACCATTTCAAAATATGAAATCTCACAATATATATATAATTATAATATATATATATATAATATATATATATATATATATTATATAATATATATAATATATTACAATAACGAGCCCGAAACCAATATCGCTTTTTCAATGGGAAGGGTTTCAATAATTCTTTTTCCATTCCTTCCTTTTGCAGATTCTCGATTCCTTCAACATCTCGTTTATAAAATGATGATAAAGTTGTTGTTGTTGTTGGTCGGAATGTAACCCCTTTTGGAGTGACACGAGATATATCAAAGCAGAAACCCAAATTTCAATGAGGAACTACCTCCTTCAGATTTAGGGCTCAGTTACATACCCAAACCCATCACAAAAATTTACATTTTCGCATCATTTGCGCATTTTAAATTTTATGTGATGCTAAAATAAATATGTAATATTAGCGTTATTTTTTCTGCTTTAAGAAAAGTAAAATTTTTATTCGCTATTTTGTTCCATAATTGTTTGTTTTTTAGTTTTTCTTCCTCTTAATTACGTAACTTCGTCGTAACGTTTTAAACACAATGAAGTGCATCAATTCTCACAGAAATATAACGTATAGAGTCCCGCAATTTGAGGAATACATGATATACATAGTACAGCATATTATAAAACTGACATTTTAACAAACATAAAATGACTGTAAAGATGTTTTATGATTAAATGTAATTATAAAAATGTTTCTTTTGTGTTACCACTGATTTCTAACGATAAAAGTTTGAACATCCCTGGGCTAAAACGAAATAATGAATATGCTTAAAAGAATATATCAAGAGTATTTCTGAACATTCATTGCGTGTTTAGTTTATAAGGAGGGACGACATAATCAAGCAGGTTGATTATGGCTTACGTTAAAATTAGGTACCTACCATTACAAAGTGTCGTTAGTTTTATATATAAAATCACTAAAGAAGTACTTCGATAACTCCTACTGATATATAAGTTCACTTCAGCCATTATTACCATAGTAATGAAGTTCTCATTTCATAAGTATCTATCTAAAATATGCCAGTTTCATTAAGCACTTTTAATTTCATAATTTGTCCTAATTTATTATTATTATTATTATTATTATTATTATTATTATTATTATTATTATTATTACTTGCCATGTTCACTTCTCTAATGTAATAAATAAACTGCATCCCATTAATTTTGCCTAAAAAGCTTCCATGTTTCCAACGGTATATTCAAATTAGAATACTGTGACTATATTAATGCCATATCAGATATCTAAATTGTACAGTAAAATACTGAAAAGTATTGTAAAACTTTATGTAACTCGTATTCATTTTGCGAATAAAGGTTTTTTTCTAATTTATTTTGCCTAAAATAGTTTGATGCAGTGAAAGAGATTATATCTAAAGGAATAAATACGTACTGAAGTTTAAGAACGTATCAATTGGAATTCGAATTAATATAGCTACAGTAATCGTATTCAGAGTTCCTTAACGAAGTTTGGAACTGTTTGGTGTGCTACTGTTAAATTTAGTTATTTCTTTTTTAAGGTTTTCTTTCTAAGAATTATTCCCATTACTAAATAAAGTTGTGAAGTTTAGTTTTTCAATTCCATTCAACTATACAAAAATCATATTTGCACATTTTATTTGAACGTCTTAATAATGACAGTGATGTTTTGAACTGTTTAACTTTCATCAGAATGGCAAAGGTCGTGTCCCGGACGAGACATACAGCTTTATACATAGCATTCGAACCAGTAGTCGTTATATCATCTCAATGCGGAGGAGAGTCACCCATCCAACGAATGAACAGACCTAGTGACGCTTAACCTTGCTGATCTAACGGGAAACAGTGTTGTGAAGTGGTCACGACGAAGCTTCTTGAACGTATTTAAAAAAAAAAGAGGAAACTAATAAATATACAGGGTCCGCAAAAAAAAAGGAGCATGACGAAAATGTTTACTGTACATTTATTTTTACACATAATGACAAATAACTTATTTTAGGCAAATAAGCAACAAATAAACTAAGTTAGTACCAAATTTCATGTCAATACGTCAAAAATTAAAGAAAATATAAAAGTTTTACTACAACATGTCATATAATTTTACAATTTCCAAAGAAAACGAAATTATAAGACTAAAAAAATTGTTCGATATGTTTGCCAGAAATGTTTACTGTACATTTATTTTTACACATAATGACAAATAATTTATTTTAGGCAAATAAGCAACAAATAAACTAAGTTAGTACCAAATTTCATGTGAATACGTCAAAAATTAAAGAAAATATAAAAGTTTTACTACAACATGTCATATAATTTTACAATTTCCAAAGAAAACGAAATTATAAGACTAAAAAAATTGTTCGATATGTTTGCCAGAAACCTCTACAACCCTTCGTAATCGGGGCCTAAATTGATCTATAGCTTTATCTACTTGATCTTGGGTAATTTCTTCCCATTTTTGTACGATAACTTCTTTCAAATGTTCGACATTTCGGATCTTATGCTTATACACTTTCTCAGCCAACATTTCCCATATTCCGTAGTCTACGGGATTCAAATCTGGACTATTAGGGGGCCAATCTTTTGGATAAAGCAATTCAGGAACATTATTTTCTAAAAATTCGATAGTTGACTTAGCGGTATGCGCCCGAGCGCCATCCTGTTGGAATAAGAAGTAACCATTATTCGCCAATCGTCTCATTTCGGGCAGCATTTGTTCCAACAAAGTTTCAGTGTAATAGCAGGCGTCTACTTTGATGTTTGGCTCTACGAAAAAAACAGATGTCTTGCCTAGTTTAGACACACCGACCCATACCATTACGCTGGCAGAAAAATGATTACGGGTAGCATGAAGTCTATCATCTGGTATTTCATTTTTACAATTAACTCTTGAATACACTCTGTCATTTTGGGAATTTCGCGGTGGTTCTACCGTAAACTTCTTTTCGTCAGTAAAAAGCCGAGGTCTACTTTTTCGGGAGTGATATTTCTTAACATGCGTTCAGAACAAACAACTCTTTTCTGTTCGTTAACTTCAGTTAATTTCTGCCCGTGTATCCGTTTATAAGGTTTTAATTCAAGGTCGTTTTTAATAATGTTTCTGACGCTACTTTCGGATATGCTCAACTCATTAGCAATTCTTGACGGTGTCACGTGAGTCCCTGGTCTGCCTTCTTGACTACAATTCTTAGTTCCACATCTCTGATGTTTTCTTCGGTTCGAACTGATCTTGGCCTCCCGCTTCCTTGTTTCCTTTCAGTACTTTCAGTTTCGTCGATTTTTCTTAACAGCTTGTCCAAACCTCCTTTCGACCATGGTTTATTCGGAAACTCTTGTAATAATTTTATTGCGCCATAATTTTTATCAAGTCTATAATGTTTTATTAATATTTTATCTTCTTTAGAAAAGGGCATATTATCATTTTTATTGATTAAAATTATTTAGGCATCTGAAAAAAATAATTTAAAATGAGAAAAACTAAATTTTTACGCGGAAATTCACTTTTTTTAGCCATTGCACGTTTGTGGCCATAAAATCTTTATTTTATGACCGATTTTGATGAAATTTGTTTCATACAACTCTGGGCTCTTTTATCTTTAGCTAGATATACAACATTTAAGGGTCCGGCAAAAAATGCGGGCGTGAGAGCAGTTTTCGTCATGCTCCTTTTTTTTTTGCGGACCCGATATATATATATATATATATATTATTATATATATATATATATTATATATATATATATATATATATATATATATATATTATACATTTTAACTGCAAACACGCGCAGTATAATTAACGTAAAGAACGACGCTTGTATAGGAGAATATTCCGCGCAAGATGAGGAGGGAGAACGAAACAAATGAAAAAATGAGGTAACCACCAGGGAATCGAACCCGGGACCTTCCGATTGCCGGTCAGATATGATAACCATTACACCATGGGCCTCACTCGATCAAATGCCGTAATTCTCCTACATACGCGCAGAAACCAATGCAACAAGGGGGCACCCCTCGCATGCCGTACATTATATACATTTTAACTGCAAACACGCAGTATAATTAACGTAAAGAACGACGCTTGTATAGGAGAATATTCCGCGCAAGATGAGGAGGGAGAACGAAACAAATGAAAAAAATGAGGTAACCACCCGGGAATCGAACCCGGGATCTTCCGATTGCCGGTCAGATATGATAACCATTACACCATGGGCCTCACTCGATCAAATGCCGTAATTCTCCTACATACGCGCAGAAACCAATGCCCCAAGGGGGCACCTCCCGCATGCCGTACATTATATACATTTTAACTGCAAACACGCAGTATAATTAACGTAAAGAACGACGCTTGTATAGGAGAATATTCCGGCATTTGATCGAGTGAGGCCCATGGTGTAATGGTTATCATACAGTATCTGACCGGCAATCGGAAGATCCCGGGTTCGATTCCCGGGTGGTTACCTCATTTTTTCATTTGTTTCGTTCTCCCTCCTCATCTTGCGCGGAATATTCTCCTATACAAGCGTCGTTCTTTACGTTATATATATATATATATATATATATATACATATATATATATACATTTTTTAATTAGCTATTTACACAGTATATATATATATATAATATATATATATATATATATATATATATATACTGTATATATATACACTTCATGGTTGGGAGCATGTAGAAGAGGCGCTATAATTTTTTATTGTATTATTCTTTTATTTTAATTATCATTATTTTATTTTTAATTATTATTTATGTAACCTATAATTACATAAGAAATATACGAGTACAATTTAACTTCATGCGCGTCAGTTTTCCTTAAAAAAGTAGCCTATATGAAGCAGGTGTTTGTTACATGAAAATTACCCGTGCAAAAATTATGTGAAAGGCACAAAAAAATTACGGTAACGTTACGGTTAAAATTTATGTTTTGTAAAGTTACGTGAGAGTTACTGACAAACAAATTGTTATTTAGGATTTACGCGTAACAGTAATTAGAGTGAACTGCGTCTTGCCACCAGCGACGCGCCAGGGTTCCACGAAGAGTAAATATGTATACACTTTCAGCGTCAAATTCAAAGACTGTGTCTAGAACATGAGAAAGAGGGGATTACAGTGTTGGATAAAATGCGCACGGCAAAGCTGCGCGCCCTGCTAGGGCCTTATTGTCCAAAAGAGTTGTTTATAATTATTTCTCTAAATATTTGTTCACTCCCGTCCAACAGTACTGTTTTGCTACTCCGTAAATGATTATCACAACAATGTGAAGCAGCAGAGGTGTGTAGGTCAGCTGGGTCAAGGTGATCTGAGGAGCTACATGCATCAAAAGATTTGGAAAATTTATTATACTACAGCAATAAAGGTAGTCAGGTTTACATGTTGTCTTGTACACGTGTCTTCTTTCACTGGGATACGATAAGTCAGCTAGATATGGTTACAAGCCTAGCTTAATGCTATACATCACATACACCTTACTCCATACTGCCATGTATCCCAACATCAAGATGCTGCTCCGCATCCTTTGCAGCCTACCAGTCACCAGCTGCACTGCAGAGCGAGCATTCAGTGGATTGAAGCGCCTGAAGACTTATCTTCGCTGCAGCATGGCCACGGAACGACTGACTAGGTTGCAGGGTTGTGCTGTCCTCCAACCCAAAGTATCGTACCGGGCATGCCAAAATTATGTATTTTACTTGAAATTATCGTACATATATATTATGTACAGTTGCCCGCATATGTTATGTTCCTCGCCTCACAGGCGACTCCGTACATGTGGCAACACCGCAGTGATAGTCAAGGTACCCCAACTGGAACTGGGGGAAGGTAGGGTGGAGGTGGGACAACCGAATCTAACAACATATAACACAGACATATATATCTAAAAGACAAGTGAATGTGCATTCACTGACATACAGGTAACTATATTGTAATGTCTGTGTTCAAAAAGGTAAACAATTAATATGATCGTATACAGCGTTGAACTCAATATAGTTTACTAATCTTATACAGTAATTAGGTTCCACTATGATTACTGCAAGTCTATATGAACAGCTACCACAATACAACTTTTTATATACTAGTGAATTTAAACCAAAAATAGACATTACACAACCACTTACAATTACATTACAATAGTTTATAATATTTAGAAATTAACTAGTAGAGAAAATGTAAATTTATATGCAACTTAACTTATTATGCTTTGCCATTTTTGTGAATGTAAAATATCCCCATTATAATAATAGCCAAGTTTTGTTTGTTTGTTTATATGTCTGTCTGTTTGTTGCAGAATTGTGTCACGCTCTGAAGGAATTAGATAGGAATAATTAGAAGCTATGAATTATTGTATTACGGGCGGCAATGTGAAGCTCAAGATTTTCATGACTGTGTTCTTTTCTGTAGTTTAGCAATGGGGGAAGGGTGAGGGTGGGGGGAAGAGTTGGGGTGGGGGGAAGGGTGGGGGTGGGAGGAAGGGTGGGGGTGGGGGAAGGGTTGGGGTGGGCGGAAGGGTGAGGCAGGGGGGAAGGTTGGTGGTGGGGGTAATGGGGGATGGGTGTGGTAATGGGGAGGGGTGGGGGTAATGGGGAGGGGTGGGGGTAATGGGGGAGTGGGTTAGCCCCCAAGTTGTATGAATGGTGAGGAGGTTTTGGGAGATACCAGATTCAGAAATGTTGACACAATGTGAAGCTCAAAATTTTCACGGCTGGGTTTTTTTGTAGTTTAGCCTGTCTAACCGTCAGCGAAGCGACGGGAATAATAATAAATATATTTATAATGATCCTATCCTTTTTTATACTAACAGTGTTCAAGGTATCATTCCTGACTTAATAAGCTTGCTCTTCTCCTACGTTGTCGTTCTCTTGCCAATCGTCTTCTTATTTCTGCAGCAGTCTCCATTTTCGTGGTTCATATATATTTTGCCGTCATTCTTGACGGCACGGGTACACTAGTTTTTATATAATTACACTTTGAAATGAGTATAAATTATCAGTGTTTTTTGGTGTTCAATTTTCTGTAAATATAGCTTTTGTTTTGTAATGAAAATTTTAAAATTTCAAATAATCAGTAAGAGAATCAGTTAAATTTGGCCGATGCCATTGCCCCAAAAATGGCCGATTCTGCCAATGCCCCAAAATTGGCCGATTCTGCCAATGCCGATGAATCAGTACACCACTAGTTTTTATTGATTTTGCTAATTTTGAGGGCCAGGTTCTTTACTGGTAAATATACTATTCAATTTCATGTAATAACATGTTTTATAGATTTAATGACTCATACATGTTGTTTATACCCTCATGTAATCGCAAGTTTCTTTAAAAATATCATCTTATTTGTTAAACTTTAATACAAAAAATGTCTCGTCTTCTAATTTTTTTGGCAGATAAGATAGTATAATGGCTCCAAATAAAGAAATTTCATACAAGAATAGAGCTGCTAAAACTGGAGTATCATTGTCTACTGTTTCCAAAACACTTTCTCACCACTCACAAACTGGGGATGTGAAGAACAAAACAGGTTGATGATGGAAGTGAAAAACATCTAAAAAGGATGATGAGTATATGATAATGATGAGCAAGCGTAACAGAAAGAAGACTAGTGGGTGGAGAAGGGGAATGAGGAAGTGTGGAGGTTGGTTGTGTAATGTCTATTTTTGGTTCAAATTCACTAGTATATAAAAAGTTGTATTGTGGTAGCTGTTCATATAGACTTGCAGTAATCATAATGGAACCTTACCTATATTAATAATTGTAACGGTCAAACTGCCTGCGAACTTTCTTTGTTTGTTTCTTATGGCCGGCCAAACCACTGGCCAGATTTGGATGAAACTTGGGAGATAGGAGTAACTGAGGCCGGGGAAGAACATAGACTATGTGGCGTTGGCCTCCGAGGTAATCTGAGGCCGCTAGAGGCCTCTGTATTCCGGATTGGTTGAAAGGTAGTGACATCATAGACACGTTATAAAGGATAGTGACATACAATGGGCGGAGCTCTAGCACATATATATATTATATATATATATATATATATATATATAAGAACATAGGCTATGTGGCATATATATATATATATAAAAGACAAGAGGCTATGTGGCATCGGTCTCCGAGGTCATATATATATATATATATATATATAATATATATCGAAACCTAAGGTAAAATTATTGAATGCCCGGTTATGTCAATTGAATGCCTGGTTAGGTCAACTGTACGTCCTTGACGATTGGTGAGGTTAAGTCGTGATATTTCGTTAAAACTGACGAAAATATCACGACTTAACCTAACCAATCGTCAAGGACGTACAATTAACCTACCCGGGCATTCAGTTGACCTAACCGGGCACTCACTTAATTTAACCTGGCATATATATATATATATATATATATATATATATATATATATATATATATATATAGCGTTCAACTTCCACCCGGGCAACGCCGGGTCGCTCCGGTAGTTACTGTATAAGACAAGTAAACTACATGGAGTTCAACGCTGTTCACGATCATAGTAATTGTTATCTTTATGAACACAGACATTACATAATAATTACCTGTATGTCAATGACTGCACATTCAATTGTCTTTTAAATATACAGTATATGTCTGTGTTATATGTTGTTGGACTCGGTTGTCCCCCTTCCACCCCACCTTCCCCCCAGTTGGGGTACCTTGACTATCACTGCGGCGTTGCCACATGTACGGAGTCGTCTGTGAGGCGAGGAACATTACATATGCGGGCAACTGTACATATATATATGGATTAAAGTTGAAAAATTTGACACTTTCCTATACTACATTAAGTGTATTGGTTTCAAAGTAAAAGAAAAATATGACAAAAGCAGCAAGCTCACCTTAGTTCTGTTCTACTCTCTTGTGTAGACTGTTGTTTACACGCTGCTGGGCCAGCTCAAAGATGATGCACTTTTGCCAGATACAGATACCTCTGGCTCTCAAACTCGACTGGAAAACCTCTAGAAACCTCCGAATCTTTTATCCAGACCTCTACAGTCCTTTTAATCAGGACAGTTGCACATTGAAAAGGAGTTTTTTCCAGTGTTTTTGGTAAATATGACCGACAGGCCAAAATTAATCGTACATTTCGAAGACAGTATCGTACATTGTACACAGACTCAAAATTATCGTATATGTACTATAATTACACAGGCCTGCGAATGAGAACTTTGTAAGAGTTGTTTTCTTACTAATAACTGATTTTATATAATTAAACTACGCTGATTTCGAATAAGGCGTTCATTTTTTTTTCTATCACGTAAGGATTTTCTGCAAACTGGAAGGGAAAAAACAACATAAATAAATATTATTTATTTCAATTTACATTAAGTACCTATTTCGCTTTGTTATACTAATTACAAATGCAAACAACTTTAAAAAGAAAGAAGAATATTAACGTCAATTACATATTCATCTTTATTTGTCCTCAGTTTTCTTGTGAGATTTATTCCGTTTAGTCTCGAATGTACGCGCTGTTCCTTTTCTTTTATGTGATAATTCTGGAGTATCCCGTTTCAACATCCAGCAGTAATCAGCCATCATGCTGATGTTCCACCTTCCCTGATATCTCTTCTCCATTTCTTTGATGTCTTGGGGAAACCGTTCTCCTTGTTCTTCGCTGAGTGCTCCGAGATTCTCAGGGAAGTAATCCAAGTGTGAATGTAAGAAATGCAATTTTAAACTTATATTACAACCCAACTCTTTGAACTTATTTAGCATGTTGTTCACACTGTTTTGGTAATTTGGGCCCTTGTTTTTCCCCAGAAATTTGCTGATAACATCCTTAAAAGCAATCCACGCTTCTTTTTCAAGATTGTTCATTGTTCTTTCAAAGTATTCATCCAAAGTCAGTTTTCTAATATGGGGACCAACGAAAATGCCTTCTTTCAAGTTTGATTCCGAAAGAGTTGGGAATTTACCACACAGATACTTAAAACAATCTCCATCTTCGTTCAAGGCCATAACAAATTGCTTCATCAAGCCCAATTTTATGTGAAGCGGAGGTGAAAGGACTTTCTTCGTGTCAACCAAACATTCACGTTGAATGTTTTTAGAACCAGGTGTCACGTTGACTCTGCGTGGCCATTCCTTTTTTATCCGGTGCTGAGTTTTTGCTCGGCTATCCTATTCACACAAAAAACATGGAAACTTCGTATAACCTGGTTGTTGACCTAACAACATACAAATAACTTTTAAGTCTCCACAAAGTCGCCAACCGTGTTCTTTGTATTTAACCTTAGCTAGAAGAAGCTCACAGATTTTCGTACGTTTCCTTCAAGTGAACCGAGTGAGCCACAGGAACGGATGCATACAAGTTACCGTTGTGAAGGAGGACGCCATTTGGACTTCGTTTAGAGGAATCAATGAAAAGTCTCCACTCATTTGGGTCATAGACTGCAGCACCTAGCTTAAGTATTAGTTCCGAAACATTGTTGCAATATGCCAGTGAATTTTCTTGAGAAAAATATTGGATGAATTCTTTTTCTCGATTTCTGTACCAGTAAAATGACGTCCCGAGAGAAAGCAAGTTCTTTGCACGAAGTCTGGATCCCAAAATCTCTGAAGAATCCTTCGGGAGACACAAATCTCTTACCAAATCATTAAGTTCACTTTGTGTAAACAATTCGGGTTCACCAGATGTTTTGGTTTGAAAACAATCAATATCATCGTTTCCATCGTCATCAGACACCGAATCAGATGAAATTATATCAAGAGCATGGGCGTACGGTATAAATAGTCTCTTGGGGGTCCAGGTGTTTGGACCCGACAAGAAAGATGTTGCTCAGAGCTTGAGACCGACATTTCCATAACCTAAAAAGAAAATATTGAGCTAGCACATTAACGTCTGCAGGAATTTTTTTACTGTAGGGCTGAGCGAAAATGAAAGGGCCAAGCCATAAAAAATGATGTTGGTAGAAGCAAGGGGAGTGTGGACTGTGGAGTGTTAAAAATGTGTACTTCCACTTTTTGGTAATAGTATTTGTGATGGACCCGACAAAGTGAAGCAAAATGGACTCGACACAAAGGTTGACTGGGGGGGTTCAGGACCTCCCAGACCCCCGCCTCCTATGCCCATGGTCAAGAGTATTTGGTTTAGTAGGTAGAGGTATACCAGGTCCATGTAAAACAGATCCTATAGCAGACTAAAAGTTTGGATAAGAAATTTCCGTTTTATTTTTAGTATTGTAGCCTTGCACATTACATGAACAAAAATAGCAGTCATTGCTGTGATTTCTAGGCTCACGCCAGACCATTGGAATCCCAAAACGTAAAGAATCCTTTTTACCTTTACTCCACAGTCTAAGTTGTTCAACACAAACACTGCAAACTTTATGTGGAGCCCATGATTTGTCTTGATCCCCAAGTTTCATTCCGAAGTATGCATAGTATGCTTTCTTGACGAAGTCTGTAATATCTCGACTTTGTTTTCTCACAGTAAATTTTCCACAAATATAACAGAAAATGTTTGGGCTATTTACACACCCGCTGGTTGCCATAGCGGCAAATAAACAAATTTCAAAAGAGAACTATAGTCACGGCGCACCTTTGAATAATAAAGAACTATAACCTCGCACGCACTAGACATCTCGTGGCTTGTCAATCACTTATATACTAGCGCTGCGTTTCTTGAATGTTCTAGAAGACGCTATGACGTCACTTCTGATCTGGAAGCATTTATAGGCAGTAGTTTTTAATCAAAATTTAATTGAGTCAATTTTAATCAAAATTACTTACATATTGTAACAGGGTGCATGTAGTGATTTTTTGGATGATCCGTTGGGTGGTTGGTTGTATGGTATGTGATACGTGGCTGAATCTCGTGCGTGCTTGGACTTTTTGAATTTTGGCTTGAAAGCGGACAGCTGGTCTTGAACTATGGGAATTTTGGTGATTAACGGGTGTAAAATTTTAAATAAGAAACAAGTATCATCGAAGGTTTCCCTGTAAAGGAGATTTTGTATTAGATTTAGTTGGACAGAGCCAGCATACTGTAACACCAGTAATTTAAGAATTGTCCTCTGCAAAAGAGGAGACGGAGTTGGGAGCCAGACCTCGCAACTTCTCGCAAGCTCTCTAAATAAACCCCTATTTGTACATGTGCCAGTTATTTAAATATTTAATATTGTAGGTTTAAGTTTAAGTTTAGGTTAAGCTTACGTTTAAGTTTAGGTTAAGCTTACGTTAAGTTTAGGTTAAGTTTGGGTTAAGTTTAAGTTCAGTTTAAGTTAGGGTAATGATAACTTGTGTAGTCAGCTTGATTTGCCTTGTATTTATTAATATATAGTTTTGTAATTTAATGTTTTCCTGTTCCTGGCTGGGACGGCCTTGCGCTATAAAGGGGACACACACATATATATATTTGTTTGTGGAATCCTGGACACGGTAACAATATGTAATATGAAATATGACATTTTGTGAAAAATCTGTACGTGATGGCAAAAAATGAATATTATTTTTGGAATCAGCGTGCAAAAATTACTATACTGTATAAGTGATAAAATATTTCGGACAACAAAACCATCGCAGGCCTGTCTTATCGTACGCATCACATCCCTGCTGGGTTGGCTCTAACGCACATCCACCGCGATATCGCCATTGATGTGGAGACTATTATCACCATGTTTGCAAGACGCTACCCAAGACGAATGACCATGGTCAACGTGTTGGATGACTGACTTCTGACTACTATTCATTACGTATTAAGCTCATGGACGGGAGTAGCCTTTTCTGTCACTATAAAACTGATATGACATTACATGACCATGAAGTGTAAATCAGATGCAATGAACCAATGCCAATTCATGATGGTGAAACTACTGTACTGTTTTAATGACATAATCAAAGGCCCCAACCTGGTCACAGGGTTTACAGTTTAGAAATCAGATATATAATCTATATATAATTTTTTTCTGGAACAACCAAAGGGGGAGGGTTACAGACACCCAATAATCCCCTCTGGATACAGCCCTGTATATTCTATACCCATTTGAATGACGGGTATAACATCGACGCTCTGAAAAGCTAATTTAACTTAACAACCTAACCTAACCCACAACAACTTGTCGATCAAATTTCACGTCAAGATAATGACGTTAGTCCTCAAATTGAGTACAGTACTGCCCAAGTTCAGAAATTTTATTCTTAATTCTACAAACCGGCGAGTATTGAATAGCCAGATGTGCGATGATTCACTGTATAATGACTACATTCGCACGCAATTGCATTTGCAATCACACTCACCGCAATACGTACTGTATAAGTAGAAATTCAATTAAATTTTAAATTATATCAAGAATAATGTAATTTTCTTACCTGAAATGAAATAAATAGTGCAATACCTTGTCGTGACTCAATTTCGTGTCAATCATTTAAGAATATTAAAAAATATTTCTTGTCAGTTTCATGTTTCAATATGTTCGAGACGAGTTTCCTTCACCGTTTCATAAAGTTCATAATAATTATTAGTTTCTGTAACTGTAATTCATTTTTCAGTGAACAGGTTTTGCATTTTAAACTTTATTTGTGTTTAATTTACGGAACGAAATGTACATTATATATATATATATATATATATATATATATATATATATATATATATATATATATATATATATATATATATATATATATATATATATGTAAAAAGTGAACAATGAACAATTCCTACACCATCATTATATGGATTCATTGTCCATTTTTACATAAGAAGCCAAAATCGCAGAAGCGAGTTTTGGGTAAAATTTCGATTTGTAATAATGACTTATACACTATGACGTCACAAAATAACTTTATTCCCTTTACGTTCCCACTCTGTGTCTCTAATTCGTTCTTGTAAATCTTCCTAACAATGATTCGTACTATACGTAAAAATTCAATAACTATGACGTCACATTTTCCCGTCATTAATTTCCCTTCATCATATCTCTAGTATTCAATGTATGAAAATTTATATATCATCATAATAAAAACTGTACACCCTATAGAAGTCATTATTTATGTTATGTAGTATAAATATAACTATTATTCGACCATATCCCCGCCCCCATACGTCCATATTTTAGCTTGACCATTATCGTATGTAATTTTTATTAAATAATCATCTTTACTCGTGTCAGTCATGAAATGCAAAAAAACTTTCGCAGTTCGTTCGGGAACGCGAAAAAACGTTCTCGTATTATTTTTTTCATTTTTACTTTCAAGTGCGTTCAACCCTCGCAAGATATTCATAAATGCTTAGTAAGTGATTATCAGAAATTCCACTCATCACAGCATAATTTGAACGCTTCTAAGATAAAAAAGGTCTCCTTTCGCTCTGATTCGAATTTATAACATTATAGCATATTATTTTGTAAAATAAATTATCCCGTAAGTGCCATGTACTTTGTATTATATTTCTAACATCTTAATTGTCTATTAATATGAAACACTGTAAAAACAAGACAAAGTTATAGTAACTGTTTAATTGTAATTAACTGTAATACTTTAAATTAACAATAACTTGTAATGTACTTTAATGAAACTGTAATGAACAATAACTTGTAATGTACTTCAGTGAAACTAATTAAATGTAATGATTTAATTTATAATGTAAGAATATACTTTAATGGAATTGTAATTAAAACAATAATAAGTGAATATGAATTAATTGGTAGTTGTAATCCATAATTGTAATCGTAATTGTAATGAACCAAAATTAATACGTACTCAGTCATGTACTCAAAATTGTGCTTATGGCTATTACGAAATGATATTGCCGTCAAAAATGTAGAATCGGCGATACTGTTATTTTTATATTTTTATATTCTTTTTAGTTGAAATCATGTGTTTAAAAAGGGGGGAAACTTAACCTTCGATTGTCTCCCCCAAACATTAGACTATATTATACTGTACTTATAAAATTAGGACCACTTCATTTAAGGCACTTCATTATTAGACTTCTTCAGATTAGCACTTCATCGTTGCACTTCATCATTGTACTTCATATTAGCACCTCATTAGGAGGGGCAGAGGCCCCTTGCCTCCTTAACTTAAGTATTTTTAGATTCCGGCCTGAGCCATGGTCGAAAGAGGTCGAACCTCTACCCTTGTAAATTCAGAGAAGTACCTGTATATTTTTAAGAAGTAAACCACACTTTAAGAAGTTTTTATCTTTTTCCTTCGAGCCGTGCTCTCTGCAGGAACTCAGTCAGTAAGTCGACAAGTTATAAAAGAAAAGTCGTTAATTATAAAAAGAGAAGAATTAATAAGCGAGAGAAAAGAATTAGAAAGAATTATAGAAAAGTATAAAGAAGAAACATCCGTTGCAGCCTCCTAACTAGAACCCCCTTCGAATCCGAACCGACTCAGGGCCATAAAGGGGGGGGGGGTTAACATATATATATACACACACACACACAAGGCTTGTTCAAAAAGTATCCGGACTGATGCGATTATAGACAGAATACGGTACTTGTAGGGTTTGGGGCTCAATCTTCCTCAAAGTACGCTCCTTCCCTTCTGAAGCCACACACTTTGCCCAACGATCCTGCCATTGAAAACATTTTTTCGAAAGCACTTTTCGGAATGGCCAAAAGCCGCTCCGTCGAATTTCTTTTAATGGTCTCAAAACATCGAATCGGTGTCCTTTCAGGATTTGTTTGAACTTCGGACACAAAAAAAAAGTCGCATGGCGCCAAATCTGGCGAATATGGATGGGGGGGGGGGGGGGGCAAAAATTGCGGGACAAGTTGCGACGACTGAAGATGGCGCGTTATCATGATGAAGCATCCAGTCTCCGGACTCCCACTTCTGCGGCCGTTTCCTCCGAACTATTTCACGTAGACGTCTCAAAACGTCACTGTAAAATTCTTTATTGATTGTTTGTCCCTAGTAGTATAGCCGCAAAAGGGGAGAGTGCAAGAATGTTGCAAGTGATTACATAATGTTGCAAAGGGGGTGGGGTGTTGCAAAGGGGGGTGGGGGGTGTTGCAAAAAATAAAAAAATATAAAAAAATACCCCAAAGGGCCCTTTGTTGCCAACCGGGGTTGCAAGGGGCATGCAACTTGGAGGCGGAGTTCTCCCCCAAGCTATTCCCCCCAAAGGGCCAGAAAGGAGAGAAAGGAGGAGAGGTGTTCACCTGGCAGGAGCCAAGTGCATATTAAGACTTCAGCCGAGTAGGCGTTGTTTTATAGGCTCCTAATCAGCCAGTTGGCTGAATCAGTCAGTTGGCTGAGCCAAGGGGGAGAGGGGTACACCTGCAGGAGAGAGAGAGAGAGTAGTTGCCTTTGATTGCAAGGCATGCAACTTGGAGGCGGAGTTCTCCCCCAAGCTATTTTCGTTTACCTAACCTAAGAGGCCTCTAAGGGGTTTTCCCAAAGGGCCAGAAAGAGAGGGACCAGAGGTCCTTGCTCGGCTGGGAGCCGAGCTTGAATGACTCCGTCAGTCGTCTCTCGGTCTTTTATAAACCTCTATTCTGGCTGAGTTGCCAGATAGCGCCATGTATTCAGTTGCCAGATAGCGCCATGTATTCCAGATAGCAAAAACCATATATTAATCATCATTTAAATAGTGTACCACAATATATGACGGTAGATGAATCCAATTAAATTCTGTTTATTAAATAAATAATTTTTACACACTTAATTTTTATTATAAATATTTTCACGAAACGAAATGAAAAATTTACGAAACAATTCAAAACATACGCTCCTCATTCCCCCAATATAGTTAATCAATTGTAAGATTCATTTAAAGTTGAAATTAGCCAAAACACAATCCGCTATAACGGGGTCGGGTCTCATTCCCCCCAATCCCCTGCGAAGAAAATTGAAAAAAACGAAATTTAAAGAAATTAATCAATTGAAATTAGCCAAAACACAATCCGCTATAACGGGGACGGTTTCGAAGAACACCTGCTGGTTGAGAGACCTTCCCCCCAATCCCTGATAAGCCTCCCTTCACTCCAAACGAAATGAAAATTTATGAAACACCAGATTGTCATTCTCCAAACCCGTATATATATATATATATATATATAATAAACGAATAAACAACTCGTGCACACAAACACACACACACACACACACACACGAGGAAAGGGATACCGACAATCTGGGTCAAATCGGTTCACCTATTGCCAGAGGCGATTTTTTTTCGACCATAATTACCTTTCTCCCAGACAGCTTGAACAAAACCTCTCTCGACTCCATTTCTTAGATATGCCCACAATTATATATATATTATATATATATATATATATATAGATATATATATGTATGTATATATATATATAGTAAGAGAGAGAGAGAGAGAGTTTTGTTCAAATAACGGAATATGCTTGTTCTTTTGCCAGCAAATTCCATTCACGTAACCTAGAATTTTCTATCACTCATAGTTTTCGAGAAAATAATATTTCCATTTACTCAGTTTTCCCAAAATATTATTTAAAATTAAGTGTACTAATTTAAATTTACTTTCTTTTTTCCAGGTTAACTATACCCACAATTATAATAAATAATAATCGAATTACGGACGATTGTTCGAACACATTTGTTCGAACACAATTGTTCGAACACAATTGTTCGAAAACCATAGTTCGAAAAACAGTTGTTCGAAGCAACAATTATTCGACGTTATAATTGTTCGAATGAACAACCAACTAAATAAAATCTTAGTTGCCAAGACGCAAATACGAAGATGTAAATAAGAAGGTTAGCCTCTTCATTTAAACTATAACATTTACAGTGCTGCAGTTAAACCACCCTTAAAATGGCAGAGTTTGTTTCTAGTGAAAAAGGAAAGCCAATGCTCTTAGTGAATGGGTTTTTATATGTAAGAGACCTAACCTAACCTAACCTAACCTAACCATAATTTGCAACTATAGTTTACCTTGACTTTCATTTGCTTCTATCCTGTTTTATTAATAAAGATTTTTAACTTTGAATAACGTATGAATAAAGATTTTTAACTTTTAATGTTTTTAATACTTTTTGTTTTTCGAACTATGGTTTTCGAACAATTGTGTTCAAACAATTGTGTACAGGACCTGCATTGTCTATAAGGGGAAACTCTGAGTAAATGGAAATATTATTTTCTCGAAAACTATGGGTGATAGAAAAATTCTGAAACCATATTTGGAATCAGTATCAAAAGTTCTATAAGAATCATCAAATAATTTTCGTTGTACCCTAGTGCAATTTCTCGCCGAATTGGAAAGGTTTTCACTCCGCCTTAGACCCACAGTTTAACGTTGAAACTGAATGCTTTTTTAAAAATATAATTAGGCTATATTTATAATTTCTTTATTATAAAATAAGTTAACAATTGAAATTATGTTAACACAAGAATTTGTGAAAACATTACTAATAACTTGTAAGTAAAAATAAAAATATAATATAAGGGACTACCATAGAAATGTAAGTGTCTATAATTTATTCACAAGAAACACGATTTTATATATATGTTACTCGTCCGGACCCGTTATAGCGGATTGGTACACATCATAGCTCCACCCAGCTACATCGGCAGCCAATCACTAAGAACATCTGGTCTTTTGGGGCGGAGCTTGGCGATTGTGCATATAAAAGGGGATATTTTTCAGTTGGGAGTAACAGTAGCTATTTTCGCGTCAGTGAATAATCATTCCCTCCACCAGGGACCTGTACGTCTCACCAGATTTGTATGAAGAAAGTGATACTGCAGCATTAACGGCAATTAGTCTTTTCAATGCGATTGACAGTGATGAATTATTTCCAACGCAAACCGTTGAAGATATTTGCAGTGACGCTCCTTACAATCTGACGCAAGGGACTACCATAGAAATGTAAGTGTCTATAATTCGATTTTATATATATATATATGGAGAGTTGTAGTATCTCGTCAAATAGATACTCGGCAAAAATTTTTTATGGCAATCAATGTTATTTGGTTTTACTTCTTACCCCCATTATGCTAAAATCGAAATTTTTTAAGGCAATCAATGTTATTCCTCTTAAATGAACCAAAGATATCTTCACATAATGGGGATCTGTCTGTATACTCTGTATATGTTTTAAAAGAATGAACATTATTCCTTTAAGGTCCGATGAGGATTTGACACGTGTTATACAATCTTTTGAAGAATCTCGTGTCATGAACACGGAGGATATACTGATCAGTCAGCAATGTCACACATCCTCCACCATGGACCTGTACGTCTCCCCGGAATTGTATGAAGAAAGTGATACTGCAGCATTAACGGCAATTAGTCTTTTCAATGCGATTGACCGTGATGAATTATTTCCAACGCAAACCGTTGAAGATATTTGCAGTGACGCTCCTTACAATCCGACGCAAGGGACTACCATAGAAATGTAAGTGTCTATAATTCGATTTTATATATATATGGAGAGTTGTAGTATCTCGTCAAATAGATACTCGCCAAAAATTTTTTATGGCAATCAATGTTATTTGGTTTTACCTCTTACCCCCATTATGCTAAAATCGAAATTTTTTATGGCAATCAATGTTATTCCTCTTAAATGAACCAAAGATATCTTCACACAATAGGGATCTGTCTGTATACTCTGTATATGTTTTAAAAGAATGAACATTATTCCTTTAAGGTCCGATGAGGATTTGACACGTGTTATACAATCTTTTGAAGAATCTCGTGTCATGAATACGGAGGATATACTGATCAGTCAGCAATGTCACACCGAAATAATGTAAGTGTTTTTCGATCTTTTTAGGGTAAGAAGACAATATATTTTCATAAATTTATTAAATGAAAGAAATCAGTACAATAAACAACTACAGAATATATCGTTACAAATATACGAACAAAAACATTATACTATACAACGAGTACGTACAATTGGAAAACGGATTTTTATCTGTCTGCATACCATTTCATCGTTTCGGCGAGTGTGACACCGGTCAAATAAATTTTAAAAATTTATAAATTCTTTATCACATGACATATGCGTGAGAAATGAGACGCAGTACATTCCGCAAACATTACTAAAACATCCTTGTATACGAAATGGGTTCCATACAACTTCGGGAATATGTAACTGAGCGAGTGAATCAAAATAGTACAGGCGCTGTCTATTTTTAAAATAGACAGCGATCCAGTGAATCCCTTCATTACCGATGACATCTGTGTTCACAATAAGACTACCGCATTCTCGCGTACTTGGCAAACTCAATGTTTCATTCTTCGCAAACACTCCGATAAATTTGGAACGTGGGACTCGTTCCATTACTTTCTGAAGTGTATTAGCATCCATTTTAAAAGTCAGTGATAACGCTCCTAAATCTATCTACTTCTATTAGGGCTTGCGCGATTCGAGATATACTAGTACACTAATAGGAGTGTCTATAGGCTTGGCGAATTCCAGCCGCACTGAGATGTTTCCGCTCTGCTGTGGGGTTAAATGGGTATTTACGCTAGCAGATAAGTCAGGTTTAATGTCAAACGGATAAAGGTTAAATTGATCAATGAATTCTTCCTGCGTTACCCCATTACCAAGCTCATCACAATCACCTGCAATATGGGTCAGATTACTATAGGCTCTGGCACAAAGAGGTAACACAGCGTCTGATGAATAGTCCGTACCCATTGTTCCACCCAAAGCAGTGCCATTAACGTATAGTTATATTTTTAAGTCCGAAATTCTCGAATTTAAAGGCACTCTTTTTATATTTTCCCTTCACCGAAGCATGGTCCTGCATGCCGATTAATATCCTTTTAGGAAGATTTCCCAGGGCAATGTTTTCTATCTGCTTCGATGCCAACCCTGCAGGAACCGCATATAGTTTGATTTGCACTCTGTTAATAGGATATTTCACTGTAGCGTTTAGTAAATTTTTCTCAATTTCTAGTTGTTTTGGTGAACTTAATTTCACTCGCCGTACGAGGAGGTATGTGTCCATAATATGAACCACAACGGGCTTTGCACCCTCCTCTTGATCAGCAGCCAGATTTAAGCAGATCTCAGGACTCGTGCGGGTGAGCTTTATTTTCATATCCACCCCGTTGACAAGCAACTTCTCCTGGAAAGTGAAATCTGTGTGCAACCGTCCAAAACATTCGTATATTTTCTTTTTAGAATTTTTAAATTTGTCCTTTATACTATTTTCATCTTTAGTTTGATATCCCTCGGCACTTAAAAAGGTAGCCTTCGCTTCTTTGGAAAAGTTGAGGACATTTTCCAGATAGGCTCGTAGATGATAGTACCCCGTGCCTGCCGATATGTTGGTCTGATTTAAATATACGTCACACTGGTTGAATATGGAGTGCAGAAAGTTTGTTTCAGGGTATACAGCATATTTGTCATCGCAGCCCGTTTCATCAGAATGGGCTATACGTAGCTTAGCGAACATGTGCACACAGCTTGGATCAAAAAAGTAAGAGCCTGAGCTGGGTATCACGAATTCTATAGGTGCACTCGGGGAACTAATTGTGTTTAAAGGGTTAATTGTAATAAAGTCACTGTGCTCAATAGAAACTTGGGTTGGAGGCAGCTCAAAAAGGGACAGCTCCGATTTACAGCATTGTGAACTACATGGGTGGATGAAGCGTGCCATGGCGAAATAGTGAATCCTCTCTCGACAAGTGGTAAACAAACTATGATTCATGAGATCAATGTCCTTAGCTTATATCAGTCAAAAAAGTGGTCAACCATAGGTTTCATTCGCTTACAGCACTTCTTTTTTGATAGCCTTTTACGTTTAATACCACGTGACCCCTTCTTCTTCCGGGGAGCCCTCTTCTTCTTCCCGCCACCACGCATTTTTCTCTTTGCATCTTTGATGATTTCGTCCCGTGTACGCTTTAAATGTTTTTTTAGAGCTTCTTTAGGTTTAGCCCCGGCCAATATGTCTTCTGCAGTGTTAAGGCCTGATTGTAGCGCTTTTCTTCCAAGGTATCTGGCACCCCTCTTCAGCAAAGGAACAGCCGTACGTAGTATGGATGAAAAAATGGACCCAAGTCCACTACCGCGCTGGTATCGCACCCCTCGATAGACGGTGAAAGGCTTTCTATCCATTATAACTCAGTGCGTCGAAAGTGTAGCTTCACTGTTAAGCTCCCGTTACCGAATGGGAAGTTTTCACCCTCAATCGTTCTTATATATATTGAGATATTGGTTATTAAATTAGTTGCGACATTCACATAATGGGGTCTGTCATATGTAATACTCAAACTCCTTCCTCTATGGTTGGGGATGTGAGCAATGCGCAGCAGGCGTGCCTGGGTATCCCCAACAAACTGGTGTTCCACTATATTACTGTAAATATAGCACATGTCTGGGGACCTTTCATCCAATTTCTCCATCTTCAATTGATACATTAATCTGGACAAGTTATACTGTGTCTCGTGAAATGTGTCTCTTTGGAAGGCTGCGCTATATCGGCCGTTGGTTAGAATTTTGAACTTTCTATGTTCTTTAATACGTCTGTTAGTCTTTGATTTTAGGATTAGTGTATGTGCAGGGCTGTTTACGATTTCATATACTAAATCATTCGTAAGGTTTGAGTTTCTTAAACTTACGTTTAAGCCTCTCACAACATCCTCGACCGAACCATATTGACCCGGTCCTAGTCTTACTTCTGTACTGTAATACCGTGCAGCCTTAGTCCGAGCGATACGCATAGTCTCATCCATAGCTACCCCAGCTTTTTCACGCTCGTCAATGTCTCTAAGAATCGTAAAAACGGTTTCTTTATGTTCAATATTTAAAAAGACGGTGTCCAGCTGAATTTCACATATCCCCACCTCATACGAATCACGACCCAATTCAATGTGCCCGTGGAGCTCTGTTACAAAGTTGGCTAGTGTGTTGTTAGGGTGTACAGACAGGGACGAGGAGGACGGGAGTGTGACGTAGAAATGGTTAGGAGCCATGTTGCATACTATTTAAGCTTCATTATTGCATCAGCTTTTATATAGGTGTTGAAGCTTTCTGGGTACCCTAGCCATTTCACCAGGTACATTTTTCTCTTTCCTGAACCTTTGCTTCCTAAAATTTTCTAATTTTAACACATTTTTTCTAAATTAAACGCAACTTTCTGCAATTCCTCGCGGTAAAAACCTCCTGAGATTTCTTCCCCATTCAAATCTTCAATGTAATACATCATTATCTCACCTTTAGGTCTCATAGCCCTAACTTTAAAAATCTCGCGTGTCCATCCTTGCTCAAAACCCTTTGCGAATTTATTCCCGAACGCGACAGCCTTACATAATCATTGATTTTGAAGCGCGCAGAGTGTGGTGGTGGTGGTGATCCATCTCTTCTCGGGAGCGTACCTCTTTCTAAAACTTCGTTAGGTGTTGTCCCAATCGTGCGATGGTGTGAGCGGTTGTAGGATGATGCCAATGATTCCAGAATGTCTAGAAATCTGTATGTGTTTTTATGTGTAAAATAACGGTGCATGCGTTCCTTTATGGTGCGCTGAACTCTTTCAGCTAAAGAAGCCTTATGTATAGAATTGGTTGTGTAATAGCTGATATTAAACTCGTCAACATGTTCTGAAAAGCACGGCCTATAAATTCCTTCCCCATATCCGTACAAAAATAGCCAGGAACCCTGTTTTCTTTTAACATTAGCGTTTTGGTGGCTTTAGCAACTGTTTCAGGTGATTTATTTTTCAGAGGAACTAGCCACAGATATCTAGAGAATACGTCTATTATGAATAGAATGTAGCGGTAACCATCGTTATACACAGAATATCTTTGCATGTCTGTTAAATCTGCTTGCCAAATAGAATCAATCGAGGAAGCCGTTGTCTTGGCTGTTTTAAACCTTTTTCTCACAGGCTTATGAAGCGTATAAGCGTCCTGCTCCCTCAAAAATCTTTCAACATCTTTTTTTCCTACTCCGTAAACACTTCTGTACAGTCTATCTACGCCGCCGTAAGAGGATGGGTTAGAAACGTCATAATAGCGTTTAGTTAATACGTTAGCCATTTGCGTATTTTAGAGGCACGTGGGTAGGGTTGGTTTAACCTCTTCTTGCTCCTCTTCAAAGGTGTTACCGCCGGGGGTGACGGCGCCTTCAATTGTGTCACATGCGTTGCATGTTCCAAGTCTTTTAACCTGTTCAGATTTCCTATCAACGTTTTAGGGACATTTATTTGTTGTAGTCTTGCTTTAATATGCTTCCATCCTGATGGTGATGGCCTATCCCACTTTCTCACCAGATCATGGACAATGTCTACGATATTCGATCCCTGTACCTTTGATCCTTCCACAATGAGCTCCTGTATCGGTCCATTGTATGGCTGGATCCTCATTCAATAGATTATAAAGACTTAAGCCTTTACTCATCAATGTATGTGGGAGGGTGCTTTTTAATACATGTTCGATATGTTGTGTGGCTAATCTTTTTGGTTGGTCAGCTGTATCGTCGGGCTCAGATCCTATGTCGCCATGTCCATCGTCCCCCGTGCTGTGCCTAATAACCACAGGAATCTCTGTAGGGCTCTTATAATTTTCGTACTCGTGAAGAAATTTCTGCAGAGCTTCTTGGTATAAGATTCTTTTCTCATCGGTGTTTTTTCACTGTTTAATAGCTAGCAATTCGCTTTCCATTCTTTTAAGTCTGCTTTTACGGGGATCTAGATCCGTGTCTGGATTCCTTTGCAGTGAAGCGTACACCTCGTGGGGAATCACTACCACTTTCTTCATTATATTAATCTAGTCAGTAAAGGACCCAAAACTGAAAATAAGATGGGGAGAAATGACCCTCCTGTTTGTACAATAATTCGTTTTTTCTTCGCTACAGTTTGACTTTTACGAGCGAGTGCACGTATTATGTTCTTGTAGCGGCGTAGGCGAGCCTTCTGATGGGTTTTCATTGATACATTGCAATTTATAACGTTAAGACAGATTTCACAGATGCATTTTAAAAAGTCGGCGTCGATATTTTTAATAAACATCTGCTGCATTGCCCGGGGCAGTCGATGATAGATTTTATTAATTCACGGTATTTCTTTAGTCTCTTTGTCATTCTGGAATATACACCGTTTCAGGCTCGTTTGGAAATATATTCGTTCGCAGAAGCACTCTAAACGTGTTTCGCGGATGAAGGTCGCAAAGCAAATATCCGTAACGCGTGCTTGTAGCTTCTTTATAAACTTCCAAAAACTCCTTACGCTGATTCGGGAACATTTGATTGGCTAATACCCCAATTTGTGATACATCTCTACGTTGCGCGAATAAGACTAGATATTGCGTATTTAACGACACATCGCGCATGTATCTATTTTTGAAAAATAGATTCTGATTGATGAAGAACACGCTTATGTTAAGATGGTGGGAGAATACTGTAAATGTCTCGGCAAACGTTTTATCCATCTCCAACATGAGATCGTCAATTACAATGATTGTATGTTCATTTCCCTTTAACGAATTAACGTCATATACGCCTTTGTGGAACAAAATATCATCTTGGTACTCGTTGAACACTGATTGATACGTCGAATAGCACCATATAACTTTATGCACAAATTTCGAGAACATCTCTCCCTTTTCTTTAATGATTTTAAGCATAAACACAGTTTTACCACATCCTGTAGGTCCAGATATAATACATGTGGATGGGCTCGTGAATCTGAATTTTTCTACAGAGTCCATTTCTAACACGTCACACTCCTAAGTGGGTCATTTACAAAATATTACAAATTTTGAGTGCTGTTCCTTATATTTTGCTTTCTTCTCCCACAGAACCGTGAATGACGATGAGGTAGAGCACCCCATCATTGACATTACGGATGACCTCGACGACAGTGTAGTTGTGATCTCCTCCCTGCCAACGAACCCTCACCAGCGATACCGGTAGCACGTCCAAAGCGGAGGTGTGAGAACCCCACGTCAGGTATAAAGCCCGAAATACGCGCCTGTTGCAGCGGTAATAGATCCCCAACCCTCAACCTCTTACGCAACAAGCCCCCCAGCAGCACCTCCCGCTAATATATCCCCTTATTCATCCGCCGCCCCCCGTTCTGTTAAGTCTACAATAATAGATCCCAACCATCAACCTCCTACGCAACAGGCCCCCCATCAGCACCTTCCGCTAATATACCCCCTAATTCATCCGCCGCCCCCCGTTCTGTGAGGATGATATAACGATCGAATTGGTGCGATCCGCAGCCCCCACCCCAGCCTTGACTAGAAATCGGTATAGAGTCAGGGTCGACCCTAGAGCCATGTATAGCAATGGAATTGAGCGCGGCTACGCCGGGTTGTACAGCGTATTGTAGAGTTTGCTCTTCAGAATCGCGACGAGCGTGAAGTCAGGACGAGTCTGTCCTTTGGATTCGGGTCAGATGACGGTGATGTAGACGATTATTGGGTGATAGTGCCATTTAGACGTTTGGCGGCTGAAGATGTAGAATATATATTAGGACGTATAATGCAAGCCGCCCAAAGTAGTATAGCCTTCAATATGGACAACTTCACGGTAAATATTGACCGTGTATTCCGTGTTGCGGGTCATAGTGCCATACCGTATACTCTTAACTTCAATTCTCCGACTATTTACCGAAAGCATATAAACGTCGATCGTGGTTGCGGCTTTATAGCAGTACTCTTAGCACGTATGTTTACTGTACAAAATACACGGACTCAAAAAATTTGGCTGCCTACGGTCGTGGAGCGTGCCCGTAAACTAGCTGTAGACTGTGAACTTGAATTTGACTGTAATATGGGTCCTGAAGAGCTGAGAAGGGTAGAACAGGAAATGAATGTCCGCATAGTTGTATTTGGGTTGGATGATCGTCGTAGGACTGTGTATGTTTTTAAAAGCTGTGTGAGAGATCGTACAAGACCCCTACTTATTTTAGGATTGTCAGGGACAACGTATCTCCCCATCCGTAATATAAGGTGGCTTTACGCGAGTTATGACAAAAGTCGAAAATATGGGAGACATCATGATTTGTGTAAGGGGTGCCTCGAGTTTGCGGATGAATAGTGAGACATTGTAAAGAATGTCACATGGTATGTGAGCAGTGTAAAAGCACCAAATGTGAAAGCCGTGTAGTTGAAGCTGAGAAGAGAGACTGTGATGTGTGTAGACGCACATTTTTCAATAATAGCTGTTTTGATTTCCATAAATCAATTGGCACGTGCAGGAAAATGAGAATCTGTGAATGTGGTATGTTTCACACAATGGATAATTGGGGAAAATTTAAGCACAAGTGTGACGTAATTCACTGTCCTACATGCCAGGAGGAATATAAGGCGGATGGAGTAAAGCATGTATGTTATATGAAAGATGCTAAGCCTAAAAATAACCCTTGTATAACTGTATACTACGATATAGAAACATATACGAACGCTGAAACCAAAGAGGTAATTCCACATTTACTTGTGAGCCAGACCATCTGTGATGAGTGTATGGGTATCGAATGTGACGAGTGCCCCAAATGCGGTAAACGGACAAACGTTTTTAAAACGAATGTCCGCGATAGTCCTGTGAAACTATTTGTGTCCTATATTGTCAAGTTAGCCGACAAGTTCAAAAAAATGACTGTATATTCTCGCCCATAACGGGGCAAAGTTTGACACGCAGTTCCTTTATAAGGAGTTGCTTGAACACGAATCCTCTGAGATATTTACAGGTGATCCATTGAAAAGAGGCAACAAATTAATACAGATGCAGATAAGAGGCAATGTACAATTTAAAGATACTTTATTATTCACACCTTGTAAATTAGCAAAGCTACCCAAGGTGATGGGAGTAGCAGCTGAAGTTTCCAAAGGATACTTCCCTTACACTTTCCTCACCAGCGAGACTTTAAACTACGTAGGCCCACACCCCCCAAACATTATTTTGACTGTATGGATGAACGTGAAGACTTTGATCGATACTACAACAGTTTTAATGAAAGTAACCCTTATAATATAGCTGATGAATGTGAGCGTTATTGCGTGAATGATGTGCGCGTGCTTAGAGTATGTTTCCAGGCCTTTAGAAGGATGTACATAACCCGTTTCAAATGCGATCCACTGCAAGTCGCAACCACCATCGCATCATTATGTTTTACGGTGTTCAAGAATAACTTCATGCCTAAAGACACCTTAGCCATTATTCACCTAAACAACCCCCGCAGTTACGGACACAAGGCTATTTACTGGCTCATACACCTACAGCAACAGACAGGTGTATACATAAAGCACGCCCGCAACACGGGTGAAGTACACATTAAGATTAATGGACGTGTTTTTTGGGTTGATGGGTTAAGTGAAAACCGTGTCACTGGTGTGAAGACTGTGTACTCCTTTAACGGTTGCTGGTGGCATGGATGCCCCCGTCCTGAGTGCGGAATCGCCGGAGATATCCACGGTAGGTCTCCTGCCGATTGTCTTGCATCGACCCGCACCCGCGATCAACTTATAGGATCACAGTTCACTCACAAAGTCTTGTGGGAGCATGAATATGATGCACGGATGGAGACAGACGAGGTGTACCGTGAGGAAATAAACACGATCAAGCGTTCAATGGTGCTGGATCCTCTCAAATGTGGTGATAGCTTGTTGGAGGACGTACAAATCCTTTCAGACTATACTTTCCACCTACGGAGGGCGTGAAGCTCCATTACTACGATTTCTGTTCTTTATACCCATACGTGATGAAGAGCAACCCGTACCCCGTGGGCGCTCCTGAGAAACTGGTGGGACCTAGCCTACCCTCCATCAATGAATTTTCAAAAATTTGAATGATCGTTACTTTGGGCTCTCTTTCGTAGACGTACTCCCCCCACGCAATTTATGGATGCCGATCTTACTGTCGTTATCGACGACAAGCTCATGTTTCCCCTGTGCGTGAAGTGCGCGGAAGAGGATAACGGCGATGTAACCATATACCCCACCAGCGTAAGATCAGAGGCGTATATACAAGTCCTGAGCTGGCCCTAGCCGTACGCCATGGTTATAGAATACTGAAGATACATGAGGTGTGGAGGTTTCAGAAGCTACCCAACCTTTTCACACCATATATAAACGCCTTTTTGAAGGATAAGGTTGAGGCATCAGGGTATCCGCGAGGAGTTGATACCGAAGATGAAAAGTCTGCCTGTATTCAACGTTACCGCGACCGCGAAGGTATACAACTTGATCGTGTCCAAATTGTAAAGAATCCTGGCAAGCGCTTTAGTGCAAAGTTGTGTCTAAACAGTCTATGGGGAAAATTTGCGCAGAATACCGGCAGAGGGAGCATTCATTTGGCACAAAGTTATAGCGATGTCTGGGATTATGCCAATGCTCCCGATAAAGAGGTCATGGAGATCGTGAATGTAGGTAATACTTACATAATAAAGTACAACAACACTGAATTTGCCACAGATACCTCAAGGGTTACAAACTACCTGTGGCCAGCTTCACAACAGCCTACGCCCGTATAAAACTTTGGGGTCTATTGCATTCTCTTGGGCGGAGAGTATTGTATGCCGATACAGATAGCGTGATATTCACAGAGAGGGAGGGTGAATACATGCCCGCTATTGGGGAGTTCCTCGGCGAGCTCACTGATGAGATCAAGGACGAGTATGGGGACAACGCTTACGCCGACTCTTTTGTCTCAACAGGACCTAAGACTTATGGGGTACGGGTCAGGGTGGGGGAGGAAATGAAATATATCGTGAAGGCAAAGGGTATTACGCTCAACCATGCGAATCGGCGGGTTGTTAACTTTGAATCGTTGAAGGATCTAGTATGTTTGGACGATGATGAGGGCGAACAACCTCCCCAACTAATTGTAGGCACCCACAATTTTCGGGCGCAGAAGCTGGGGGGCGTGAAGGAACTTAGGGGTACGAAGGTGTGCCGTAACACCTATAGGAAACGTTACCAGTTACCTGGTACCTATGATACCGTACCCTTTGGATACCATAACGTATGATGCTTCTATTGTTAACTACACGTATTTGTCTTGTATATAATCGTATCTATTGATTTATTACACGTATTTGTAAATATATATATAACTTGAATACTCTTTATTAAATCGTATTTGTAAATATATATAACTTGAATATCTCGTTTATTAAATAAATCATGTTTCAATTAGCTTTTCACTTTCTCCTTTGTGTGTGTGTGTGTGTGTGTGTGCGCGCAGGTGAAAGTTCTAAGCTCCGCCCACTGTAAGACCGTGAGTCATGCTACTATCTGGGAGTCCCTGCGTGGTCAGTCGACTGCAGTAAGCCCGAGAGATCAGACGTGTATTCAGATCAGACGTGTATTCAAATGGCTACCTTTAATATTGCTTGTACAACGTTTATGAAATGGTATTCAGCAAAGTGTCAGGATGTGGTGGATACCGAAAAACTTCCTATTCCTCCCTCCTATACCTCTTTTAAAAACACATTGGATTGTGCGAAGTTCCAAGATGTACAAATACTCTACGGATGTTCTGGTGAGACCGTTGAAGGCTTTCGTTGCACAGACGATGTGCTGAAGTATACTGCAGAGCTAAACTTTATAAAGTCTCACATACACCGTGAAGTAAAAGAAACAACGCGTGCAGAAGAGAAGCAGCAGGTATGGATAATGAGTCTTGCGGATGGGTGGTGTGACAAGCGGTATTACGTCATGCTACACCATGTCGATTACTCATACCCTACGACTGAAAATGTGAATCTCGTGATCATGGACAATCTTAAGTATTTTTATCACTATATTAACGTATATCATGATGAGGTTCGTAGTGAGGTTGTGGCTAGTGCCCTGCGTGAGTTTTTAACAGACTTTAGAGACGAGTATCGTTTGATGGGCAGAAAGGAAAAATATGAGCATATGTTCCTCTCAAATAGTGCGCCGGAGTGTGAAGATGTTTAGTAAAACATAAAATGTTCCTAGTTCTTATCCTGAGGTAAAATGTCTGGTGCGTAGGCTGGTAGTGATGAAATTAATTCTTGTACCGGAAAAACAAATATGTACAACAATTCGGTACGACTCGCGGATCATACGAACAAGCCCATTCACGTATCATCGAGTCAGCCGCCCGTCGAACCGTTCCTGCCTACCTGCGTGCCTCACACGGCTCATAGTTATCTCAGAGCTTGAACCGAGTGGACGTGCGCTCCTCGAATACGATGGAACTTCCTTTGAGCAGCATTCTCAACGCCTCGTACGATGTGTCCGTGACGAAATCGTTGCGCGTGTTCAGGCGTAATTCCGGTACCATTAGCTATGTACTGGAAACGGAATATAGACAAACAAACAAACGGGTTTATTTAAGTGTCGAGGAGATGAATAGAATCTTCGTGATAGTTGAGAAGTGGAGTGAAGATCGTTATAAAATACCTGCTAACGTAGGTACAAGAAGAGAGCAGATTAGTGACGCACCCTCATACGCCGTTGTATGTACGTTGTGTATAAATAACGACGGCCGTGCATTGATATACGGCTGATGTGGAAGAATGCTTCTGATAATAACGCTCTTGTTCCTACGCGAAACCGTTTCATCCTCGACAGAATGTTTGAAATCGTCGGATTCCGCAAGCTGAAACCTATATTAGACGCGCGTGTTACGGACATGCTTTATTTTGATACAGTACTTGAATACGCATACACCGCTCTGCTCGATGTGTTACCGAGTGTAGGGCTGGTGAGAATGGTCTAGTGCTGGACGTTTATTTAAAAAGTTTAGACTCTTTGAAATACCATGAACTTTGGTACAAAGCAATTGATCGGTACAAGGCTGAGCTCACCTACACCGTTCACCCTGAAAACTATTTCTTTATATAACGCGCAGTTGTCGTAACGATTTGAAGATTATTTCAATTGCCGCTATGTTGAGTGAGTTCACGATTGAAAAGCTCGAGTCGGTAGAAATAAACCCTCGATTGGAAAAGCGTGTTTATAAACTTGTGTTTAATAATGTAGCTAACGATGAACTCTTTGTGCGTGCTTTTGATTGTATTCTAGATGTATTTAAAGATGATTTACCAACCGGTTGTAAAGTGGGAACAAAAATAGTACTGAACGATATGAAAACCCTTCATATCGAATACAGGTTTCCCTATACTTTAAGCGGTGAAATATTATTAAGCCGCATATACTGCGTAATGCAGAGCAATAATGATGTAATTGTAAACTCGATTAAGACCGAGTTTAGTATTTTGAAAAAAAGTGAAATGTATTTATATATTTTGCGTGATATTTCTCCTGTACTGTTATGATTATATGCATATTTCTATTATTATTGAAATGTATTTATATATTTTGCGTGATATTTCTCCTGTACTGTTATGATTATATACATATTTCTACAGGGTGGGCCGTAAGTTTCCATACATAGGAAAAATTAAACGTTTGTTTTTATGTTTCAGATACCCTAAGAATATGCGTTTGACGAAAGAGCAACGAATTGAATTGGTCCTGTGGAGTGGCCTCCCAGATCCCCAGATCTCACCCCCCTTGATTTCTATCTTTGGGGGCACTTGAAGGCCATGGTGTATCAGGAAAAGATACGAGACATAAATCATCTAAAGGAACGTATCACCAACGCCATTACAAGCATAACGTCAACTGTGCTAATGCGTGTTCATCAACAGTGGGGAACACGTATTGAAATGTGTTTTCAAAACAATGGCAACCATGTAGAGCATATTATATAAATAAAAATGGTTGTCCATAAAAAAATGTTTATTTTTCCTATGTATGGAAACTTACGGCCCACCCTGTATTATTATTGAAATGTATTTATATATTTTGCGTGATATTTCCCCTGTACTGTTATGATTATATGCATATTTCTATTATTATTGAAATGTATTTATATATTTTGCGTGATATTTCTCCTGTACTGTTATGATTATATACATATTTCTATTATTATTGAAATGTATTTATATATTTTTTGCGTGATATTTCCCCTGTACTGTTATGATTATATGCATATTTCTATTATTATTGAAATGTATTTATATATTTTGCGTGATATTTCTCTTGTACTGTTATGATTATATGCATATTTCTATTATTATTGAAATGTATATTTATTTTCTATATATTTATAATAAACAGAATGATGCAATGTTGTTTTACTTAATTATATCATGTTACGCCTTCTAAACCTACTACCGCTATTCTAAACCAACTTTTAAGAAATATAATAATGTATACAATGGTATCGCTAAAAAGTGGTATCTGGCAACTCAAGCCATTTACGCCTTCTAAGCCAACTGGCTGATTAGGAGTCTATAATAGTGTATACAATGGTATCGCTAAAAAGTGGTATCTGGCAACTCAAGCCATTTACGCCTTCTAAGCCAACTGGCTGATTAGGAGTCTATAATAGTGTATACAATGGTATCGCTAAAAAGTGGTATCTGGCAACTCAAGCCATTTACGCCTTCTAAGCCAACTGGCTGATTAGGAGCCTATAAAACAACGCCTACTCGGCTGAAGTCTTAATATGCACTTGGCTCCTGCCAGGTGAACACCTCTCCTCCTTTCTCTCCTCCTTTCTCTCCTTTCTGGCCCTTTGGGGGGAATAGCTTGGGGGCGAACTCCGCCTCCAAGTTGCATGCCCCTTGCAACCCCGGTTGGCAACAAAGGGCCCTTTGGGGTTTTTTTTCTTTTTTTTAATTTTTTTGCAACACCCCCACCCCCTTTGCAACAACCCCCACCCCCTTTGCAACATTACGTAATCACTTGCAACATTCTTGCACTCTCCACTTTTTCGGCTATACTACTGTCCCTGTCGAGGATCAAGTAAAGATAAGCACCCCCAGCCTTCTTTAATTAGCCTTATAAGGCTAACTAACGAAAATATCACGACCTAACCTAACCAGTCGTCAAGGGCGTACAGGTGACTTAACGATTGGTTAGGTTAGGTCGTGATATTTTCGTTAGTTAGCCTTATAAGGCTAATTAAAGAAGGCTGGGGGGTGCTTATCTTTACTTGATCCCCTGTCGAACATATTCATGGTGCACAACACCTTCACAGTAAAGAAAAAAAAGTAACACGACCGACATCGTAAGTAATCGCTACGAAACAAAACACATTTAACTTTATTGGCTCACCACAGTGGACTGACGCTACACAATGCGTGACCTTGTTCTAAAAATAAACACCCTGTCCGGGTGCTTTTTGAACAGACCTCGTATGCATATATATAATATATATATATATATATATATATATATATATATATATATATATAGAAAAGAGAGAGAGAGAGAGTTGGTTTAATAGTGCTTTCTTTCGCCTTATATAAAATACAGACAATTGTATATTTAATAGTCAGGAATAACAACCATGTACAGTTTCGGCAATAAGTTCGCCTAGGAACATAACATTTCTAAAAGCATAAAAAATTACTAATCGGTAAACTATTAGATTTTGTTTTAAATTTTTTATTAGTTACCAATAGACAATAGAATATCCAAAGAAAAACAGAATGTTATCAATTTGTATATTTTTAGGAATTTTAGTAATTTTATATTCGTGTACGTAATAGACAAACGTCATACTTAATAACCAAACACGACCTTATACTTAATATGATTTAAGCCCATTATCATTCATACGCTTTTTTCCTTTTTTCTTTACCGACTTTTGAACGCATTCAGTAACTTGTACTTTTTAGCACAAAGAATTTTAGCTTTGGTAATTACATGACCCACATTTTATGCCTTACATTCTATGCCTTACACCATGGTAAGAGGCTTCTGTAATGTCAAAATCAAGATCGTTGGTCCTTCTCACATAAAAGTAAATAAATAAATAAATAAGGTAAAAAATTAAAATAACTGAAATTTTTCTATTCTGTCGTGTTCAAAAGACACGATTTGGGAATCCTTTAACAGAATTAAGCCAAGCATTCTCTCTTTGGTGAATCTGCTTGCTGGTTATGGTTGGAAGACATCGTGGAGATCCCTCTTCTCCGAACCCCTTCGCTTTGTCGCTCGATGTGCAAACCTTTAATTCTTGTATGCAGTAACCTGCTGTCGAAGGAGTTTCCATGTACAGTACATCCTGTATACAGGTTGGATGTCATGGAGTGAATGCATGGTAATATAAGCAACATGCTTCCTCAACCTTTTGTGTATATATATATATATATATATATATATATATATATATATATTTTTAAATTCTCTCTCTCTCTCTCTCTCTCTCTCTCTCTCTCTCTCTCTCTCTCTCACAACGAAACATCAAGTGGAAACAAAATGAACCGAAACGTTGTCCTATTTTTGGTCTTATTCCCTTTTGCCTCCCTAATACATTTTTCCTTCCTAATTTAAACTCTACGAAAAGACACTAATGTCTCTCTGTTTACCTCACCCATGCACTTTTACACTCTTTCCTATGCATAAATGAATAATGCATCTATATAACGTCTTATATATATATATATATATATATATATATATATATATATATTCGACCTTTGCTAGGATGTTGCAAACATTGATCCATCACTGCACTGAGGTCATGCTCGCGCGCGCGTGTGTATGTGTGTGTTTGTGTGGATCAAAGCCGCTAAGTCAAAGTGCTTGTAGAACACGGAAAACTTCTTCAGAATTTCGGCTCCTTCTGGATCTCCGGATTTTGGTGCACAACTGCGCGATGTCCGACCAAAGCAGTTTAGAAGTCTGAAAACTTGCATAAATCTCGCGTGCAACTTTCGCAACTCTGTTGACAAATTCTCGAGGCATTTCAATAATAAATTCAATAATAATAATAAAAAATACTGTCATATATATATATAAAATAATATTATAAAGTTTTTCATGTAATATTTTAGTAAAGGTCGTCGGGTTGCGAGAAATAATGTAAGCAGAATAATCTTTTGAATAAGAGTTTTTATATAGAAATTGGTCTCTTTCCTCTCAATGATTCGTCCGAGAATGAGAGATTCGAAAGTGGGAACCTCAAAGGAAGAAATTCTCAAACCGATTCATTCCAGTTCCCACCGTATTATATAGAATTCTCCTATTTTAAATTGGATTTCCTATAGAAAATACTCCTTGGGTATACAGTTGCGTCACGCAGCCGTCTCTTTACGCTTCCCCAAATTGAAAAACTCTTTTTCCATATCTGGAATTCCGTCTTCAAACATTCCCACTTTCGGACTGGGCATGGTAATGGAATTAGAAATGGGTTGTAGCGGAAAGTAATTAGAAATTTAGGAAAATAGGATCATGCAAAATGATTACCAAATTTACGATGCAACGACCAATTTGATAAATACTGAGACACTTAAAAAAAAAACCTTTGGGACGTGAGTTTTTAGGATTTATGTCAGGACTGAGTGATTGAACAGAAGCGTTAATTCAATGATGAACCCTTTGCAGTAAACTCAATTGGACTCGCCTATATTGAATTCACTAAACAAGGTACAGCAACATTAGGATATGCCAAACCTTTGGAAAGAAAAATAACTATCTCCAATTTATATATATATATATATATATATATATATATATATATATATATATATATATATATATATATATATATATATATGAGAATGAACTCAATGGTCCCCGAGTTTTTATGATACACACAGACCGTGCATGGAACAAGGACAGTCTGTGTGTATCATATATATATATATATATATACACAAACTCAGAATGGTTCCCTGAGAACATTATATGTTAAACACAGACCGTGCATGGAACAAGGAACTCTTCTGGGAAAATTAAATCCACTATAGTCCGAATAAGTAATGGTAAATGACAAATACCATAGTTTTTTTCCTTTTTCATGATTTTAGCCCGACGTGGGCAACGGGTCTCTCGCAAAGAGATCCCATAAATATAGCTTCCCTCACCAGCTATCTGCAAAGCAGACAGGATCCAGCTTTGGGACGTGGATCTAGGGTTTAAAGCAAGCCTAGATCCCTACACTCAGAACCTCTATATAAGTAAAAGACTCGTTGCATTCACGTCGTGTTGAATAAATCAAAGAAAAAGGGGGTAACTATTGTATTTTTAGCCAAAAAAACCAAAACTTAAACCTCAACCGGGACATTGAGCGTCCACTTTTCAAGGCACGAAACACGTCCGTTTAGTATACACAAACTCAGAATGGTTCCCTGAGAACATTATATGTTAAACACAGACCGTGCATGGAACAAGGAACTCTTCTGGGAAAATTAAATCCACTATAGTCCGAATAAGTAATGGTAAATGACAAATAGCTGGTGAGGGAAGCTATATTTATGGGATCTCTTTGCGAGAGACCCGTTGCCCACGTCGGGCTAAAATCATGAAAAAGGAAAAAAACTATGGTATTTGTCATTTACCATTACTTATTCGGACTATAGTGGATTTAATTTTCCCAGAAGAGTTCCTTGTTCCATGCACGGTCTGTGTTTAACATATAATGTTCTCAGGGAACCATTCTGAGTTTGTGTATACTAAACGGACGTGTTTCGTGCCTTGAAAAGTGGACGCTCAATGTCCCGGTTGAGGTTTAAGTTTTGGTTTTTTTGGCTAAAAATACAATAGTTACCCCCTTTTTCTTTGATTTATTCAACACGACGTGAATGCAACGAGTCTTTTACTTATATAGAGGTTCTGAGTGTAGGGATCTAGGCTTGCTTTAAACCCTAGATCCACGTCCCAAAGCTGGATCCTGTCTGCTTTGCAGATAGCTGGTGAGGGAAGCTATATTTATGGGATCTCTTTGCGAGAGACCCGTTGCCCACGTCGGGCTAAAATCATGAAAAAGGAAAAAAACTATGGTATTTGTCATTTACCATTACTTATTCGGACTATAGTGGATTTAATTTTCCCAGAAGAGTTCCTTGTTCCATGCACGGTCTGTGTTTAACATATAATGTTCTCAGGGAACCATTCTGAGTTTGTGTATACTAAACGGACGTGTTTCGTGCCTTGAAAAGTGGACGCTCAATGTCCCGGTTGAGGTTTAAGTTTTGGTTTTTTTGGCTAAAAATACAATAGTTACCCCCTTTTTCTTTGATTTATTCAACACGACGTGAATGCAACGAGTCTTTTACTTATATAGAGGTTCTGAGTGTAGGGATCTAGGCTTGCTTTAAACCCTAGATCCACGTCCCAAAGCTGGATCCTGTCTGCTTTGCAGATAGCTGGTGAGGGAAGCTATATTTATGGATCTCTTTGCGAGAGACCCGTTGCCCACGTCGGGCTAAAATCATGAAAAAGGAAAAAAACTATGGTATTTGTCATTTACCATTACTTATTCGGACTATAGTGGATTTAATTTTCCCAGAAGAGTTCCTTGTTCCATGCACGGTCTGTGTTTAACATACTGTATATATATATATATATACACTGTGTATATGTGTGTGTGTGTATATATATATATATATATATATATATATATATATATATAGTGAATGTAGACAAGCATTTTCCCGCCTATTACAAAGTCAAGAAATGGGTAATACGATTATGATAATGAGCTATATATTCACGAGAGATTAAAAAAAGAATGTAATTATATAAAAACGTATAAAAGCAAAATTATTTTGATTATTCACAAACCATAGTTCTGTTCAGTTATTAAATTAGAAAATGTAAAAAACAGTTTTGTGAAGTTACAAAAGTCGAAGACAAATTGATTTCAAAACTTTTTCTTATGTTTTTAAACCTTGAAAAATAAATAAACATGGAAAAATCAGAGAATAATTATATTTAATAACTGAAGTGCTGGTCGGGACTGTTTATGAGGCGAATTCAAGTACACGCTCTTAATTAGTAAAAAATTATGGATAATACGATAAGATTTTGGAGCGTCTCGTTGCTCGATCGGTTTGGGCGCCTCCCCTGTAGTGCTGAAGCTCTACTGAGTCGTGGGTTCGGGCCCCAGTGCTGCTTAAAGCTGGGAGTTTGTGTTTTCTGTATTTTACATCACGACGAAGCGGTAGGGCGGCCATACCCCTTTAATTGACTCTGGCTAAGGTAGCCCAGGCTACCGTATCCCATATCTTCCACTTACTTGGAGAATATGAGACAGGGATATGTTACCTTTTTTTGTTTTACGGTAAGGTTTTAGTAAGAAATAATAAGAAACAATATAGAAAAAAGCTATTGTAAAGTTAAATTCTTAATATTTATTTAAAAAGAGCTTGTTAAAAATCTGTATTTTAATAGATGCACTCCGTTTTCGACACATATTTTGAAGGTTCGACAAAAGACACTCTTGCCCTCCATAACACTGTAATAAGAACGTCATTATAAAAATTTTTGCACTTCATCTTCGAAAGAAATATTTTGAAAAGAAATTGTTACATTTTATTCAACGAGTTATATATATATATATAATATATATATATATATATATATATATATATATATATATATATATATATATATATATATATATATATATATATATTCTTTAATTATACCCTACTTTTAAATAAATATAAATGAATTAACTTCTTAAAACCTTGCGCGATTAATTAAAGATGGGACTTTGTTTTACAGGCAGAGAAGCTGCTAAACTTCTCTTTCCCTTTGTGAAATCACGTGACGAATACTCGAAGTGTAGTTTGTTATCAAGACTATCAGACTGCAATTTTTGGCTTCGACTTTATTGATATAACAGTGGACCAAAATGTTGACTTCCGCATCTTCCAACAACAGTTCATCTCGTTTCTTATGAACTAGAACAGTGTTATGGAGAGTTGTCGAAAAGCTTCATATACCAAATGTAGTTTTGGGATTTTTGCATGAAAATTTCGGCACGAGAGTCCTGCCTAACAGGTACCCAACCTTCACGACTGTGGTAATGTGCTTCTTCTATCGCTTTACCTCAATATCTGTGACTTTTAAAGGATAGGATTTTCAGAGTAAAGTTCCAGACATTGCTAGCTCTAAAAACAGCTATTCAACGTGAAACCCACTCCATCATTTTTTATCAGAAGATAAGAAATTAAAACTTCCCAGATCTGTCCACATCTTCCCAGATCATAGAGAAAAGGACAGTTTTAGCGTGTTCCGTGTTTGTAAACCAAATTCTTTACATTAATCAATAATCGTGCCAAAATTTAACAACAGACGTTCACTCGATCATTTAAATTATTTTTTGAAAGTGTAGCGAACACACACACACACACACACACACACACACACACACACACTATATATATATATATATATATATATATATATATATATATATATATATATATATATATATATATATATATGATCCCTTAGAGGTAAACTGTCATATTAAAAAAAGTAAGTGGACTAGAGCTCCCAAACTTCATAGATACTTACCTTAGCATGTTGTTCGTCTTAATTGAGAAGTTGCTCGATGTGTCCCCCATCCTGCTCAACGCAGGCCTCCAAACGTGGACGCCACTGATCAATACACCTGTTTACATATCGTTGAGACACCTTCTCCCAGCCCAAACACCATAATCTAGTGGTAAAAGATCGGGGCTACTAGCCGACCACATATTGGGTTCGATAAAATCCGGTGTTTCGTTTTCAAAGACTGTGATAGTTTGGCGTGCTCTGTGAGCAGGGTCTCCATCGTGTGTTGGAAAGTATATCTTTCACCACTAATTCGTCGAATATCAGTTAGATAGCGTGAAAGATATACTTCCCAACAAGATGGAGCCCCTGCTCACAGAGCACGCCAAACTGTCACATTCCTTGAGAGCGAAACACCGGACTTTATCGAACCCAATATGGGGCTGGCTAGAAGCCCCAATCTTTCACCACTAGATTATGGTGTTTGGGAGGCTCTGAAGTCCAAAGTTTACATCCCTGGTACCAATATAAGAGACATAAATGAACTACGTGAAAGAATTCTGCTCGGCTGGGAGAAGGTGTCTCAACGATATGTAAACAAGTGTATTGATCAGTGACGCCCGCATTTGGAGGCCTGCTTTGAGCAGGAAGGGGGACACATCGAGCAACTTCTCAATTAAGATGAACAACATGCTCAGGTAAGCATCTATGAAGTTTTGGAGCTCTAGTCCCCTTACTTTTTTAATATGACAGTTTACTTCTAAGGGGTCACTTTTTTTTTACCCACCCTATATATATATATATATATATATATATGTGTGTGTGTGTGTGTGTGTGTGTGTGTGTGTGTGTGTCGAGTGGCCCAAAAAAAGCCTTGAGATTTGAACATCAATAAATTAAAAAATATACAGTTCACACTTCAAAATTTACATAACTTTTACCTCAATCTATTGGTAAGCCATCATAAAAATTTCAGACCTCTACATAAAATACTTTTTCCACAGCTGAGGGAACAATGAAGTATGGTGAAAAAAACGAATATCATAAACCTAAATGTGTATAGCTGTACCTGGCAACTATTCTAAGACTTGTAGTAGTTTCCTTATCCTATGAATAATCTGTTAGTCTCTGAAGAACGTCAGATGATATAGGCTACGCCCCTCTTAAATACTGTTTTTTTAAACTTACCCTTCAAATTATGGTTCTCACTAACGGTGAAAAAGCGGTGATTGAAAAGTGTTTCTTGGAAAAAACATGGCCTAGGGCAAGAATTTTGAGGAAATTTCCAGGAATAACTTGTAATGTTACGTCTGTGAATAGAATAATTCAAAAACTTAAAGCAACCGGTTCGACGGCACGGAAGCGTGGAAGTGGTCGGCCTAAAGCAGTTTACACTGAAGAAAATATAGCAATGATCGAAATGATGAGCCTATCTCAAGAGGATTGACCTGGGTCACACTGCTTTCAGAGGAAAATTGCAAGAAGTTTAGGTATCAGTCGAAGTTCCATACAAAAAATGCAGAGAACGGTATGATTTAAAGCATTTAAAAGGATCCGTGTTTCAAGACGTGACAGCACTGTAAGAGCTAAAAGAAAAATTCGTTGGAGAAAATTGCTTCATAGACTTTCGTGAAATGATGTTAAAAAAATAGTTTTTACAGATGAAAAAGATTTCACCATCGAGATTGCTCGAAACTCCCGGGACGATGTTGTTTATAGCTGGCATAAGAAAGACATTCCTCCATCGAGACTTTACCACCAGACAAGTCGGTTTTCCAAAAAAAATCATGGTATTAGCAGATGTATCGTGGAATGGAAAGACGAAAATTCATTTAATTTCAGAAAAAAAAATTAATTCAGAAACCTATGTAAATCTCTGAGAGGAGAATCTTTTGCCTGATTGTCGGCGTCTGTATTATGGAAACTATTTCATACTCCAACAAAATGGTGCTACAGCTCATACTAGCAAGTTCACACAAGATTATCTAAAACAGAATGTAGTCAACTTCATTGGAAAAAGCGACTGGCCACCGCAATCACCTGATTGCAATCCCATGGATTATTGCATGTGGAACACTCTAGCAGAGAAGATTTATGAAGGCCAAACAGAAAAGTTTACAGAAATGCAATTAAAGAAAAAAATACTCGAATGTCGGGACAAAATAACAGCAGAAATCAGAAAATGTATCATGTCGTGGAAGAAAAGGTTAAGATTAGTTTGTAAGCAGGACGGCAGACATATTGATCATATTTGTTGATAAGATGTGAATAATAAAATTTTTTCACTTTATGATGTTCGTTTTTTTCACCATACCTCATTGTTCCCTCAGCTGTGGAAAAAGTATTTTATGTAGAGGTCTGAAATTTTTATGATGGCTTATCAATATATTGAGGTAAAAGTTATGTAAATTTTGAAGTGTGAACTGCATATTTTTAACGTTATTGATGATCAA